>OX451738.1:154763769-155363769 GCA_948472305.1 Vicia faba | reverse complement strand
ACGATTCTGCCAAAAACCAGACAACATTGGTCGACGTAAAATGTCTTGGATTGACGGGTACTGCACTGAACTCGCAACATGAGTCGACGCATCCTCTCTTGGATCGACTCATCTTGGGTCAAACACACAGCATGTATCGACACATGCTCCTATGGATCAACCCATCCTGAGTCTAAAAGCACTGATGTATCGATGCAAAACCTCTTCGTGTCGACTCATCTTGAGTCTCTCAACCTTCATGTATCGATACATATCATTTGGGGTCGACGCATCCTGTTATGCCCTGCATAAATTCTGTGATTTTCTCTGCGTTTTCACTACGGGATTCATATTTTAAGCCCTAAAAACTTAATCTAGTCATAGATAATCATCACTTACAGTTATCCTATAATTCTACATCAATTAAACAACATCAGAACATCGTTATTCATCTATAATTCATCAATTTCGCATTGTACAACATCGTAAACATTCCATTCAAAAACAAGACAACAATCACCTCTAACCCCATATACCAATCATCATGAACCCAATTATAGAGTCAGAACCCCACCCTTACCTTGGATTGAAGGTCGCTCTATAATCTTCCGGTCGAAACCTCGTTCTGCCATTTTTCCTCTTTTTCCAGCAGCTTCACGTTCTTCTTCTCAATCCTTATTCTTCTACTGCCTCTTCTTTCTATTCTTTCTAACAACAATAGAATAACCTATTATTCTCTTTACTCCTTATTGGGCTTAAAACTAATACACCCCCTTATTACTTCTATTCCTTTAAAACAAGCCCACATCAAATAATATTATACTTCTAATATTATTTCACCACTTAATAAAATAATTAAATCCAATTAATCATAACACATCATCTCAAATATTCCAAAAATAATTTAATTAAATAATTAATTAAATTATGGGCGTTACATACACTCCCTTTGATTACTTTATGAATGGTGTACTGAATATCGTATTCTGTCAAGACCATTTGCCACCAGGCTACTCTTCCAGAGAGAGAATTCTTCTCGAATATATACTTTATGGGATCCATTTTAGAGATCAACAAAGTGGTATGAGTCAACATATATTGTATTAGTCGACGAGCAACCCATGCAAAATCAGAGCAAGTTTTCTAGAGCAGTGAGTATCTTCTTTCACAGTCGGTAAATTTTTTGCTAAGGTAGTATATTGCATGCTCTTTTTGACCAGACTCGTCATGTTGGCCCAATACACACCCCATTGAGTTCTCTAATATTGTTAAGTACATGATTAGTGGTCTTCCTTCGACTAGTGGCATCAGAATCATATGTTCTTGGAGGTACTCTTTGATCTTGTCAAAATATAATTTGAAGTCGTCGTTCCACTTCACTACCTGATCTTTCCTCGGTAACTTGAAGATTTGCTCACAAGTAACGGTCAGATGGGAAATAAATCGAGCAATGTAATTCAGTCATCCCAAGAAACCTCTGACTTCCTTCTCAGTATAAGGAGCTGGAATTTCTTGAATGGCTTTGACCTTGGCGGGATCAACGTCAATACCTTTACCACTGACAATGAAACCCAGGAGTTTACTGGATCTCACCCCAAAAGTGAACTTGTTCGGATTCAACCTTAGCTTGTACTTCTTCAGTCTTTCAAACAACTTGTGTAGATGGTCAAGATGTTGTTCTTCATTCTGAGACCTGGCTATCATGTCGTCGATGTAAACCTCTATCTCGTGGTGTATCATGTCATGGAACAAAGCTACCATAACACGCTGATAAGTTGCGTCGACATTCTTTAAACCAAAAGGCATGACCTTGTAACAGAAGGTGTCCCACTGTGTGATAAAGGTAGTTTTCTCCATGTCTCTAGGTGCCATCTTTATCTGATTATACCCTGAGAAACTGTCCATGATGGAGAATACCTTCTGTTGAGCAGTGTTGTCAACCAAAACATCAATATGTGGAAGTGGGAAGTCATCTCTGGGGATCACCCTATTCAGATCCCTGTCGTCTTTCTTTGGTACCGAAACCACATTTGCAACCCACTGAGGATATGATGTAACTGCTAAGAAACCTGTGTTGAATTACTTCATAACCTCGGCCTTAATCTTCTTTGACATCTCGGGACTCATGCGACGAACCTTCTGCTTTATTGGAGAATAACCCTATTTCGTCAGCAGACGGTGAACCATAATATCAGTATTGAGCCCTAGCATGTCTTCGTACGACCAAGCAAAGATCTCAACATAATCATGCAACATCTGGATTAACCTGTTCTTGACATTGTCTTCTAGGTTGGCACCTATCTTGACTTATTTTCTATCTGCTTCAGTACCCAAGTTTACCACTTCAACTGGATCTTCATGCGGTTGCATAACCTTTTCCTTTTGTACTAACAGTCTAGCAATCTCTCCAGGTATTTCACAATCTTTCTCACCTTCGTCCTCGATTTGGTTGATCGAATTTTCAAAGTCATAATTGGCAATAGCAGAATTGTTATCAATGGTATCCAGAGTGGATGTGGATCTGCAGTTTATTGTGTGGGTGTGTGTAAGAACACATAGCTATTTTGAAAGTGTAATAAAGTAAAAAGAAAGACAAAGAGCGTAAAATTTGAATGCAAAACATCTAATGCTTTATTAAATGAAGATATGTTTATGAGATGATCACCCTAACAAATGGACCATTGTGCCCCGGCTAAGGCACAAGGCTTAAAGTCATTGTTTAAAAATTACATAACCAAAACTTTGAAAGCAATAAAATAGAAAGTAGCTATTACTACTGACTAAAGGAGATTGAGATAAGGTATTCAGTCTTCCAGTTGCTGAGCCTGTTGCCGATGGTGGGAAATATCTAGCTGTCTTGGTCGTAGTCACTGTCAGCATCTTCTATCGCGTTGATTCTGTTGTTGCTGATGCAAAATGGTGGTCTTCCAGCACAGCGCAATGAACAGTCCTCTGAGCTTCTGTAGTAAAACCTGTGATACGGTGGCAGAACCGACTGTTTAATACTGGTTTGCGTTATGTATTCGCAAATGTCGCGGTAAGCAAGAGTCGCCACCGACTTTTCTTTTATCCAACAAAGGAAAGGGTGATAAGAACAGAAAAAGACCTTTTTCGATATTTCCTGAGTAAGGGGGGTAGATTATGGAACGGGAAGGTGTTAGCACCCTTTCCATCCGTGGTTTTCCACAGGCTCTTAGTTACTCGCTCATTTTTGGAAATTGCTTTCGTTATTGTGTGTTTTGAAAAGTTTGTTTGCTTTATGATAACTCTTGTATCAGTCCTCAAGAGTGTGATAAAGCATTTTTGAAATTAGTTTTGAAAGTGTGGTGTGAAAATAATCGTACGAAAAATAACAATGCGCAAAAATTGAGACGGGAATAATTTTGAAACCCTAAAAGTCTAATTACTCATTAAAACATTTTTTGGTATTTATGAAAGAAACTTGAAATTTAACCTAATTTCAACTTAATTTTAATTAAAGAAAACAAGTTAAAATTTGATTAAATTTTAATTTGTAAGGATTAATTTTAATAAAAAAACCTAAGTCCTATTTTTTTAATGATTTTTGTTTATTTTATGATTTAAAAGAATGAATTTAAGAAAACATAAACTAATTAAAAAAGAATAAAGAGAATTAAAAAGAGTTGGGCCTGGGGTGAGAAACCCAATTGGGGGGTGCTGGCTGGAATTTTGGTTAGGGCCCAGATCTGGTGGCCCACCATTGCGTGGGAACCCATGCCGCTGCCTCTAGTAGGTCTATGATGGGGCTGCAACCCAGGAGCGCTAGATCTGGAATAATGAAGATTTGATGGTGATGGTGTGAGGGCCTATGATGCACACCTTGAATATGGGCACACTGAATCTGCCTGAAACCTGTTTAGAAAAATAAAACGCTGGACTGGGATTTGAACCCAGGTCCTCCCTTTCCCATATGCCTTGTTTTGCCATCTACGCTGACTCTTCATTCGTGTACATAAATGAAACAATAATATAATTTGCAAAATTAGGTCAAATATATTAACAAATAAAACGCGCGCGTATAGTGGGACCCTGGAGTTGAATGAACAAATCAGAGGATGTTGTCCAACCACGCCAGCGCAGTGAGGGTCAAACCACCCCTCACGGTGGTTGACCACCATCGTCTCCAGCGCTACCAAAATTGGAACCTGCAAAATAACACGTTTCCAATCCAGAAACTTGACCTACCCCCTAAATCATAGGTTGCGAATCCAATGGTGGTGTTCGTTTGGTCTGAAAGTCCCTATACAGGGAGATACGAAGCTCGCCTGAAACATTGCCCTAAAAATGGCAAAGCTTCATCCCTGCGTCAAACTAACCATGTGATGGCTCTAAACATTCATGATCATCAGTACAAACATTAATATGAACATTGAAATGATTTATATTAGAGTATGCAATACTTTTGAATTCAAGAAAATACCCAATCTGGTGATGTGTTGCTTGAGCGTTTGAGAGTGTTACAAGCCTGGAGATTGACAAGGATGGACTCCCGGGACCTTCAGGAGTGTGATGGAGTGCTTAGATCTGATTGAGAATGGCTGGATCGTAAGCTATAAGTTGCACCTTCTCTTTGACTTTTTTTGAAAATTTTAGGGTTCTTTTTAGAGGCAGCTGCTTGTGGTTTGGCTTGGCATACTGTCATGTATATATAGTGAATCCTATTAGGTTAAAACAAGAACTAAAAGAATCAGCTATAATCGTATTTTTTTGAAGCATAATGATTTGATTCAAAACTTGCTAAAATAAGAAGGTCTCCTTCTCCTTTTGTCCTGTGCGTTTTTTCCTTGATATGCCAGCCTATCTTGTCCCTTATTTGATGAGAAAAAGATTCCCAAATCATATCTTCCTTTATTTCTTTTATTTATTTATTTAATTTTGCATTTTAATGGATAAAATATCAAAGTAAATAATATAAATAATAAAATAATGTATGAATGAGCTCAAAGGTCGTGGGCCATGTTGGAAATAAGTTTCAAGCATGAGAAGATGGGCCCATTTGGAAAAAATTCAAGTTTGGTCAATATTGGCTTCATGCACTTTTCCAAAAATTGGTCAACTTTAGCAATGCATATCTCTCTCATTTTTAACCCTAAGAGGGTGTTCTTTGACTTTTTAGAGAGCTTAGGATGTCCTTTAAACAACCCTTTTAGTTTACTTTCAATTGGATCTTCCATGTTCATGTAAGGAGCTTTGACCCACAAGGTGGTTTTGTTGAATTTTTGAAAGGACCTATAATGTCTGAACTTATATCTTTTGACTGAGGCATTTCTTGATCTTGATGGATGATGAGAAGTTGTAGGGAATTTGATTCTCTTCAAAATGAGCTTTGGTGTAAAAATTTCTGATAAATTATGAGAAGGTTATGCCTGGTCAAAGTTTAATTTTTTCCTATAGAAACGCTAATTTGCCATTTTTGACTTTTGATGAGTTAGGAGCATTTCTTGAGGAATCATGATCAACCCTTGATCAAATTATGGATATCACCTCAAAATGTTGATGGTGGCCAAAACTCTTGAAGTTTGACTGTATATAGGCCACAGTTGACTTTTGACCTAATATAGTTGATTTTTAGGCATTTGAGCAATTGACTGAGCAAACTTGTTGTGCAAGACATGAAATTTGGCATGGATAATCTTGAGGACATATTAGGGCCACGGAAAACATTTGATACCCTTGGAGCTTACACACTTTGATGAAAACTAAAACCCTAGTTAGAGGTTTATTGCCTTAGGAGGAGAATTTGTCTGGTCAATTCTTAGTCATCCTAGGGCAAGTTGAGGATCTCAATGGGAATGTCTTGAGTAAAATGGGAGGGCAAATTTTGGGGTACAACAGCTGCCCCTGTTCAATCTTCTTAAACCTGAGGATGTAGATTGGCTGGTATTCCTTTCGTGATCTGAAGGTGGAAGATGATTGGACACTAGAGTGCCCATAAATTTGCACTCGTATAAAATGATACTTGACTGTGTAGATAATATTGGGAATGGGATTTTAGATGCCATTTGGAAAATATGACGGAAGATCGTCGGAGATGGGCTTAAATATGCCATCTAGAGAATATGACGGGGAGTCATCGGAGATGGGCTTAAAGATTCCATTTGGAACAATGTTGACTTCATGAGATATTCCTCTGTGGGGATCCCTATTCCTGTTGTTGAGGAGGACTCCACTGAGGAATTTTGGTCTTTGTTCGGGAAGTAGAGTTTAGGAGCTTCAATTGTCCATCACTCAATTGGGGAGTATCTCTTGATTAAAGAAGCATAAGTGAACTGCTATCTGGTCAGGATCCAGGCTTCATAGTGACTTGCTGAGGATGATAAGGCTGACTGCCATCTGGTTGTATTCCAGGCTTTACAGTGACTTATTGGGGGATCGTGAAATTAACTGCTATCTGGTCGGACTCCAGGCTTTGCAGTTTCTTTAACTGGAATAGAAATCAGAAAAATCTTAGCATCGATTTAACTAAACCAGAGAAAGGTCTTGAGTTGTCTTTAATTGGAATAGAAATCAGGGAAATCTTAGTATCGATTTAGCTGAACCAGAGGAAGGTCTTGAATTAAGTTTGACTGGAATAGAAATCAGAAAAATCTTAGTATCAATTTAAATGAACCAGAGAAGGTCATGGATCACTTTAACTGGAATGGAAATCAGAAAAACCTTAGTGTCGATTTAACTGAACCAGAAAAAGGTCTTGGATTATCTTCAGCTGGAATAGAAATCAGAAAAATATTAGTGTCGATCTAACTGAACCAGAGGAAAATCTTGAATTAACTTTGACTGGAATGGAAATCAGAAAAATGTTAGTGTTGATTTAACTGAACCAGAAAAAAGGTCTTGGATTATCTTCAGCTGGAATAGAAATCAGGAAGATCTTAGTATCGAACTAACTGAACTAGAGAGGGTCTTTTGTGAACATCTTTCTGAGGAAAATGCTGAAATAGCCCTTCGTCAGACGTAGCTTTTGAGAAGACCACTAGGTCATGTAAGTAGTCAATGGTGTTTGTTGATTTAATCTTCCCTGAAAAAGGTAAAGAGTTAGTCATATGCAACGCCATGATGTATGGAGTGCATTATGACGATGTTCTCAAAATAAATGAGACTATGTTGTATTCAATGTGTATGCGCATGCCATGATGTGTGAATATGGGATGTTGTTGCGATATTTCCTAGTTTGGGAAAATAAATCCCTGACTGCTATTGGAGAGTATTGGGAAGCCGAATCCTTTATTTTGCTGGGATGATGAATGGAGATGATTTACCGGGGATTTTCTCTTTTCGTTCAAGGATATTCTGCCGGAGATCTTTAACTCCTGCTTGAGAATGACTCTGTAGGGGAAGGATGCTCTATTGGAATATTTTACCGATGTAGAGAAATAAACTCTATTGGGGAATAACCTTCCGCAGTTAGAGAAATAAACTCTACCAGGGAGGAGGTTTTTATAAATTGTTTGAGATTATAAAACTCAGCTGGGGAATACAGATTTCAGCTCTTTGAGGGAACTTTGCTGGAGGAGGTAATTCCTGCTTGGGAAGAAGAGATCAAAACTTTGGTTGTTTCTAATCTGTGGGGAACATAGACGTCACTGGGTCGTATGCTAAGGATGTGGCAGTGACTTTGTCTTAAGATGTCTCTGCCCCTGTACCATGCTGGAAAGTGTAACTGTCGGGACTACAAATGGCTTTTTTGGACTTTGCCCCATTTCTTAAAGTTATTAGCAAATGTTTTTCTGTTTCATATGCAAGTATTTGTAAATGGTAATCATATTCAAATGCATATGTAAAAAATAATCACTGGACTTTTTTGCAAAACAAAACAGAAAAATAGAAAACAAATAGTTTTGTACTTTCCAAGAAATGATTTGTATTGATTTTTGAAGTTCTCCTATAACAGGTATTTTTATACAAAGAGACTGACGTTCTAGTAGGAGAATGCCGCCGTGAAAATGAAAACTACACAAAACAATGTACAAAGAGAAAACAACTATGTGTAATAATCCCATCGAGTTTCAATCCTGCTATTGCCCTTATGTCCTTGAGCGTCTCATCACTTTGCTACTTGTACGAAGCTGACTGGATTGAGTGGCACCGTTTGAGCTTGATAGTTAATACTGAAGTCTGTATGCTTTAAATCCCTAACTTTTTCCTGGACCGCCTTTTCGAGTTTTCAGTCCACTGGGATACCCTTTTTTGCCCAAGCCGCCTTTTCAGCTTTTCAACTTGCCGGGTGTACATATTTTTTGTATTTATCCTTAATTTTTCCTTAGGCTAGTCAACCTAGCGGGTCTTTATTTATGCGTAGTATCTTTTCACTATGTCCTCATTAATAGGGCGAGGAAGGTCATCACCATCCATGGTGGTTAGAATCATGGCTCCACCAGAAAATATGCTTTTGATTACAAATGGCCCTTCGTACGTGGGAGTCCATTTTCCCCTGGGATCACCTTGTGGCAGTATGATGCGCTTGATTACTAGATCACCCACTTGATATACCTGAAGTCTGACCTTTTTGTTGAAAGCCTTGATCATTTGCTTTTGGTATATTTGATCATGACAGACAGCAATAAGCCTTTTTCATCAATCAGATTCAGTTGATCAAGTCGAGTCTGGATCCAATCATCTTTGTTCAAACCTGCATCCTTCATGATCCTCAATGAAGGGATCTAGACCTCAATAGGTAGGACAACCTCCATACCATATAACAGAGAATAAGGTGTTGCCCATGTTGACGTATGTGCTGAGGTGCGGTAACCATGAAGAGCGAATGGTAACATCTCATGCCAGTCTTTGTACGTCACCGTCATCTTCTGTATGATTTTGTTAATATTCTTGTTAACAGCCTCCACAACGCCATTCATCTTTGGTCGGTAAGGGGAAGAATTATGATGCTGGATCTTAAATTGCTTATAGAGGTCGGTGATAATCATATTGTTGAGATTTGTACCATTGTCTATGATGATTCTCTCTGGCACACCATATTGACAGATAAGGTTATGCTTGATAAACCGCGCCACAACATTCTTGGTAACAGTAGCAAAAGAGGCAGCTTCGACCCACTTCATGAAGTAATCAATGGCGACTAGGATGAAGCGATGCCCATTGAAAGCGGTAGGTCTAATCTCTCCGATCATGCCAATGCCCCACATTACAAAGGGATAGGGAGCCTTCAAGACATTCAAGGGAACCAGAGGTACATGTACTTTATCAGCATAGATCTGGCATTTGTGACAAGTTCGAGAATGCTGATAATAGTCTGCTTCCATAGTGGACCAATAATATCCTGCCCGTAGGATATTTTTAGCCATGGTATGTCCACTAGAATGGGTGCCAAAGGTACCTTCGTGTAGATCTGCCATAATCCTCTCTGCTTTGCTCTTGTCTACATACCGCAGTAAAGTAGAGTCATGGGTGCGCTTGTAGAGGATTCCATTACTGAGGAAGAACTTTGCGGAGAGCCTTCTCAGAAACTTCTTATCATTGATAGACGCCCCCTCAGGATATTCTTGAGCCTCGAGATACCTTTTCACTTCATGAAGCCAAGGTTTGTCTACTAGTTATTCAGTATCAATCTCATAGCAATATGCTGGTTCATTCAACCTTTCAATAGTGATCCGAGGAGCCTTGTTGTCCCATCTGACCTTGAACATGGATGACATAGTAGTTAACGCGTCCGCTAACTGATTCTCATCTCGTGGAAAATGTTTAAAGGTGACTTCTTCAAAGTGTGAAAGCAACGTCAGCATATGTTCTTTGTAAGGGATGAAATTAGGGTGCTTCTTGTAACACTCCCCTTTGTTTTGACTTATTACTAAGGCTGAATCCCCAAATACGCTCAAGAACTTGATCCTCAGGTCAATAGCAGCTTTGAGACCCATGATGGGTGCTTCATACTCCGCCATATTGTTGGTACAATTGAAAGATAATTTGGAAATGAAAGGAGTATGATAGCCCCCGAGAGATATGATTCCAGCACCGATGCCATTGCCGAGTGCGTTGGAAGCTCCATCAAAAACCATAGTCCATCGGGATCCTTCCTCGGGTCCTTCATCCGGTCCAGGTTCTTCACAGTCAGTCACTAACATAATATTCTCATCCGAGAATTCAAAGTTCATGGATTGCTAGTAATCCACAGCCTGATGAGCCAAATGATCAGCTAATACACTTCTCTTGATTACTTTTTGGGTCGTGTATTGGATATCGTATTCGGTCAAGATCATTTTCCATCTAGCTATTCTTCCGGAGAGAGCGGGTTTCTCGAAGATGTACTTGATCATATCCATCTTAGATATCAACAAAGTAGTGTGGGTCAATATATACTGTCTTAGTTAAGAGAACAACCCATGCCAAAGTGCAACAAGTTTTCTCGAGCAGTGAGTATCTTATTTCATAGTCGGTAAACTTTTTACTAAGGTAGTATATTGCATGCTCTTTTCGACCAGACTTGTCATGTTTCCCAAGCACACACCCCATTGAATTATCTAACACTGTTAAGTACATTATCAAAGGTCTTCCTTCAATCGGCGGCATCAGAATTGGAGGTTCTTGAAGGTATTCCTTGATTCTCTCGAAGGCAGTATGGCATTCGTCATTCCACTTTACCACTTTATCTTTCTTCGGGAGTTTGAAGATTGGCTCACAAGTAGCGGTTAGATGGGAAATGAACCTGGCAATGTAATTTAGGCATCCCAAGAAACCTCTAACCTCTTTCTCAGTGCGAGGAGCCGATATCTCTTGTATAGCCTTCACCTTTACAGGGTCTACCTGAATACCTTTGTCATTGACAATGAAACCAAGAAGTTTACCAAACCTTACCCCGAAGGAGCACTTGTTCAGATTTAACCTCAGCTTGTACGTCTTCAACCTATCAAACAACTTTTGTAGATGATCAAGGTGCTCTTCCTCGGTTTGAGACCTGGCTATCATGTCATCAACATAGACCTCTTTCTCACGGTGAATCATGTCATGGAACAAAGCTACCATGGCTCGCTGATAGGTTGCCCCAACATTCTTCAACCCAAACGACATTACTTTGTAACACAAAGTGCCCCATTGTGTGACGAATGTTGTCTTCTCCATGTCTTTGGGTGCCATCTTGATCTGATTGTAACCAGAGAAACCATCCATGAAGGAAAAGATCTGATGTTTTGCAGTGTTGTCAACCAGAACTTCAATGTGGGGAAGCGGGAAGTCCTTCTTGGGGCTTGCCCTGTTCAAATCTATGTAGTCCACACACATCCGTACCTTGTCGTCCTTCTTAGGCACCGGGACTATGTTAGCAACCCATTATGGATAGGAGGTGACAGCGAAGAACCCAACGTTGAACTGCTTCATAACCTTTGCTTTGATTTTCTCTGACATTTCAGGGTGCATACGATGGACCTTCTGCTTTACTGGAGGGCAATCTTCTTTAGTTGGTAGACGATGAACCACAATATACGTGTCTAGTCCTGGCATGTCTTTATATGACCAGGCAAAGATCTCGACATAATCATGTAACATCTGTATCAACCACCGCTTGACACTAAGATCCAAATTTGCACCTATCTTGACTTCTTTCTATCTTCTTCTGTGCCCAAGTTCACTAACTCAACTGGCTCTTCATGAGGCTGTATATCCCTTTCTTCTTGCTATAATAGTCTAGCAAGTTCTCCGGGAACCTCACAATCTTCCTCACCTTCGTCCTCGGCTTGGTTGATCGGATTTTCAAAGTCATAACCGGCAATAGCAGAATTGTTATTAATGGGATCCAAAGTGGATATGGATCTGCAGTTTGATACGTGAGTGTGTGTAAGAGCATAGCTGTATAGATAAAGTAAAAAGCAGAAAAGAAAAACAGAGAGCGCAAATTTTTTATGCAAAACGTCCAATGCTTTATTAATGACATATGAGATTGAAACATGATAACCCTCACGAATAAACCATTTTGCCCCGGGTAAGACACATGGCCATAGAGTTTATGTTGTTTATTGCATATCCGAAAACAAGAAAGACAATTACTTCTAAACAAAAGTAATCGGTATAAAGTCTTTAGCCGTCTAGTTACTGGGTCCACCGTTAGTAGTAGGGAAGATCCAACTATCCATGTCATAGTCACCATCAATGTCTTTTAAAGCGTTGACCCCATGGTTGCTAATGCATAGGGGAGGTCCTCCAGCACGAGCATGACGAACAACCCTTTGAGCCCCTGAAGAGAAACCCAAACCAAACTTATCAGATTTGTATGGAATGTCAGGGAGTTGGCCCTGAATGGTACACCCACCTTCTTCAATAACAGCTTTGGCGTCCTTGAGAGAAGCCATTTTCAAGGGAAGAGAAGCCAATCTTTGGCAGATTGGTAACAATCTCAGTTGCAGCCATGGTTTGGGGAACCTCTTCGAAGTTCTAACACAGAGTCTCGATGAACTCGCTATCCATTTCCACATACCTGAAAGAGTTCAGGTGGCTTACCATGTACTCTTCTTCACCATGTACCGTGACAATCTTTCCTTTCACCGGGTACTTCATCATCTGATGCAGAGTGGACGTGACATCTCCCTCCCCATGGATCCAAGGGAGATCCAACTAACAAGAATAAGATGGTCTGATATCCATCACGTAGAAGGTGGAGTCAAAGGTCTGAGAACCAACTTTGATGGGGATGTCCACCTCCCCATGCACCATTCTCTTCGAACCATCGAAAGCCCTCACTACAATGTTTCTGGGCTTCAGGTTCAAACCTTCACAGTCTAATCTGTCTAGAGCCTTCTTGGGCAACACATTCAATGAAGAACCAGTATCTTCTAGAACATGGGCCAAAGTAGTGCCCCTGCATTCGACGGAGACATGCAGTGCATCATTGTGTTTTCTTCCTCTGGGTGTCAGATCAGCATCAGAAAAACCCAAACCGTTATCAGCCATCAAACTAGCCACACAATCTTCAAATTGGTCAGCAGAGGTTTCTTGTGGCACATGGGTGGTCTTGAGGAATTTCACCAAAGCTTTTGCATGAACTTCGGAGCATAATAGTAGGGCTAACATAGAAATCTTAGAAGGGGTCTGCCCCAGCTGTTCGACCATATTGTAATCGCTCTTCTTTATTATCTTCAAGATTTCTTCCATTTCATTCTTGGAAGCCTCTGAAATAGATTCTGCATGTGCCTTCATATGGACAGGCTCAATTAATAGGTCTTTGCCCCGAGTCTCGGCCGACTCGGTGATAGGGGTGCCAATAGGGGTAATCACAGGAATTGCTGAGGTAGTATCAACTAGAATAATAGTAGGAACGATCACAAGAATAGTAACAGCCTTTGGAGGAGAAATCTCAGGGGAGAACACTCTTCCACTTCTTATTATTTTGCTGGTCCCAATGATGTTGCCAATGTCGGGATCAGTATTTTCAGAAACTTGATCTTCAACAGCCAACAGGTCTTTCTTGACGCCATGGTAATAAACGTCAGCCCCATAGTTCTAGGGAACAACCTTATCCGAGGAGTATGGGATTGGCCCTGGCATAGTGATGATCAGAGGAGCCAGCTTTGGAGCAGATGTAATCCTGACGGGTCTTTTGGTGGCGACCCTGGGAGGATTGGCGGAAATGGTTATGATTGAAACATATTTACAAGGAACAGTCAAGACGAGAGTCTTCTCAAATAGGATCCCTTTATCATCCATCAGGCGTTGAACACCTTCCTTTAACAATTAACAACCAGTCGGTTGAGATAAACATAGGTGGCAATCTTCGCCACAACCCGGAAATAAACTGGCTTGCAACAAGTTCCACTTAACAGTCATGAGAGGAGTAACAAGTTCCTCAACAGAAGTAACAAATGTATCATGTCAACAACATTAACACCACGACCGTGCTTGGGCATGGGAGCAGTTATAACATTGGGAATCTCAGGAGCGTCAAATTCAATCTCCTTCGCCTCAATAAGGTCTTGCACCTTGTTCTTCAAAGCCCAACAGTTATTTGTATCATGGCCTGGACTTTCTGAGTGGTAAGCACAACGAGCTTTTGGGTTGTAGCAAGGAGACGCGGTGTTGGGATTCTTGGGAGCTTCCCTCAAGGTGACTAGATTAGATTTCAGTAGGTGAGGTAAGACTAGAGACAAAGTCATATTTATCCGGGTGAATTGCCTTACAGGTCTTTCTTCTCTAGGCTGATTATTTTGTTGTTGAGTAACTGCATGCTTGGATATCATAACAGCCCCTATCGTTGAAAGGTGATCAGTTCTGCCCTGATTTCGTTGATTGTAAACAACACTGACCTCTTTTTTCCAATGAAAGGTCTCTTTCCCGAACTTAAGAGGCATCCTTCTGAATCTTGCCACTTCTAATCCCAGCTTCCACTCTTTCTCCGGTCAAAATCAACTCAGTAAAGCCAACTGAGGAGCTTCCAATCAGATGATTGAAAAACGGACCAGATAGGGTACCTGTTGTACCCCAAATTTTGCACTCCCATTTTCCTTAAGACATGCCTCTAGAGGTCCTTAATTGCCTTAGGATGACCAAGAATTGATCAAACAAATTCTCCTCATAAGGCAATGAATCTCAAATTAGGGTTTCAATTTCAAGCAAGATGTAGGAGTCCAAAGGATCCTAAATGTTCTCCATTGTCCTAATATGTCCTCAGGATCATCCATGCCAAATTTCATGCCTTGAACAACAAGTTTGCTCAGTCAACTGCTCAAGTATTGGAAAATCAACTATACTAGGTCAAAAGTCAATTCTGGCCCAAATACAATCAAACTTTAAGATTTTTGGTCAACATCAACATTTTGAAGTAATATCCATCATTTGATCAAGGGTTGATCATGATTCCTCAAGAAATGCTCCTAACTCATCATAAGTCAAAAATGGCAAATTAGGGTTTCTATAGAAAAAGTCAACTAAACTTTGACCAAGCATAACTTTCTCATACTTTATCAAAAATTTTCCAACCAAGGCTCATTTTGAATAGAATCCAATTCCCTACAACTCCTCCTTAGCCCTAAAGTCCAAGAAATGCCTCAATCAACAAATACAAGTTCATACATTATAGGTCCTTTCAAACAGTCAACAAAAACATCTTTTGGGTCAAAGCTTTTTACATGAACAAAAATTTTCAAAACACACAAATACGAAAGAAATTTTAAAAAATGAGCAAGTACCTAAGAGCCCGTGGAAAACCACAGATGGAAAGGGTGCTAACACCTTCCCTTTCCATAATCTACCCCCTTACTCAAAATCTCGAAAAAAGGTTTTTTTCTGTTCTTTTCACCCTTTCCTTTGTTAGAAAAAAGAAAAGTCGATGGCGACTCTTGCTTACCGTGACATTTGCGAATATAAAACGCAAACTGATATTAATAGTCGATTCTGCCACCGTATCATAGTACCCAAAAACATATCCACTAACTCCCTATCAGATAGGGGGTTGGACTCTTCCTGCTAAGTCCCTCCATTTCTAAGCATAGTCTTTAAAACCCTCGCTCGAACCCATAGACATACTTTGGAGTTGGGTACGAGTGGGAGCAAGGTCTGCATTATACTGATACTGGTTGTAGAAAGAAGCAGCCAGGTCTTCCTAGTTATGAGTATTGGTCCCTTCCAGCTGGTAGAACCACTCTAGTTGAGTCTCGGATAAAATGTCTTGAAAGAAATGGACCCACAAGTCCTTGTCTGTAGTGTGAGGCTGAATATTTCTCATATAAGATCGAAGATGCATTTTGGGACATGAGACCCCTTCATATTTGGCAAACACATGAACCTTGAACTTCTGCAGGATGACCACCCCAGAAACCAAACCCAGCTCTTTAAAATCTAACCCATGTACCTTATGGATTTCCATTGCATTCAGACGCTCTTCCAGCTGTTTGTATTTTTCATCGACTGGAGGATACTACACCTTGTTATAGTCAGTCTCATTATCAGATTCCCTTAGATTGAGGTCTTCCTCTCTTGTTTCCCCTTCTTGATTGTCTCCTTCTTTTGACCAAGATGTTAGCTCTACAACTTACCTTAACGGTCCTTTGAACCTCCTTCCCAAATTCACCACACCAACTGTCTTCCTTGGCTTCTTCGTCTTCTCTTTAACAATCAGGGCTTTCAGTTCCTCTTGCCCCTTGGCCAGAGCCATGATCATTTGTTGAAACTGAGCATTTTGAGTTTGTAGATCCTTTACTGTTTGTTCGAGAGCCATTTCTTTACTGCTGAAATAAACAACGAAGACGATGAGAAACCTGCTATGAAACTTGTTTATGCAATGATATGTATGATATGTGTATGCAATGATTTCAAGGATTTCAGGAAATTTAAATTTGTGAACCAAAACGAAACAAAGATTTTATTAGTACAACTCAAAATACAATTGCCTTTTAGGCGTTCAATTGAAAATTCTAAAAACTAAGGGATCATGTTTCTTCTAGACGCTTGCTCTTCGTGTCGAGATAGACATTAAGACCTCTTTCCTCGTGAAGTTGCTTCGTGAGCTCCATAACTTTCCTCTCATGAGCATAGAAATGATCTCTATAGGTATCCCGTTATTTCTTCAACTGAATCCAGGATCTGGAGTTCTTCAAGATCAGTGGGCATATCAGGATGAAGAACTGTATAGGGAACATCCCCTTCGGTAATGGGCTCCACAATCACTAATAAGATGGATATATATGGCATCATAAGGTTCTGAGCATGAGCTAGTACCCATTGGAGATAAGGTTCCATAGGGATAGAAATCTTCGGCCCCAAAGTCTTGGTGTCAAGTCTGTTTACCATGCCTCAGGCCCTGGACAAACATCTCATGAGGACCATCCCTTCGAGCGTAACCAAATTGTCACAGAGCCAGAGAAGGATTATAGGTTATGCCTCCCCTAATGCAGAGTAGTGGGACATTAGGGAACTCCCCGCAGCGGTTAATAATAAAAATATCTCCTATAGATCGGGAATACCAGAGAATATCCACGTGAGAAAGTGACATTATCCTTTGCGACCAGCCCAAACCTTCTTCATTCTCTAGTACTGTTTTAGGGAGGTGAGAAATAAACCACCTTGAAAGCAATGGTACACAACACATAAGAATCCCTCTTTTCTTCATGGTACGAGTGTGGAAGGTATGCAAGATGTCTCTGAGTAGAGTGGGCACAGGGTTGCGAGAGAGGAAGACCTTGATAGCATTCGCATCTATGAGTAAGTCTGGATTAGGGAACAGTACTAACCCATAGATTAGAAGGGCCAAGATCTCCTCAAAAGCCTAGAAGTCCAAATCATCCCAGAACAACTGGGCCTTCTCTATTAGGAATTTGGCTAGAAAACCTTTAACTTCGCTTCTTGTTTCCCAATTGGATACAACGTCGGACCGTTTCAGGGGCAAAGTTGCTGCAATAATCTCTGATTTTGGAGCTTCTTCCAAACCGGTGAATGGAAACTGATCCAAGATAAGTATACCCAATATCTGAGAGAACTCTTCCATGTTGGGTACCAACTGATAGTCTGGAAAGGTGAAGCAATGGTGCTTAGGGTCAAAGAATTGAAAGAGCACACTCATCATCTTCTAATCAAAACCAGAGGTAACCAGATTGAGAAGTCGGCCATAGTTCTTGGTGAATGAAGAAGTCTCAGAAACCCTTGATACTAGCTTTTTGAGTTGAAGAGGTATTCTCACAAAGCTGATTCATATGGTATTTCTACGAGCAGAAGCCATGGTATGCAAAATAGAACAAAGATAAATTCCCCTAATCCTTAAAATTGTTAGTGTAATGAAGAATGAATGATGCATGATGTCATGTTTAACAAATTAATCACACATAAGCAAAGCACATAATAAACCTTAGGTTCAAAGGTCTGCATGAGGTTTAAGGCTAGTAGCCTCTTGAAGTTTAGTTGGTTTCAAACTTGTCCTAGAAATAGTAACTGGGTTCTAAGGAGTCTCAATATCACTGATCTTTCTTTATCGGTATTATTTCAGCTTAGCAATCTTTTCTTGCGGCTGAAACATCCTGAAAGTTCGATCTCAATGAGTGTAGTATCGAGTATCAACGGATTCCCAGCTTTACACTGAGGCTGACTATTTCACTACTTTCTAATGGCCAAGTTTGTTAAACTAAGGTTCTAAGGTTCGTTAGTGCTTCACGACACCCCGCAGCGGCCTCGTATTCTCCTTGATTAAACACAAAGGATACCGGTACCAATTAAAGTGTCACACCAACACAGTTATCGCTTCAACCATATTGGTCTACACCGTACAGTCTCCATAATCTATTGTTGTTTACCTAAAAAGTGTCCCCAGATCCGGGTGTAGGATCTTTACAAGAATACCCCAATAAACCCTTAAAAGTAAAGCAATCAAAGAAAACAAAGAAGCAATTTTAAAATGATCTAGACCATAAGGTAAACCCCGCTTTATAATTATCCCCAACAGAGTCGCCAGTTCTGTGATACGGTGGCAGAACCGACTGTTTAATACTGGTTCGTGTTTCGTATTCGCAAATGTCGCGGTAAGCAAGAGTCGCCACTGACTTTTCTTTTATCCAACAAAGGAAAGGGTGAAAAGAATAGAAAAAGACCTTTTTCGATATTTTCTGAGTAAGGGGGGTAGATTATGGAAAGGGGAGGTGTTGGCACCCTTTCCATCTGTGGTTTTCCACAGGCTCTTAGGTACTCGCTCATTTTTGAAAATTGCTTTTGTGTTTGTGTGTTTTGAAAAGTTTGTTTGCTTTATGATAACTCTTGTATCAGTCCTCAAGAGTGTGATAAAGCATTTTTGAAAGTAGTTTTGAAAGTGTGGTGTGAAAATGAATTAAATTTGAGCAAGTACTTAAGAACTATCTACCTACTCGAAAAGGGGAGTTCTTTTCCTCCTTTCCTTTAGACAGTGCTATCCTACTAGTAATGAGTAGGTAGCCCTATCTTTGGATGTTGAGGGACTATCTAAGGGACATTTATGGTCATTGAAGGAAACATGTGAGGATACCTTAGCGATTCGAAGGGACTGTCATCATATATTCGTAGGCAACATCGAGGGACAAGATAATTTCTCGTAGGCAACTTGAGGGACATTTAGGGACTATGATCTTTATGATGACTTTAAAATGAGGGTCTTTGCTAAGGTATCCCTACGTTCGAGGGACATGACCATTTTCGAAGGCAACCAAAGTGGGAAATACCCTAGGGGTGCAAGTGTGCAATAATGTGCTTTTTCAAGTATTTGTATCTTGATGTTAATGATCTAAGATCAATTGCTTAATTATTAGCAGTTTATATACATGCATATAATGGAGTACAAAAAGTAAAAACTACAACTATTACAGGGCTTTAGGGCAATTACAAATATTTGACTGAAATGTAAAGTGCAGAAATTAAAACCCTGATTAGACTATTACAAACCGGGCACAGTTACATAATTAAAAAATAATTGTACGAAAAATAACAACGCACAAAAATTGAGACGGGAATAATTTTGAAACCCTAAAAGTCTAATTACTCATTAAAACATTTTTTGGTATTTTATGAAAGAAACTTGAAATTTAACCTAATTTCAACTTAATTTTAATTAAAGAAAACAAGTTAAATTTTGATTAAATTTTAATTTGTAAGGGTTAATTTTAATAAAAAAGCCTAAGTCCTATTTTTTGTGATTTTTGTTGATTTTATGATTTAAAAGAATGGATTTAAGAAAATATAAACTAATTAAAAAAGAATAAAGAGAATTAAAAAGAGCTGGGTCTTGGGTGAGAAACCCAATTGGGGGTGCTGGCTGGAATTTTTCTTAGGGCCCAGATCTGGTGGCCCACCATTGCGTGGGATCCCATGCTGCTGCGTCTAGAAGGTCTATGATTGGGCAACAACTCAGAAGCGCTAGATATGGAATAATGAAGATCTGATGGTGATGGTGTGAGGGCCTATGATGCACACTTGAACCTGGGCACACTGAATCTGCCTGAAACCTGTTTAGAAAAATAAAACGCTGGACCTGGGATTCGAACCCAGGTCCTCCCTTTCCCATATGCCTTGCTTTTCCATCTGCGCTGACTCTTTATTCGTGTGTACATAAATGAAATAATAATATAATATGCAAAATTAGGTCAAATATTTTAACAAACAAAACGCGCACGTAGAGTGAGACCCTGGAGTTTGAATGAACCAGTTAGAGGATGATATCCAGCCACGCCAGCATATGGAGGGTCAAACCACCCCTCACGGTGGTTGACCACCATCGTCTCCGACGTTACCAAAATTGGAACCCGCAAAATAACACGTTTCCAATCTAGAAACTTGAGCTACCCCCTAAATCATAGGCTACGAATCGAATGGTGGTGTTCATTTGGTCTGAAAGTCCTTGTACAGGGAGATACAAATCTCGCCTAAAACTTTTCCCTAATAATGGAAAAGCTTCATCCATGCGTCAAACTAACCATGCGATGGCTCTAAACATTCATGATCATCAGTACAAACATTAGTATGAACATAGAAACAATTTATATTAGAGTATGTAATACTTTTGAATTTAAGAAAAATACCCAATCCGGTGATGTGTGGCCTGAGCGTTTAGGAGTGTTACATGCTTGGAGATTGACAGGGATGGACTCCTGGGACCTTCAAGAGTGTGATTGAGTGCTTAGATCTGATGGAGAATCACTGGATAGTAAGCTATAAGTTGCACCTTCTCTTTGACTTTTTTTGAAAATTTTAGGGTTCTTTTTAGAGGCAGCTGCTTGTGGTTTGGCTTGGCATATTGTCATGTATAAATAGTGAATCCTATTAGGTTAAAACAAGAACCAAAAGAATCAGCTATAATCATATTTTTTGAAGCATAAGGATTTGATTCAAAACTTGCTAAAATAAGAAGATCTCCTTCTCCTTTTATCCCATGCGTTTTTTCCTTGATATGCCAGCCTATATTATCCCTTATTTGATGAGAAAAATATTCCCAAATCATATCTTCCATTATTTCTTTTATTTATTTATTTAATTTTGCATTTTAATGGATAAAATATCAAAATAAATAATATAAATAATAAAATAATGTATGAATGAGCTCAAAGGTCGTGGGCCATGTTTGAAACAAGTTTCAAGCATGAGAAGATGGGTCCATTTGGAAAAAATTCAAGTTTGGTCAATATTGGCTTCATACACTTATCCAAAAATTGGTCAACTTTAGCAATGCATATCTCTCTCATTTTTAACCCTAAGAGGGTGTTCTTGGACTTTTTAGAGAGCATATGATGTCCTTTAAACAACCATTTTGGTTTCCCTTCAATTGGATCTTCCATGTTCATGTAAAAAGCTTTGACCCAAAAGGTGTTTTTGTTGACTATTTGAAAGGACCTATAATGTATGAGCTTATATATTTTGACTGAGGCATTTCTTGATATTTAGGGATGAAGAGAAGTTGTAGGGAATTTGATTCTCATCAAAATAAGCTTTGGTGGAAAATTTTCTGATAAAGTATGAGAAAGTTATGCCTAGTCAAAGTTTGGTTGACTTTACCTATAGAAACCCTAATTTGCCATTTTTGACTTTTGATGAGTTAGGAGCATCTCTTGAGGAATCATGATCAACCCTTGATCAAATGATGGATATCACCTCAAAATGTTGATGTTGACCAAAAATCTTGAAGTTTGACTGTATATAGGCCACAATTGACTTTTGTCCTAGTATAGTTGATTTTCAGGCATTTGAGTAGTTGACTGAGCAAACTTGTTGTGCAAGACATGAAATTTGGCATGGATAACCTTGATGAAAACTGAAACCCTAGTTAGAGGTATATTTCCTTAGGAGGAGAATTTGTCTGGTCAATTCTTAGTCATCCTAGGGCAAGTTGAGGATCTCAATGGGCATGTCTTGAGTAAAATAGGAGGGCAAATTTTAGGGTACAACAAAACCCAAACCAAATTTGTCACATTTGTATGGAATATTAATAAGTTGACCCCGAGTAGTGCAACCACCTTCTTCCATGACAGCTCTAACATCCTTCAAAGAAGCCATTCTGGGAGGAACCCTGGTAACCTTGGGAATAACAAAAACATCTTCAGTAGCGGTAGGAGGGATAAAAGTTTGACAGGGAGTCTCAATGAATTCCCCGTCCATCTCTACATACCTGATTAAGTTTAAGAAACCTTTTGTTTAACGGGGTACTTCAGCTTTTGATGCAACATAGAGGTAGCAACATCCGCCCCATGAATCCAAGGGCGTCCGAGTAAACAAGAATAAGTTGGTCGGACATCCATCACATAGAAGGTAGATTCAAAGACATGCGAACCTACCTTAATCAGAAGATTCACTTCTCCGTGTACCATCCTCTTTGAATTGTCAAAGGCTCAGACTATAATATCACTTAGTTTCAACACAACCCCTTCACAATCAAGCCTGTCGAGATCACCCTTTGGTAAGACATTCAGCGAGGAACCTGTATCAACCAATACATGCGCTAAAGTAGTGCCCCTGCATTCAATAGAGACATACAGGGACTTATTCTGGTTCCTTCCTTCAGGGGTCAAGTCAGAATCAGCAAAGCCTAGCCCATTGTCAGTAGTTAGGCTAGCAACATAACTTCCAAATTGATCGGCGGAGATTTCTTGTTGCATGTGAGTAGACTTTAAAAACTTTACTAAAGCCTGTGCATTGGCTTCAAAACACAGTAATAGGGATAACATGGAGGTTTTTTAAGAAGTTTGTCCCAACTGTTCGACGATCTTGTAATAACTTTTATGGATAATCTTTAATACCTCCTCTAACTCTTGCCTGTAGGTATCGTCAGTGGTAACTTTTTAGGTGCCTCTGTTTGGGCAAGCTCCATCAATTGTTCTTTGCCCCGAGTCTTAGTAGTTGACTCAGTAGCAGTAACTCGAACTGGTGTGGTGACAATCTTCAGAGATGTTTCTCGAGAGAAAACCATTCCGCTTCTAGTTACCTTACTGGCCCCAACAATATTGTCAATGTTGGGATCAGTAGCTTCAGTACCTTCATTCTCAGCAATTGATAGTTCTTGTTTGACGCCATGGTAGTAGACATCGACTCCATAGTTCCAAGGGATAGATTTATCTGAAGAATATGGAATAGGTCCAGGTGCAGTGATGATTAGAGGAGAAACTTTGGGTTTGGCAGTGATCCTTATAGGATCCTTGGAAGTGATCCTGATAGGAGTGCAAAAAATTACAGATAGGTCTTAAAACAAATTCTCAACAGACGAAATCTTCTCAACTAGAATTAGGTGATTGTCCATTAGACGCTGAATAACTTATTCCAGTAATTTACAGCCATTGGGTTGGGCTAGCAGCAGTAACATCTTTCAATATAACTCGGAAATAAATCGGCTTGCAATAGATTCTTCTTGATAATTGGAAGGGGAGAAACAAATTCACTTACAGCAGAGACATATAAAACATCATCAATAACACTAATTCCTTTATCGTGCTTAGGCATTGGTGTAATAATCACATTGGGAGTCTCGGGTGGATCAAACTCAATCTCTTTATTATTAATCATATCTTGGATTTTGTTCTTCAAGTCCCAACAGCTATTGGTGTCGTGCCCGGGGCTATTGGAATGGTAGTCACACTTCACATTTGGATTATAACGGGGAGAGGAGGTGTCGGGATTATGAGGAGGATCCCTTAATGTTATCAACTCTGCTTTCAAAAGATGTTGCAATGCCTGAGATAATGGCATGCTGATCTTAGTAAACTGTCTTCTCAGTGCATATGATATACGTTGATTATTTTGAAATTGTTGTTGCATAGGAGCAAGATTAGAAATTAGCACCGCCCCCACAGATTGATTACAGTCATTTCTAGTACGACTCTTCTGACCATATACAACATTTGTTTCATTCTTACTATTGAACATCTTCTTTACAGTACTTGAAGACGCGACCACTTGAATCTTTCCACTTTTGATACCCTCTTCGACATGTTCACCTGTTAGTATTAATTCAGTAAAACCAGATGAAGAACTTTCGATCAAATGATTAAAGAAAGGCCCTGTCAACGTGCCCATGAACATATCAACCAACTCTCTATTAGATAGAGGAGGTTGAACTCTTCGAGCCAGATCTCTCCATTTCTGGGCATATTCTTTAAACCCTTCATTCGAGCCTATAGTCATACTTTATAGTTGCACACGAGTTGGTGCAAGGTCAACATTATATTGATATTGCTTGTAAGAAGCAGCAACCAGGTCTTCCTAAGTACGTATTTTGGTTCCTTCCAACTGATAGAACCATTCTAGTTGTGATAAGCTCTCTTGAAAGAAATGAACCCATAACTTTTTGGTCAGCAATATGGGGTTGGATCTTCCGAACATAAGACCACAGATGAAGCTTGGGATAAGACACATCATCATATTTGGCAAAGACGAGGACCCTGAACTTGTGAGGGATCACAACCTCCGAGGTAAGACCTAACTCTTCAAATTCCAGCCCAGGCACTCTCTGGATTTCCATAGCATTAAGGCAATCTTCCAACTGTTTGTATCCGTCATAAGAGGGAGGATATTGTTCAGTAAAATAGTCTTCATCAGAATCTTGGCCAGCCCATGATTACTTCCTCTCCCAGCCTTCACACTTATATCTTCTTCACCCTGATTGTCATCTTCATCAGAGGGAATATCACAACTTTGAGCTTGTTTAGGAAGACTTTTAAACCTTCTTTCCATGTTGAGGATACAAGTCAGTTTCCTAGTTTTTTTCTTTTTGGCGATGAGCGCCATCGGTTCTTGCTTCCCCTTGGCTAAGTTCAAGAGTGTCTCGGAATTGGGCATTTTGAGCTTGAAGGTCTTTCATAGTTTGTTCGAGAGCCATCTTTTCCTGAAATAAACATCAAGAAGATGAGAAAGCCTGTCTTGGGAAATACCTATTATGTAATGACATGCATGATATATGGATGCAATGTTTTCAAGGATCTCGTGGGATAGACAAAAGGAAATGTTAGAAGTTGAGTCTGGCTGCAACTTTGACTGAAGAACTTTGCATAGTTGAACGTCTTTTTATGAGAGTCAAGCTCACCATGTCAAGTAAGTCCTAGCCTTTGACTCAAGATAACGTATTTCGGTCTTTGACGACATTTGGTTAGAGGAAAATAAATCCGTTTTCCCCTTGCTAGACGTCTGGTTCGTGATAAACTTGCATCACAGGCCCTTGAGATCCTTGAAATGGTCAGAAAAATGGTATGGTATGATGTCATGATACTTATGATGTCATGTTTGGATAGATAACAAACATAAACAAAGCACACAAAAGCCTTAGGTTTAAGGCTTGCATGGGGTTCATAGGTAAGTACCCTCTCGAAGTTCAGTTGGCTCTACCTGTCCTAAGAATAGTAATCGTGTTCTAAGAGTCTCATATCACCGACTTTCTCGCAAGCATTGTTTCAGCAGCGTAATTGACTTGCCAACAAAATATCCCAAGAGTCGAATCTCAATGAGTGTAGCATCGAGTATCAACCAACTTTGGACTGCACCAAAGCCGACCATCTCACTACCTTCTAATGGCTAAGTTGGGTCAATTAAGGTTCCAAAGGCCAGTTAGTGCTTATGACATCACGCGAAACCTAGTATTCTCCTCAACTGACTCAATGGACACCAGCACAAACCAAAGTTTCACACTAACATAGCTATCACTTCAACCATATAAGTCTATGTTGTACATTTTCCATGATCTATAGCTACTTACCTAAGGTCCCCAGATCTGGGCATAGAATATTTGCAAGAAAGTAAACCCGAGCAAACCCCAAATGTAAAGCAAACAACTCAAACAAAGCAGATAAAATGATCTAACTCTAAGGTAACCTCTCTTTTATGTAGTTCACCAACAGAGTTGCCAGTTCTATAATACGGTGGGAGAACTGACTTGGTTTTGCATTTTATCGCAAATTTTGTGGATAGCAAGAGTCGCCACCGACTTTTCTTTTATCCAATAAGGAAAGGGTGAAAAGAACATGAAAGACCCTTTTTGATTTTGAGTTTGGTGGGTAGGTTATGAAAAGGGAAGGTGTTAGCACCCTTTTCATCCATAGTTATCTACAGACTCTTAATCGCTAGCTCACATTGTTTTGAAAATTGCTTTGTGTTGTGCGTTTGAAAGCATTATTTTGAAAAGCCAATGTGAAGCATCTTTGTAATGATTCTCATATTTGTCCTCGAGAATGCATATAAAGTGTTTTTTTGGAAATATTTCGAAAGTCTCTGTGTGAAATGTTTTTGTTTTGAAACGTTTGTGAGCAAGCGATTAACTGTAGTCTACCTACTCAAAGTCTTTCTTGTAATTTCCTCCTCCTTTAGATAGTGCTATCATACCATTAGTTAGTAGGAAGCCCTATCGTTGGATGTGAAGGGACAGGTGTGGGTCATCGTACAGTCATTGAAGGCAAACTAGTAAGGATGCTTTAGCAATTTTTGTTAAGGGACTAGATCATTTACTAAAGGCAACATCGAAAGGGTCATCGTGGGACTATGATCTTTGTTTTCGAGGGACTTTGCTAAAGCGTCCCTACGTTCGAGGGACATGACTGTTTTTTACGAGGCAACAAGGGAGGTTATCCTAGAGGTGCAAGTGTGCGAAGTGATTTGTTTTCAACTATTTTTATCTTGAAATTAGGGTTTGCAATCGTCTGCTTTTAGTCTTCCCATACAAGACCTAATTACTAACAGTAATCATAAAATAATGAAAAGTAGTAAAGTGCAGAAAATAAACCTAAACCTATTACATCGCTTTGAGAGAGTTACATCCCAGGAAACAGTTACAATAATAATGAAAAGAAATACGAGAAATAATAAAAAGGTTACATTCGCACAGCAGATCTAAAATTATATAAAAAATAGAAAAGAAAATTTTTTTTGGGTATTTTTATGAAAAAATGGTTTGTGATAAATTTATTAAAAAAAACCAAAGAAAACTAATTAATTTTAGTAATAATTAATTTTAATTAAAAAAACCCTAAGAAATCTACTTAATTTTAATTATAAAATTAATTAGTTAATTAATTAAAAAAGTGATTAAAACTATACCTAATTAATTAAACTAAATTAATATTTTAGTTTAATTAAAATTAAAGAACAAATAATTAAAAGAAAAGAAGAAAAATATAAAAGAGAAAAAGAATTGGGCCTGATTTGAAGCAATTTGAGGGGGTGCAGATTGAAATCTATTAGGCCCAAAGAGGACAGGCCCAAGATGTCAACGTTGGATCTCGTGCGTTCATCCATAGAGGGTGCAACGTGTGTATGTGGATCTGGGAATGTTAGATCAGATCTAATGGTTGCGAAGTTGAAGACGCATCATTAAGGAGATTGGAAGCGATGTGTTGGATCTGTAAGAGTCAGAAAACATGAATTTTTTTGCAAAACTAGGGATCGAACCCACGACCTGGGACACCAATGCCTTAGCGCACATTTTAACCACTAGGGTGGTGATACATCCATTGTTTAAACTGAAATAAAGCATATACAATATAAAAACATTGCATGAAACGGAGAGGCGCCGAAGCCCAAGCTTAGGTCGTCTTCTCCCTGATAGCTTCTTTTTTTATTCCTGCAAGAATAAATATTGTTAGAGATCCAGGGGTACCTTACCCCCATAAATTGAGGCCTACGGGCTCAATGGAATGGTTAGTTTGGGCTGAATCATGCTGGTTTAGGAGCTATGACAAAAATAGCTTAAATCGGCATGAACATGGTTGTGTACTATCCAACCATAACGGGACTCTCACAATAAGTCATTCATGTATTATTGAACCTGAGGAACATGTTTAATGAGTTAGTACATATTAAAATGCAAGGAAAACAATTATATGAATTTCATGTAATATCAAAACCGATGCGCCATGTGTATACGCTTTTTTGCCCTTTTGATCATGGCAATTGATCCAACCTTACCCTCTTACATTCTTGGAAGTGAATGGAATGGTTAGAATGCCTTGAAGTTAGCTGCAACTAGGGTTATAAGGTTGCCCTAATTTGTAGTAATTTTGAGATTTTTGGAAGTTGTTTTTGCTGTAAGGTTTCGTGGTCTTCCTTCTTGTCTGAATGCATGCAATATATAGAGCTGATTTAGGTCAGAATAACATGGTCTTGGACATTTGTAATAAACTTTGTTTTTATTTTGTTTTATTTTGAATTTTAAATAAAAAAAAATTTAAAAAAAAATAAAAACCCAAGGAGGTGCATGGGTAAGATCTAAGGTGTATATGGAATGTAGAACACGTTTGGTCTTTGAAAGAAAAGCCCATTAGCCCAAAAAATTAAGTTTGGTCACTTTTAGTTTCATGCATTTGCTCAAAATTTCCCAACTTGCACTAGTCATAACTCTCTAAATTTTTATTATTTGAAGGTGATCTTGACTTTTCAGAAAGCTCAAGATGTCCTTTACAATCCCTATTATGATCATTTTTTTCATTTGAAGACGTTATCTTGATGTAAGTTGCCTTGACAAAAAGTGTCCTTTTATTGACTTTTAAAATGACCTATAATGTATTGGCCCATATCTCTCAAATGAAGCATTTTTTGGACTTGAGCTTAGAGAGACAAAGTTATAGAGAATTGAATTTCCTTCAAAATGAGCTTTGGTTGAGGAAAATCTGATGAATCATGTGAAAGTTGTGCTTGGTCAAAGTTAGTTGACTTTTTGCCCAATGCATTTAATTTTTAGTCATCAGAGCAGTTGACCGAGCAAACTTATGATGCAAGGCATGAAACTTGGTATGAGCATTACTGAAGACATATAAGAGACCATGAAATCCACTTGAGACCTTAGAAACCCAATCTTCTTTGAGAAACACAAAACCCTAGTTGTAGGTCAGTTGCTTAGGAGAAGAATTTGTCTGATCAATTTTTGATTAACCTTAACCATTTGAGAACCCTAGGAGAATGCCTTGAGTAAAAAGGGAGGGAAAATTTTAGGGTACAACACATAATATCTGTTTTATGGGTTTGGGTTCTATTAGCTTGCGGTTAAGAGGAAGAACAGGGAGCCGCTGGGAGTTTGGGAATTAGGGTTTCAACTCTAATTTTTAATTTTGACTCAGTCAACACAAAAACAAAAATAATATCTAATTTTTTTATAGCAAAAAATAATTGATAAATAGATAATAATAATGGAATTAATAGTAAATTTAATAATAATAACCTTAATATAATTGGATAAATATAAAAACAAGGCAAAATACCCTTTTTAGTCCTTTAAGTTTACCCCAAGGTCCATTTTGGTCCTTTATCTAAAAAAAGTGTCAAACTGGTCCTATAATTCTTTCAAAAGGACCATAGGAGTCCTTTTCGTCCATTTTGGTCCTTTTTGGTTCATTGGAGAAGCTGCAAAATGAGTTTGATGGAGCAAAGATGGAGATACATCATCTAAAGGAAAGGGAGGATGGGCTGAAACATAAGATAATGGAGTTACAAGTTAAAATAAAGAAGGATGGGCTGAACCAAAAAGGACCAAAATGGACGGAAAGGACTCCTATGATCCTTTTGAAAGAATTATAGGACCAGTTTGACACTTTTTTTTAGATAAAGGACCAAAATGGACCTTGGGGTAAACTTAAAGGACTAAAAAGGGTATTTTGCCTAAAAACAATTACGTGAATTGTTGAAAACGACTAGTAGCACCAAATGGGCCTATGTTCCAAAGATGGGCCTCCGGCCAAAAATCTATAACTGAACAACAAAAAAAAACCTTTTACTCATTCTAAACAGGCTTCAAAATATCCTAATAGGCTAAATGATTTAAAAAAACACACCACCTTGTTATCTGAACTAGACCTTAATGGGGCATCAACTTTGATCAAAGGAGAAAAATACACCCCACCTCCTCTAGTATCAATTGAGTGACAATCCTAAATGGACCAACAAATGATAAATATGCCCCTTTTATTATTTAAATGGGCCTGAAAGAATATTAATGGGCTATTGGCATTCTATACCCATGCCCCCCCCCCTTGTAACCAACTCACCCATTTTTATTTTTAAACAAACCTTTAATGGGCTTGATAACAAATACACCCTCTTTCTAATTGTAAGAAAAAACTTAATGGGCCATCAGATTTTGATGGGCCATTTTGAAACAATACACCCCCCTCTACAAACTTAAACCCCACGACGTATATGATTTTGACAATAATAACTTAAACTTTATAAAGAAAATGATAACATTAATAACAATAAGGAATAATCTATTTAGAAGTCAATAGGGAAAATTTGGGGTATGGCAGACAGACCGATCACGTTGATGAGTTATCGTCAATAGGGAAAATTTGGGGTATGGCAGACTGACCGATCACGCCGATGAGTTATCGTCAAGTGGGAAACGCCCTTTAAGACCCTCACAAGCACATCGCAACGGTAGTCCATTGGAACTAAGTCCATCATTTTACGTGATTTACTACCTAGTAGCATAGGCCTACTTCGATTCAAGCATACGTCATATCCGCGTCCAAATGTTCAATCAGAAAAAACAGAACAATCAATTGATCATCGCCACAATAGACATCAAGCCACACTCAGGAAAATATCTCCGAACATTCAACCAGAATGAACGGAAATTAAGCAAGCAAATGATCACATCATAACATTTGTCAACATATTGCATTTATTCAAGAATACATATGAGTCTGAGTCTGTTCTTGTAGTTGTTTTGCAAGGTTGTTATAACAAGATCTTCTAACATTCTATCTGTGTCAGTTAGTATGTTTCCTTGTCTTATTGTGTCTTGCATTCTGAGTTAGGAGCATTGTTATGTTGTTGTGTCTTGTGTTCTGAGTTAGGAGCATGGTTGTGTTTTTGTGTCTTGTGTTTTGAGTTAGGAGCACGACTGCGTCATGTGTTATGAGTTATCTAGAATTGAAGTTTGCTCCTGTAGGATTTAACATGAAGAGTTCAGGATGGAAAATCGGGACTTTGTTTGAGGGGGAATGTCTCTTATCTTCTTCCTTATGTACAAAGTTTACATGATAAGCATGTAGCTTGTGTTGGCGTTATATGGTTTTATTCCTCTCTCCAGTTTATTGGTTTTTGGTTTGTTTTAGCCAAAATTTACCGAAGAGGGAGATTGTTAATACCATCATTTTGGGATTGGAAACTTTTTCCTAAAACATGGTTCTGACTAGATGTCAAACAGGATGTCATGGCATCATGTTCTGTTATGCGGTAGTCAAGGTTCTGTTGTTTTCATTTTTAAATCTTAATAAATTGGACTTGTTTCTATTATATTTCCTTTGGATATATATTAGAGATTTTTGAGGTCAAGAAGATATGTTTTGGAACATATTTCATATCTCCAGCTCTATAGAAGATACTAATTTGGGCTTTGAGGCAAATTAGGAAACTATGTATTGGTGGTTCCAAGATTTAAGTAGATTTGTTACACATTTGGTGCAACACTCAGCTTGTGGATCAAGAAACTTATGGACTCAGAATATCGAAGCCAATGAACTGTAGAGTTGTATTTAAAGGAAAATCCTAACCTAGTCTAATTTAAGTTTTCAACATTTTTAAATTACGGGAAGCATAAGTCTTAGGTTTTGAGAGTCTCTTATGTAGTTTTGTAAGCCACCCATGTATCTTTTGATACTATGTGGTTGATTGATTGTTGCTTGACTGTTAGTCAAGTTACTCAAGTTATTATTCTCACTCAAAAGAATTTAGGCAATGAGTTGAGTATTGTTCTCATTCGAAGCTTTTAAGCAAGAGTTTGATTTTTTTTTGTAATGGAAGAATGGTCTTCTAAATTGAGTTGTAATTTTTGTAGTTCTTATGACTGGGATTTCTAGGTATCACTGTGGTGATTGGAAGTGGGATGTCAATTTCTAAGACCTAGGGAGGACCTAGGTAGAAGTAGCATTGGTTAGGGATTAGGTGAGAAGTTGTGAACTTGGGACTAGTTTAGCTTTGAACTAATACTGCATATAGTGGACTTCCTTCCTAGCTTGGTAGCCCAAGAGTAGGTGACGTTGCACTGAACTGGGTTAACATATTGCTGTGTTATTTATCTTTCTGTAGTTTATTTTCTGTATCATATTCAGCTTGATTGATGTGGTTTGTTATCAGACGTTGTAACACCTGTCTTGATACCTTATGCTATTAAGACAATTTTTTGTTTGTGTTGCTTGTACCAGAATTTTAATAAGAAACATCTACAAGGTATAATCTGATATCACCCATGTGTCCATGACCACTCAGGTCCTCATAAGCATGGTATAAAAACTTGATCCATCAAATTATCCCTTGCTTGAATAGTTCTCCACTATCGAGCCTGACATATAGAGCCTTATCACACCTACCACTATTATAGATAAGGCCTTTAACAACGGTTGAAAATGATATATAATCATGTAGGACCAAGCGTTGTTATGTAGTGTATGGTAGTATAAGCGAAACTTACAATTATAGTTTAGGTACCATTATAAAAAACTGGAAAGTGTGCGTCCTATCACAACGGTTGTTCCGAGGAACCATTGTGATATAAATATAGGTACACGGTTCGATTCTCAGCAGCTCCATTTTGGTATTTATATTATTCTGGACAACATGCGATATATTACAACAGTTGTGTTATTTAACCGTTGCGAAACTTTATGATGAAGTAATAAATTTATTCGTGCTTTTATAATTAAAATTTTGGTATACAGATCACTAATGTCATAAAACATGTTGAGACATTGACCTCTGTGTAAAAACATTTAGACATCATATAGATTACTGATATAAAACTGTATCAGCACAAAGTCATAACAGATGTTCCAACGTCTTATATGACATTTCAATCAATCAAGAAACAAAAACTAAACAATGCAGAATGATAATAACACAAGGATATGATGACCCAGATCAGTGTACAACAACACCTACTCTGGGGGCTACCAAGCCAGGAATAAGATTACATTATTAGTAGTATTATTTTATATAAACAACCATAGGTTTACAGGTAAACAACCTCCATTTTACCTAATCACTACCCAATGCTATATTTATCTCAGAAACCCATCCAATATAAGAGAAACACATCTCACTCCCTAAATCACCTTCGTGATATGTACAACCACAACCTCTGGTGACCGCATAATACTACTTGAAAGATACTCATTTAAAATAAAGTTAAGCCAATACTCTTGACTAACTAACATACTTGGATTTGCTTTAAAGCTTCATCCAAGAATAATACGTGATTCATTACCTAAAGGCTTCTAAATCTGCATAAACAACTATGTTTACCACAATGCATCAAAATACAAAGGGCAACTTACAACACAAGAAAGTACACGACTCTTAAAACCCTAAACATTTATCTTAAGATATTATAATATGTTATATGCAAGGATTAGTTAACAACCCTAGGTCTAAGCCTTCCTTTTATAATATTTAATGTACTAGATTGGGCTTCAAATCACTGTTGACCTGTTGCAAATAAGGAAGCAAAAATATCTCCTACATCATAGGACTTCAATTATTAGTTTCCTAAATTATCTCCATAATTAGAAACTAAACAATCTCCAAATATTCAGCTTGAATTTCTTCAATCTTCAAACTACGCGCCACATAGGATAGCACAATATTCCCAGAATATCCTGCACACGAAATATATCAATTAAATCCAATTGTCCAGTAGGTCACAAGCACGATATTGAATGGCTCTTCATAGGACATCTTCATTCGACATGTCTCTCTGATGATGAAACATGTTAGTTCAACTTTTGAGTTTTTCAACTTGAACACAACATATGATTACCAAATATTCTCAAAATGATCCATATTCGTAACCCACTCATAGAATCCAAACATCTAGTTATACCAGACAAGATTTCAGATGATCATAATGAGACATCTGGTTCAACATCCAATTTTACCAAAATTAGTCAAACCTTTAGAGGTCAAATATTTGGAGCTTTCAATCTCACCCTTTTGGAAAATTTTGGCTAAAACTCCTTTTTCACTATAAATCATGAAACCATTGGATGAAGCTCCTTTTGCACAATAAACCCAAGACCAGAAATCCTGAACGAGGAGTCCTTAATTCATTTCATCCGGAAGAACCTTTCATTATTTCTGCACATGAGGAAGAAGATAACCAGAACCCAAATTAGATTATCCAATTACTCCCCCTTAATCCATGAACTGATTCTTGTCACGAAGAGATAAATCTTCCTCTTTGGGGGCATAAGAGAACCCTTAAGAAAACATAAATTTTACCCTAAGCAACCAAATACCAACCCGAATAACTCAGAACACAGGAGACGACTGTATTTATAACTCAGATCACAAGACACAAAAACTGAGACAAGACATAACATGATGTTGGAAATGATGTTGAGACAACCTGCTAAACATCCTTGCAAAACAACTGTAGGAACAGATGCAATACTCATAAGGTGACCAATACCTTTATCCACCTTTTTAGCCAGGAAATGAAAAAGATATCCCCCACAAAACCATACCCAGACTATACTCACCCAGACTCGGAAGAAAGCCATAAGAGCTTTAACGAAAATGGACTAACATAAGATGAATGAAAGTGAAGGGATGCCACCCTTAAATATCCGAGTTGTTACTTAGGGATTAACGACTCTTTACTATAGCAACACATTGGTCAAAAAGAGTGTTTTTTGAGGAAAATAATTGCACTAGAAATAAAGTGTGCATCGTCCACAAAGCATTCTTCATGCCTTAATTCACTCTAGGTTGTTTCTCCTAGAATTTAAAACTCCAATGAATATGCATGCATGGTCAAACACACGTGTCACACTTCCACCTAATGTGTACTTGATTACACCGTCCACAAGTACCACTTGTTGAACTTCATAGAGCCAAATCTTAAACAATGTCCTAACATCTAATCAGATATTTCCTACTTTCTCTTGTCTTCAAAAGAACCAACACTTTTTTCAGGCTTCAGCTAGAAATTTTTCCGACTAGGGCCACAATATGGTTGAAAGAATCTTTTCTCTAGGAAATACTCATAGACATTCATATTTTGAATCATCATCACAATTCCTTCCACTGAATTCAACATGTACTCATTTTAGCTAGACTTAGTGAGATTTGAGCATGAACTCTTCTATTTATCAACAAAGAGCTTCCATTTATTTTGTCTACAAACTGCAGAGAAAAATAAATTCTCAAAATAGATTCTCAGGTCACTCCTAAGAAGCATGACCATAGTTTAATTTAGCCCACTATTTCCATAATCAAACTTTAACTGCCAAGTCCTCCACGAACTACACCAGAACAAGATGTTTGAATATCATTCCTAACATTAAATCCTCATAAGAGGTAAATAATCTCCCCAAGCTTGAACATCATGCAAGCTTCATAAGGCTTGCACCAATGTAGCAACAGTTTATAGACAAGTACTTAACTCCCCTTATCATGGATAAACAATACTCTTGTTGAAAATGAACACTTGAGCACATGAAAGGCTTCACACTCTTAAAGGGAAGTGTAATACGGTGGGAGAACTGACTTTTTTGGTTTTATCCAAATGTGCAGATAGTAAGAGTCACCACCGACTTTTATTTTATCCAATATTAGGAAAGGTGAAAAGAACGGGAAAGACCTTTGGTAGATTTTGAGTTCGGGGTGTAAGTTATGAAAAGGGAAGATGTTAGCACCCTTTTCATCCGTAGTTATCTATGGGATCTTAATTTCTTAGCTCACTTTGAAAACTTGCTTTGTGTGTGTGTGTGTGATTTGTTTGAAAATATTTTGAAATGCCAATGTAAGGCTAACTTTGTAATGATTCTTCTATCAGTCCTCAAGAATGTATACAAAGTGTTTTTGAAAATATTTGTTTTGAAAAGTTAGTGTGGAAAATGTTTTGAGTTGTGAGCAAGCATTTAAGAGTCCTTTACCTACTAAAGGTCTTTTGTGTTATTTTCCTTCTCCTTTGGAGATAGCACTATCCATACCATTAGTTGATAGGTAGCCTCATCTATTAGATGTGAAGGGACATGCATAGGGTCATCGTATGGTCATCGAAGGCAACATGTAAGGATACTTTAGCAATTGTATCAAAGGGACTATCATCATTTACTCATATGGACTAGATCATTTTATAGGTAACTCGAAGGGTCATTGAGGGATTATGATCTTTATTCGAAAGGGACTATGATGATTTGATCGAGGGTCTTTTGCTAAAGTATCCCCATTTTCGAGGGACATGACCAAGTATCGTAAGGCAACAAGAGAGGCTACCCTAGAGGTGCAAATGTGCAAGGTGTTTATTTTCAGTTATATTATCTTAAGAATTAGGATTTTCTATATTTGTTTTTAGTTTTTCCATACAAACCCTAGTTACTAGCAATTAAATATGTGTAGAAAAAATAAAGTGTGCAATATAAAGACCTAAGCTATTACATGGTCTTGGGAGAGATACATAAGTATAAAAATTTGCGAGAAAGTAAACCCACACTATTACATCCTATGAGCAGTTACATAATTGGGAAAAAATACGAGAAAAGAAATCTACGCTATTACAATTAAAGAATGCAACCTATACAATTTTCTAGGAAATTAAATGGCAAGAAGAAATAAGAAAATGTTTGAAAAATGTTTAAGACCTAAAGTTCTAAATTAATGTTTTTGGTATTTTGTAGAAAATAATTTAAATGATAATAGTAATTATAAACTAATTGTTTCTAATTGATTTTAAGTTTAAAAAAGGTTAATTAATTAATTAATAGTTTAGTAAATAATATATATATATATATATATATATATATATATATATATATATATATATATATATATATATATATATATATATATATATATATATATATATATATATATATATATATATATATATATATATATATATATATATATATATATATATATATATATATATATATATATATATATATATATATATATATATATATATATATATATATATATATATATATATATAAGAAAATATTTAATTATTAAAAACCCTAATCCTAATTTATTAAAGTAAAAAAAGATTAGATTAGTTAATTGTTAATTAAAAGTATTTTGGGTTAGAAAAAGAAGAAAAAAAACCAAATGTATGGGGTGGGTGTTGAACCTATGCCCTTGATCTCAAAGAATACCCTTCTATCCACTACGCCACCATGTTGTTTGTGTTTGGGAAAGAGAATCAATCAACATATTATAAATCTGCGTGTTTCCCTTAAAAACAAAATAATTTGGCAAAAACTAGGATCAAAACCACGCCCTTTATAATGATTAACACATCTATCACCACTACGCCATTTGTTGTTCCTTGTTAGTTAGTCAGCATCGTTAAATATAATATAAACAAAATCCAGAAAATCAGAAGTCAAACAAACTTAAACACGCGCGTGTTAGTTGGGTCAGAACATTTGAATTAGCCAATTACACGATGCCACGCCTAGGTCGCCTGAACCAGGAGAGTCAACGCCACCATGGACGGGGGTCCACTTCGTCTTCTCTGGCGAGGGGATTTTGACAACCTGCAAAATACGCTAAATAGACCCCTGCGAATCGATTGGTGGCATTAGTTTTTTCTGAAACGGCCTGGAGGTACTGATACGAAGGGTACAAAGGCGGTTTTCCCTTGTCATGGAAAAACATGATTCTCACGTTAGAGATTTTATTTTATGATTCAAACCTATTAAATAACAATAGGAACTCATTTTGAGCAATTAATAAACATTAGTAATGCATGAAATTAATTATATGAATGTTTGAGAAAGAAAAGAAAATAAGAGAAGATGAGTATACTTGTTTCGAGCATCAATGGCCATGACTTTCGACCCATTCTTACCCTTATATACCTTAGGAATGATTTGCAATGAATGGCTTGGACTGAAAGTGGCTGAATCTTTGGTTTTGACTTTGCCATAATTCTTGAAAATTTTGAGAGCTTTAGGGTTCTTCTTTGAGGCAAATTTTCGTGTCCTTGGATGTATGAACATGTTGTCTATTCATAATGGAAAAGATTAGGTCAACAATATTGAATAAAATCTTGTGCAATCATGGTATAATATTTAATTTGGAATTTGCATGAAATCTTTCTTTTTTTAGGCCAATCTCATGCCAATAAATCTCACACATTTTTTTGCAAGTTATCACCAGCTTTTTAGACTTATGATTTGATTCAAAAATAGATTCGCATGCCTTATATCATTTATTTGATTATTTGATTTATTTTGCTTTTAATTAAATAAAATCAAAATAAAAAGAAATAAAAAACACAAAAATAAATGAATGGATTGAGAGGTCTATTATAAGGTCAGGAACACGTTTGGAGTTTAAAAGATAGGACCATTAGCCCAAAAATTTAAATTTGCTCAATTTGGATTTCATGCATTTTCTCAAAATTTCCCAACTTGCACAAATCATATCTTGCTCAATTTTTGTCATATGAAGGTGATTCTGGACTTTTTGGAAAGCTCAAGATGTCTCCTAAAACTTTTATGTTGGTCATTTTTTCATTTGAAGCCTTTATATTGATGTAAAGTGCTTTGACAAAAAGTATCTTTTTGTTGACTTTAAAATGACCTATAATGTTTCTGCCCATATCTCTTAAATGAAGCATTTTTGGCCTTGAGCTTAGAGAGACAAAGTTGTAGAGAATTGTATTTCTTCCTTCAAGATAGGTCTTAGTTGAAAATTTTCTGATGAAGTATGTGAAAGTTATGCTTGGTCAAAGTTCAGTTGACTTCTGCTAAAGAAAACCCTAATTTAGTAACTTTTGACTTTTTATGAATATTGAGTTTTCTTGATGAATCATGATCAAACCATGATCAAATGATGAATGTGACCTCAAAATGTTGATGTTGACCAAAAATCTTGAAGTTTGACTGTAAATTGGTCAAAGTTGGCTTTTTATCCAATACAGTTAATTTTAAACCATCTGACTAATTGAATGAGCAAATTTGTACTACAAGGCTTGGAATTTGGTATGAGGATTCTTTGATACATATGATGATAAGTTATGAAATCTACTTAAGGCATTATAAGTCCAATTTCCTTTGAGAAAAACAAAACCGTAGTTGTAGGTTGGTTGCTTAGGAGGATAGTTCATCTGATCAATCCTTGAGTATTCTTGAGTGATTGAGAACCCTAGGAACATGAGGAGGTATCTTGAATCAATTTGTCTTAAAAAATGGGAGGGAAAATTTTGGGGTACAACAGGAAGGACAATAACTTAACACACCAGCTAAACACATTCTTTTGCATAAGAGAAACCCACTTCAACATGAGCTTCCTGATAAGGTCATAATATCTTATATCATTCCTCTGCACTTATTTACAATTGTTGGATAGTAGTCCTGCATTCAACAACCATACTACTTTAGACAATATCAAAATCTTCTCATTCTAATCTACAATGCCAAGAATATTCAACAAGCATGATGTCACAACATCATTTAGGACATCATCTCTTTATAAAACACTGCCAATGCAGCTCATTCAGGTCATCACAAACACCTGAATACCATAGAGAGAAATAAACTCTCACAAATTCTCTAGAACAAAGAGTTCAAATTGCAGACTTTCACACACACATCAAATAAATACTCATCTCCTGTCAAATTATTTATCATCAAATAAATGCACAACATCGTCAGAGGAAAATTTTCTCACGTTCCTTTCTTCACAGTTCCCTCTAAGAAAAAATAGACAGAGATAATACTACCTTCTCACACTAGGTAGAACATTTGGCCTAACATCCTTCTTCTGCACAACTCTTAGCATAAGTGGGTTCTTCATCATGCCAAACTGTCATGACAAATATACAACCCACAGACCACTTCATATTAGATCAATGACTTGACCTTACACTCCACGTCAAACAAAACAAACTTCCTTGGTTAGAGAAGCAACCAACTAAAATGATGTTCCAACATCAATTCAGACATCAAGGACTTAGTCATTTACTATAGCTTTATAGACACCACCTATAGTAATCCAATCATAACTCTTGCAGAAAACGCAAGGGGACCACACTTTTATACATCCACAACTGATCAACCTTCAAGACCAGATCATAGATACATGTAGGACCATGCACACTTCATGAACCTTCTTCTCATAAGCACAGTGTCCAGATTTCTTGTCTGACCTTGAGGTGTTAGACATCATCCTTATGCCATGAACTACAAGACAACTTCCTTTTTCTAAAGTACCAAGCCACTGATACTAAATTCAAACATCATAGGATTTCACCAATTACTATGGTTCGAAAGACACTATCCATAGGAATTGCTTTTGCATAGAAGTCCTAGACCCAAACGATCTCTATAGAATACAACATCAGAAGCACCAGGAAATAAATTCTCATCTACTTTCTTCATCAACACATCAGACAAATACACATCCTCCATCAGATTATTTGCCATCAATCAAATGCATACCTTTATCAGAGAAACATTTCCCCACAGATAATGTTGCCTCCTTCCATAATTGTAAGTTAATCTTCTTGAAGAAACTTAACATAGGTTGATACAACTCAAATACATACAACCCTTGGATGTCTTTTCCACTACAACAGAGCAAGAGTTCCATGTTCTCATAGACTTGATAATAATACAAAGTTTGAGTAAACAATCTTTGTTTTGTTTAAGAGAAACACCAGCCAGACATATTGAGAAAAGAAAATTCCAAACACAAAGATGTCAAAACATTATATCTGACATTTCTTCAAGGTATTCCAACTCCAGTACAACAGGAACTCCCCCTAGTTCCAACAGTAATTGTTCCATTTCAGCAAGATATACACATGCAAGGTTCCATAAATTTGGCTCCTTTGACCAGAAGGTTCTTGACCAATATACCTAAAGAATCTTATGCCTTTAACAAAATTGTTTACTAGAGAATAGAGCTCAACTTCTGCACTCCTATATACGTTGATCAGAAATAAACTGACCCAAGGAGTAAGTAAGGTGTTGGTCATCTCTTGACCATCACACTTATCTAAGATATGTCTTCAGGATAAAAACTTCTTAGACAAACAACTAAATTGCCTCCTCTTCTAGTTCAGGAGAAGGTTCTAAACATAAGTGATCACCACACATTTGTTTAGCACCCAAAGCATTTACAGTGCTATTCTAATAGAAATCTTCATAACTTACTAATGTGATGTTCTAACATTTGGTAGGACATCATTTCAAGGGGCACAACAGTAGATCCTTTATCAAAGACGAAGAATGACCTTTTAGATTCCGAAGCAAAAATAAATTGCTTATTACTTTCTTCAGGTCTCTGTTCAACAAATTCACTTGAAAGTGCCTTTATGAGTGGACTTGAGATAAACCTCAAGTATCTTTGGCATCTTTAGCAGGCTGATTGAAGCTATCCTCCAAGTATCACAATACCATAGGATACATTAATCCATCAGGAGTTTTCAGATACGTACATAGTGGATCACATATCAACAACTCTTCAACACCCTTCAGGGTAGAACAAGATAACCTTTGCCTATAATCACCATAATACAGGTGACAACAGAACGAAAAATGTTTGAAAATAAATCAAACATAACGCAATAGCTCGCCATCAAAGCTACATGTTTGATAATTCCAGACATGTCTAATACTCACCTTGTCACATAATATGAGTTATACATGTTCATATTATAGAGGCACAAGCAGTAGAGAGATGTCTCGCGATTAACACCACATTCATAGAAACAGCTACAACCAACACTTTGCTCTTCAAGTCCAAAGCACCAGAAAGAATCTTCCCTAGATCTCACCCAGAATAGAACAGGATGCCTGCTTTCATACCAATTGAAATTCTTGTATACAGATCACTAATGTCATAACACATGTTAAGACATTGATCTCTATGTAAAAACATTTGGACAACATAGAGCATACTGATATACAACCGTATCAGCACAAAGTCATAACAGACGTTCAAACATCTTATATGACATGTCAATCATTCAATAAACAAATACTAAACAATGTAGAATGATAATAACACAAGGATATGATGACCTAGTTCGGTGTACAACAACACCTACTCTGGGGGCTACCAAGCCAGGAATAAGATTAAACTGTCAATACAAATTAATTCAAAATACCTCCTCATGCTCCTAAGTGTCTCAATAACTCAAGACTACTCAAGGATTTATCAGATGAATCCTCCTCCTAAGCAGTGACCTACAACTAGGGTTTTATTTTTCTCAAAGGAAATTAGACTTCATGGTTTCTCATATGCTTCAAGGTACCCTCATGCTAAATTTCAAGCCTTGTAGCACAAGTTTGCTCAGTCAATTGCTCAAATGATTAAAAATTAATTGTATTGGGCAAAAGTCAACTTTGACCAATTTACAGTCAAACTTCAAGATTTTTAGTCAAAATCAACATTTCAAAGTCACATTCATCATTTGATCAAGGGTTGATCATGATTCATCAAGAAAACTCAAGATTCATCAAAAGTTAAAAGTTACTAAATTAGGGTTTTCTTTAGGTGAAGTCAACTAAACATTGACCAAGTATAACTTTCACATACATCATCAGAAAATTCTTAATGAATGCCCATTTTGATGGAAATTCAATTCTATACAACTTTATCTCTCTAAGCTCAAGGCTAAAAATGCTTCATTTGAGAGATATGAGCCAAAACATTACAGGTCATTTTAAAAGTCAACAAAAAGATACTTTTTGTCAAAGCACTACACATCAAGATAAAGGTTTCAAATGAAAAATATGACCAACATGAAGATGGTAAGGGACATCTTAAGGTTTCCAAAAAGTCCAAGAACACCTTCATATGATGAAAATTGAGTGAGATATGATTGGAGCAAGTTGAGCAATTTTGAGAAAATGCATGAAACTCAAATTGAGCAAATTTGAATTTTTGGGCTAATGGACCTATCTTTTAAGGTCTAAACATGTTCATGATACCTTAGAGGACCTCTAAGCCCATTCATGCATTATTTTAATTTTTATTTCATTTATTTTGATTTTTATTCATTTAAATTCAAAATTAAATCAAATAAATATTGAAGAAATGTATAAGGCATAAAAGGTTTGAGATCTGAATATTTTGGAGGCCCAAGATCAAGTAAGAAATCGTGTGCACTTATTTTCCAATCAAATCTTCATGGTTTTATAATAATTCAACCTATTTTCAAACAAGAATCAAAGATATGTTTAACATGATGCCCAAGCCCATCTTTTAACCTAATCTCTTCCTCTATATAAACACTACATATTCAGGCCAAAACACACGCAAGGAGGCTGCAAGAAACAAGGGTTTTTGATCAAAAAATTGCAAGAGAAGGGTGAATTTGAATCCCAGCTTTCAGCCATCACCAAGGAGAGATAGCCATCCAAATCAATCTCTGGGGTATCATAGAGTAAGTTTTAATCATTCTTGATGATCAAATGCATCTGAAATACGCATTCCATCTATCGCCGATTTTGCATTTTTTTTGTGAAATTCATATTTTAATATTTGCGACGCTTTGGTTTAAACTAACGATTTCAATGTGTTCCTGAGACAAATTAGCGCATGTTTCATCCCTTGCGTGAGGCCCATGATGCCAGAACACTTTATTACCATTATTATATTGTTTAGTGTTTTGATCATATCTCGTTATACATGATGAATTAGCCAAAAAGGACACCACTGTTGGATTCAGGAGGCCTAAATTAGGGGGATAAGGTCCTTCTTGATCTATAACACGCGTTGTTTTTGCAGATGGATATTTGACCTCGGCGGAGAAGACGACCGGAGCTAGGGCTCTGACGCCTCTCCGGTTCACTGGTTTATAATATATGGTTTTGTTTCTATTATGCTAAAAAATGTGAAGTGCGACATATTTAGTTGAGGCGAAGGCTTTTTAAATGAGAGGGTGTGGGTTCGATCCCTGTCTCACAATGTTTTTTTTGTATTTTCCAAACTAACATACATGTTTCATATCTATTATTTAGTTCTTATTTTCTAATACAAAAGCAGCATTGACTTAGTGGCAAGGGAGGAGCCTTTGAAGCTAAAGGGCGTGGGTTCAACACCCATCCCAGGCAGTCCTTTTTTCTATTTTTGTAACCTAATTTCCTTTTCTATTTTCTATTAACCCTAATTTCTTTCTTTTTCTTATATATTTTTATTTACTAATTAATTAATCAACTTTTTACTTAAATATTAAAATCAATTAGAAATTTAGGTTTTATTACTATTATCACTTAAATTATTTTTTATAAAATATCAAAACATTAATTTAGATCTTAGGTCTTCTAAAACATTTTTGTAACATTTTTCTTATTTTCTTTCTTTATTATTTAATTTTCTTAGACAAAATGTATAGGACGTGTTCTCTAATGTAATAGCGTATATTTACTTTTCCGCATTTTTTATTATTATGTAACTGCTCACAGGATGTAATAGCGTATGACATTTATATTCCCGCACTTATATTTTTATGATATGATTAGTAACTAGGGTTTGTATGGAAAGATTAATAATTGAACATAGAAAACCCTAATCCCAAGATAATATAACAGAAAGAAAACACTCTTCACACTTGCACCTCTAGGGTATCCTCTCTTGTTGCCTTACGATACTTGGTCATGTCTCTCGAAAATAGGGATACTTTAGCAAAAGACCCTTTCGAATAAAAGATTATAGTCCCTCGATGACCCCTCGAAGTTGCCTACAAAAATGATCTAGTCCCTTCGATATAATGCTAAAGTATCCTTACATGTTGCCTTCAATGACCATTCGACGACCCTACGCATGTCCCTTCACATCCAATAGATAGGGCTACCTACCAAATAATGGTATGGATAGCACTATCTCTAAAGGTGAAGGAAAATAATAAGAATGACCTTTAATGGGTAAGGAACTCTTAAATGCTTGCTTACAACTCTTTTCAAAACATTTTTCACACATCACTTTCAAACAAATATTTTCAAAACACTTTGTACGCATTCTTGAGGACTGATATGAGAATCATTATAAAGTCAGCCTTAAATTGGTGATTTCAAAATATTTTTAAATCACACACATAAAAGCAAGTTTAAAAAAGTAAGTAATTAAGAACCCGTAGATAATTACGGATGAAAAGGGTGCTAACACCTTCCCTTTTCATTACTTACCCCCCCGAACTCAAAATCTATCAAGGTTTTTCATGTTCTTTTCACCCTTTCTTAAATATTGGATAAACTAAAAGTCGGTGGTGACTCTAGCTATATGCATATTTTGGATAAAACCAAAAAGTCAGTTCTCCCACCGTATTACAGAACTAGCGACTTTGCTGGGGAGTATTTAAAAAAGAGGGGTTACCTTAGGGTTAAATCACTTTTACTTGTTTTTATTGTTTGCTTTGCTTGCTTTACTTTAAGGGTTTTTGTTTGGGTATAACTGCTTGTAAGATCCTACGCCCAGATCTAGGAATTCCTTAGGTAAGTAGCAATAGATCATGAAGATTGTACGACATAGACCAATATGGTTGAAATGATGGCTACGATTAGTGTGACGCTTTTTTTGTACTGATGTTCCTTGAGTCAGTCAAGGATAACATCAGGCTTCCACGCAGTATCATTAACACTAACTTACTTTTAGAACCTTAATTGACCAATCTTGTCCATTAGAAAGTAGTGAGATGGTAGACTTTGGTACAGTCCAAGGTTTGTTGATATTGACGCTACGCTCATTGAGAGTCGACTCTCGGGATGTTTTGGTGGCAAGCCAGTTGTCGTGCTAAAATAAAGCATGTGAGAAAGATTGATGATATGAGATCCCTAGAATCTGATTACTATTTTAGGATAGGTTGAGCCAACTTAACTGCAATGGGGAAGGGTACTTATCTATAGACTTCATACAAGCCTTTAAACCTAGGGCGCTTGTGTGACTTGTTTGTGTTTGCCTATCTAACATGAACATGATATCATAGCATCATATCATCATGACATAAATTTTTTACTAAATATTTCAAGGATCTTAGGGATTTATGGTGCAGGATTATCATAACCAGATTTCTAGCAAGGTGAAAGAGGATTTATTTTCCTCTAGCCAGATGCCATCAAGATCAAAGTACATTCTCCTGAGTCAGAAGCTATGACCCACTTGATATGGTGAGCTTGATTCTTATAGAAGGACGTTCAAAGATGAAGACTCAAAGTTCTTCAGACGAAGCTGCAACCAAATTCAATTTCTAATATTTCAAATTTAAATCCCACAAGATCCTTGAAAACATTGCATATGCATCTACATGTCATACATATCATTACATAACATGTTTCTAAGACAGGTTTCTCATCTTCTTGCTATTTATTTCAGCAGAAATTGGCTCTCGAACAGACAATCAAAGAACTTCAGGCTCAGAATGCTCAGTTCCAAGAGATGTTCCTAAACTTAACCAAGGGACAAGAAGAATTGAAGGCGCTCATCATTAACGGGAATAAGAAGAAGACAAAGAAACCAATTGACATCCTTAACATGGGGATAAAATTCAGAGGTCCAGTCAAGCGAGCTCAAGATCTTGATATCCTATCAGACAAAGATGACAAACAGGATGAATATGGTAAGAGTGTGAAAACTGAAAGAAGCAATCTTGGTTCTGAAAAATTTCCTGATGAAGAGGAAGATGATTATTTGGATGAACAATATCCCCCTGCTAACAAGAAGTACAAGCTGTTAGAAAAGCGTCTGAAAGCTATGGAGATCCAGAAGGTGTCTGGATTGAATTTTGAAGAATTGGGTTTGGTTTCAGAAGTTGTCATTCACCCTAAATTCAAAACTCCTACCTTTGCTAAGTATGATAGGTTTTCTTGCCCAAAGCTGAATTTGAGGTCATATGTTCAGAAAATTCAACCACACACTACTGACAAGAAATTATGGTTACATTTCTTTCAAGAGAGTCTATCTGGAATGCAATTGGAATGGTATTATCAACTCGAAAGTACCACATCCATACCTGGGAAGATTTGGTTGCAGTTTTCTATAAACAATATCAATACAATTCTGATTTGGCACCAACCTGCATGCAACTATAGAGTATGTCCATGGGTTGTGAGGAAGGCTTCAAAGAGTACGCATAGAAATGGAGAGATCTTGCAGGAAGAGTACAACCTCCTTTGGCTGATAGGAAATTGGTTGACATGTTTATGAGTATGCTAATGGGTCCTTTCTGTAATCATCTACTTGAAGTTCTCCAGCCAGTTTCAGTGAGCTAATATTGATAGGGGAACTGTTGAGAATGGGATTAGAAGCGGTAAAATTTAGGTGGCTACATCTTGAAATACTATGAAGAAATCTTATAATGGTAAGAAAGAATCCAATGTTGTGTATAACTACTATAAGGTTCGTAATAGTAATAACCGCAACCAATCTGTGGGGGCAGTGCTAATCTCTAATCCTGTGCCAGTGCAACAACAACAACAAAATAATCAACGCATGCAGGATGCACCCAAGAGACAATTCACAAGAATCAGCATGCCGTTGGCTTAAGCGTTGCAACATATGTTAAAGGCATGGCTGATTACATTGAAAGAACCTCCTCAGAACCCCAATATTTCCTCCCCCCGTTATAATCCCAATGCAAGGTTTGCATATCACTCCGACAATCCCGGACATGACACTAGCAACTGTTGGGCTCTAAAGAATAAGATTGAAGACATGATTCAAGACATGAATTTGATCCTCCTGAGACTCCTAATGTGATCATTGCACCTATGCCTAATCATGAAAAGGGTGTTAATGCTATTGATGATGTTTCTCATGTTCCTACTGTGAATGACTTGACTACTCCTCAGATGATTGTTAAGAAGAAGCTGCTGCAAGCCGATTTATTTCTGGGTTGCATTGAAAACTGCTACTACTATGCATCCTAATCCAATAGTTGTACATTGCTAAAAGAAGGTATTCGGTGTTTAATGGATGACCGTGTGATTCTATTTGAGAAGTTTCCTTTTGAGAAGACTCATTCTATGGAGAATATGTCCCAAGACCTGAAGCTTGAAGACGAGTCTACAATTTGCGGTACTCCTATAATGATCACTTCTAAGGGTTTTGTGAAGATTATTGCTGAACCTAGAGTTACTCCTCTAATCGTTACTACACCTGAGCAAATTCCATATTCCTCTAACAAGGCTATCCATTTGAATTATGGAGTTGATGTCTACTACCATGGCATCAAGCAAGAACCATTAACTATAGAAGATGAAAATGCTGAAGTTACTGATCCCAATGTTGGCAATATTGCTGGGACTAGTAAGGTTACTAGAATCGGAAGGGTTTTCTCTCCAGAGATCTCTCTGAAGGCTATTACTACACTAGTTCGTATCACTACTATTGAATCAACTACTGAGACTCGAGGTAAAGAACATATGACTAAGCCTGCTAAGACTGAGGCACCAAAAGAGGTCATTGTTAAAGACACCTCCAAGCAAGAAATGGAGGAAATACTGAAGATTATTCGAAAGAGTGACTACAAGATTGTTGAACAGTTGGGTTAGATCCCCTCCAAAATATTTATGTTATCTCTGTTGTTTTGCTCTGAAGCCCATGCTCAGGCTTTGGTAAAATTTCTGAAATCTGCTCAAGTACTGTAGGAAATCTCTGTTGATCAGTTCGAAAATCATGTTGCTAGCCTGACAACTGATAATGGGCTAGGCTTTTCTAACGCTGACTTAACTCCCGCAAGAAGGAATCATAATAAAGCCCTGCATGTCTCTATTGACTGTAGGGGCACTACCTTATCTCATGTGTTGGTGGACAAAGGTTCCTCATTAAATTTATTATCAAAAGCTGCTTTAGACAAACTTGACTATGAATGGATTGTGCTAAAACCCAGTAATGTTGTGGTAATAGCTTTTGATGGTTCAAAGAGAATGGTGCATGGAGAAGTTGACCTTCCAATCAAAGTGGGTTCCCAGGCCTTCGACTCTACTTTCTTTGTGATGGAAATTCATCCAGCCTATTCTTGTTTGCTTGGACGCCCTTGGACCCATGGGGCATGTGTTGTTACTTCTACCTTACACATGAAGTTGAAATATCTCGTGAAAGGAAAATCGTTACAGTTTGCAGCAAAGAAGAATACATGGTGAATTCTTCGAGACCCCTTGCCAGACCTTTGAATTTGTTTCTCAGACAACCCTTGTTGCTAAAGCTGCTCCTACTATTCCTAAGGTTACAAGGATTCCACCAAAAATGGCTTCTTTGAAAGATGCTGAGGCTGTGGTTGAAGAAGGTGGTAGGACTATTTGGGGCCAACTTCCCGATATTCCTTACAAACCCAACAACTTTGGTTTGGGTTTCACCTCACATTCTCAGAGGGATGTCCGTCGTGCTCATGCTAATTCTGGGAGACCACCATTCTGCATCAACAACAATGGAGTTCACAACAATCAAGTCAACATTGTGGAAGACGTTGATAGTGACTATGACATAGACAATTGGATTTTCCCTACTACCGATAGTGGGCTCAATAATTGGAAGACTGGAGACTTTATACCAATCTCCTTTAGTCAGGAGTAAATGTTATTTTCAGTTTTCTTACTTTCAAGTTTTTTTTGGTTATGTAATTTAAACAATAACTTTAAGCCTTGTGCCTTACCCGGGGCACAACAGTCTGTTTATTAGGGTTGTCATTATTCATCAGCATATTTTCATTTAATAAATCATTGGACGTTTGCATTCAAATTTTGCGCTCTTTGTATTTCTTTTACTTTATTACTTTCAAAATATCTATATGCTCTTACACACACACCCACAACAAATTGCAGATCCATATTCACCCTAGATCCAATTGATAACAATCCTATTATTGCCAATTATGACTTTGAAAATACGATCTACCAAGCTGAGGATGAAGGTGAGGAAGACTGAAATTCCTGGAGAGCTTGCTAGGTTGTTAATGCAAGAAGAAGCAGCCATACAACCACATGAAGAGCCAGTCGAGGTTGTGAACTTGGGTACTGAAGAGGATAAGAAATAATTCAAGATAGGTGCCAAACTAGAAGACATTGTCAAAAAGAGATTAATCCAGGTGTTGTGTGACTATGTTGAGATCTTTGCTTGGTCATATGAAGACATGCTATGGCTTGTTACTGATATTGTGGTCCACCATCTACTAATAAAGGAAGGTTGTCCTCCTATAAAGTAGAATGTTCTTCGTATGCGTCCCAAGATGTCTGAAAAGATCAAAGCTAAGGTTATGAAGCAGTTCAATGCAGGTTTCTTAGATGTTACGTCCTATCCTCAGTGGGTTGTAAATATGGTGCCAGTACCTAAGAAGTATGGTAAGGTGCGTATTTTTATAGACTACAAGGATTTGAATAGTGCAAGCCCTAAAGATGACTTTCCGCTTCCACATATTGATGTTCTAGTTGACAACACTGCTCAGCACAAAGTTTTTCCTTCATGGATAGTTTCTCCGGTTATAATCAAATCCAGATGGCACCCGAAGACATGGAGAAGACTACTTTTGTCACACAGTGGGGAACTTTATGTTACAAAGGTATGCCTTTCCATTTGAAGAAAGTCGATGCAACATATCAGCGTGCTACGGTAGCTTTGTTCCATGATATGATCTGTCACGAGATAGAGGTTTATATTGATGCATGATAGCCAGGTCTCAGGCTGATAAAGAACATCTCGAACACTTGTATAAGCTATTTGAGAGATTGAAGAAGTACAATTGAGGTTGAATCCAAACAAGTGCACCTTTGGGGTGAGATCCAGTAAACTCCTAGGTTTCGTCGTCAGTGGTAAAGGTATTGAAGTTGATCCTGCCAAGGTTAAAACCATTCAAGAAATTCCAACTCCCCGTACTGAGAAGGAAGTCAGAGGTTTCTTTGGATGATTGAACTACATTGCCAAATTTATTTCCCATTTGACCGCTACTTGTGAGCCAATCTTTAAGTTACTAAAGAAAGATCAATTAGTGAAGTGGAACGACGATTATCTAATAACCTTCGACAAAATCAAGGAGTATCTCCAGGAACCTCTGATTTTGATGCCACCGGTTGAAGGAAGACCTTTGATCATGTACTTGACAGTATTAGAGAACTCAATGGGGTGTGCATTGAAGTAACATGACGAGTCTGGTCGAAAAGAGCATGCAATATACTACCTTTGAAAAAGTTTACCGACTGTGAAACAAGATACTCACTGCTCGAGAAAACGTGTTACACTTTAGTATGGGCTGCTCGCCAACTAAGACAGTATATGTTGACTCATACTACTTTGTTAATCTTTAAATTGCATCTAATAAAACACATATTCGAGAAACCATCGCTCACTAGAGGAATAGCAAGATCGAAAATGGTCTTGACAGAATACGACATTTAGTACAGTACTCAAAAGGCAATCAAAGGAAGTGTACTGGTAGATTATTTGGCTCATCAAGCTATAGATGACTATCAGTCTATGAATTTTGAATTCCCGGATGAGAATATTATGCTAGTTACTGATTATGAAGAACCTGGACTGTATGAAGGACCTGAGTTGGGATCCCGATGGACTATGGTTTTTGATGGGGCTTCCAACGTGCTTGGTAATGGAATTGGTGTTGTGATTGTCTCTCCTAGGGGTTTCCATACGCCCCTCACCACCAGATTATGTTTTGATTGTACCAACAATATGGCCGAGTACGAAGCATGCATCATGGGTATCAAGGCTGCCATCGATATGAGAATTAAAATCCTAAATTTATATGGGGACTCAGCCCTATGGATCAGTCAGATTAAGGGAGAATGGGATACGAAGCATCCAAATCTCATTCCTTATCGAGAGCATGTGTTGACATTGATCCCATGCTTCGAAGAAATCACTTTCGAACATATTCCACGAGAAGAGAATCAATTGGCAGACACATTAGCTACCATGTCATCTATGTTCAAAGCCAGATGGGATAATGAAGCTCCTCGAACTACTATTGAGAGACTAGACGAACCGACACATTGCTATGAAGTTGATACTGATGGAGTAGAGGAAAAGCCATGGTACCACGAAGTAAAAAGATACCTCAAGATTGAAGAGTATTCTGAAGGGGCATCTATCAATGATAAGAAATTTCTAAGGAGGTTCTCTGCCAAATTCTTTCTGAGTAACAAAATCTTATACAAGCGCAATCATGATTCGAATTTGCTTCGTGGTATAGACAAGAAGGAAGCTGAGAAGATTATGGAAGATATGCACGAGGGAGTTTTTGGTACTCACTCCAGTGTACATACAATGACTAAGAAAATTCTGAGAGTGGGTTATTATTGGTCTACCATGGAAGCTGACTGCCACCATCATTCCAGAACTTATCACAAATGCCAGATTTATGTTGACAAAGTACATGTGCCTCCGGTTCCTTTGAACGTTTTGACTTCTCCTTGGTCATTTGCAATGTGGGGCATTGATATGATTGGAGAGATTAAGCCTACTGCTTCCAATGGGCGTCGTTTCGTCCTTGTCTCTATTGATTACTTCACAAAATGGGTGAAAGCTGCCTCGTTTGCCTCCGTTACCAAGAATGTTATAGCTTGGTTTATTAAGCATAACCTTATCTATCGGTATGGCATATCTGGAAGGATCATCACATGCAATGGTACCAATCTTAACAATACTATGATCATAGAACTCTACATGTAAGTTAAGATTAAGCACCATAATTCTTCTCCGTATCGACCAAAGATGAATGGTGCAGTGGAAGTCGTCAGCAAGAATATCAAGAAGATGTTGTAGAAGATGACAGTGATATACAAAGATTGGCATGAGATGCTACAATTTGCTCTTCATGGTTATCACACTTCAATACGTACATCAACTAGGGCAACCCCATTCTCTCTAGTCTATAGTATGGAGGTTGTCTTACCCGTAGAAGTCCAGATTCCTTCTCTAAGGATTATGTAAGATGCAAGTTTAGATGAAGACGAATGGATTCAGACTAGACTTGACTAGCTAAATTTGCTTAATGAAAAAAGGCTTACGGCTGTTTGTCATGGCCAGATGTATCAAAAGCGCATGATCAAGACCTTTAATAAGAAAGTTAAACATCAGGTGTACAAGGCTGGAGATTTGGTAATAAAGCACATCATCCTACCACAAGGTGATCCCAGGGACAAATGGACTCCCACATACGAAGGACCATTTATGATCAAAAAAATATTTTAATATGGTGCTATGATAATTACCACCATGGACGGTGAAGATTTTCCACATCCTGTGAATGCAGACATAGTCAAAAACTACTATGCATAAAAGAGGCCTGCTAGGTTGACTGACCTAGGCAAAAATAAGGGCATCCCGACGAACCAAAAGGGTTCGGGAAATATATATATATATATATATATATTCGTAAGTCGAAAACCTAAAAAGGCGGCTTGGGAAAAAAAGGATATCTAGGTGGACTGAAAACCCGAAAGGGCGGTCCAAGCAAAAGTTAGGGATTAAAGCGTAGGACTATGTCCCGTTGGATCACCCATCTACTTATAGTCAGCATAATCATTAACGTCAAGTACATATCAATTCAATCAACTTCTTCCGACAACAAGGGATGAGATGCTTGAAGACATAGGGGCAATAGTAGAGTTGAAACTCGATGGGATCGTCTCCACATAGCTATTTTTCTTTGTATCTCTTTTTCAATTTTACGATGATTTCCTCTTACTAGGATTTTTGTCTCCTTGTAAAAATTGACTGTTTATAGGAAAACTTTCCAAATCAATACAAATATACTTCAGAATTCAAAATTGTTTTTACTTTCTTTATTTTGTTTGCAAAAACGTCCAGTGATTACTTGAATGAACATATGCATTTGAATATGATTATTGTTTATGAATATATGCATGAAAACAAAATTAGCATTTACTAAAGACTCTAGCAGTGGGGATAATGTTCAAGTTGACCATAAATTCTCACAAATCAATCTCCTCAGAGCTATTTTCACAAGCTAATCCCCATCAGAGATTATTTCCTTAACACAATCTACAGGATTTATTTCCCCGACAAAGTTTATTTCTCCTATATCGTAATTCCCCGACAAGATTCTTTTCTCCGGCCAGATGTGATTCAATGTTGTCCTCCCCAGAAAAGTTGATACCCATATCTGAAACTCGGTCAGACAACGCATCAAGGATTATTCATCTCTTTTATCCCCAATCAGGATACATAAAGATCAAATCCTTCAAAAGAGCGATGAACAACTGAATCTCCTTGAATGCTTTCATCCCCAAGTAGAAGTCGAAGATCCCCAACAGAATGTCTTCAAACAAAAAGCGGAAATCCCCAGTAAAGACGTTCTAAACAAAGCTGGAGAATTACTACTTTCTTCATCCCCAACAACAATCAGGGATTTATTTTCCCCAGTTAGAGATGTTATACGAAGCTACTGATACTCTCCAATGACATATTACATCCATACATCCTTTACAAAATATCATAACATATGCATATGAAACACATTTACTATTCTAATTTATTTTGAGAGCATCATTACACAAAGCATTACATACATCATGACATTGCATAAAACTAACTTTATTTTCAGGTTAAGTTTGCAAAAAGATGAATATTATCAATAATTTAGAGACAGGTTGTAGATTAATTCCCGAAACAGGACGGGGCAAATATCTACATGACCAGACGGTTCCCCTTCAGAGACTGAATACAGAAAAGCATTTCCTTCAGAGACTGAACTCTGAAAAGCATTTCCTTCAGAGACTGAATTCTGAAAAGCATTTCCTTTAGAGACTGAATTCTGAAAAGCATTCCCCTTCAGAGAATGTATTCTGAAAAGCATTTCCTTCAGAGATTTATTCTGAAAAACATTCCCCTTAAGAGACTGAATTCTGAAAAGCATCTCCTTTAGAGCTTCATTCTGAAAAGCACTCCCCTTCAGTGATTGAATTCTGGAAAGCATTCCCTTCAGAGGTTTATTCTGAAAAGAATTCCCCTTCAGAGACTAAATTCTAAAAAGCATTTCCTTCAAAAAAAAATTCCTGAAAAGCAACATTCCCTTCAGAGATTGATTCTGAAAATCATTTCCTTCAGATATTTTCTGAAAAAATTCTTCAGATAAAGTCAAGCGTAGAGTCATTCTAATACTAGTACAAATGTTACTTTGGATGGCATCTATAAGCCATCTCCGACGACACTCTATCACCTCCCCTAATGGGATCTTTAAGCCAATTCAAGCAATATAATCAACCAACAGCGTTACTTCATACACATGTGAGTGCAAATTTCCGGGCACTTAAGTGTTCAATCCTCTTCCACCTTCAGATCACGAAGGGCGGACATGCTAATCTAACTCTCCAGGTTTAAGAAGATTGAACAATTGGAAGCTGTTGTACCCCAAAATTTTCCCTCCTGTTTTTCAAGACAAATTAATTCAAGATACCTCCTCATGCTCCTAAGGGTCTTAAACACTAAAGACTACTCAAGATTGATCAGATGAATCCTCCTCCTAAGCAATGACCTACAACTAGGGTTTGGTAAGTAAATTGGACTTCCAATGCCTCAAGTGGACTTCAAGATTTCTCATAAGCTTCAAGGTACCCTCGTGTTAAATTTCAAGCCTTACAACACAAGTTTGCTCAATCAATTGCTCAGATGATTGAAAATCAACTATATTGGGCAAAAAGTCAACTTTGACCAATTTACAGTCAAACTTCAAGAATTTCGGTCAACATCAACATTTTGAAATTACATTCATCATTTGATCAAGAGTTGATCATGATTCATCAAGAAAACTCAAGATTCATCAAAAGTCAAATGTTACTAAATTAGGGTTTCCTTTAGGAGAAGTCAACTGAACTTTGACCAAGCATAACTTTCACATACTTCATCAGAAAATTCTCAACCAAAGCCCACTTTGATGGAAATTCAATTCTCTACAACTTTATCTTTCTATGCTCAAGGCCAAAAATGCTTCATTTGAAAGATATGGCAGAAACATTACAGGTCATTTTAAAAGTCAACAAAAAGATACTTTTTGTCAAAGCACTTCACATCAAGATAAAGGCTTCAAATGAAAAAATGACCACCATGAAGATGGTAGGGGACATCTTGAGGTTTCCAAAGAATCCAAGATCACCTTCATATGATGAAAGTTGAGTGAGATAAGATTGGAGCAAGTTGGGCAATTTTGAGAAATGCATGAAACTCAAATTGAGCAAATTTGAATTTTTGGGCTAATGGACCTGTCTTTTAAGGTCTAAACATGTTCATGATACCTTAGAGGACCTCTAAGTCTATTTATGCATTATTTTAATTTTGATTAATTTTGATTTTTATTCATTTAAATTCAAAATTAAATCAAATAAATATCGAATAAATGTATAAGGCATAAAAGGTTTGAGATCTGAATATTTTGGAGGCCCAAGATCAAGCAAGAAACCGTGTGCACCTATTTTCCAATCAAATCTTCATGGTTTTGTAATAATTCAACCTATTTTCAAACAAGAATCAAATATATGTTTCACATGATCTCCAAGCACATCTTTTAACCTAATCTCCTCCTCTATATAAACACTACATATTCAGACCAAAAACACACGCAATGAGGCTGCAAGAAACAAGGGTTTTTGATCTAAAATTTGCAAGAGAAGGGTGAATTTGTATCCCAGCTTTCAGCCATCCACAAGGAGAGATAACCATCCAAATCAATCCCTGAGGTATCACAAAGTATGTTCTGATCATTCTTGATGATCAAAGGCATTTAAAACACGCATCCATCCATCGCCGAGTTTGCATTTTTTGTGAAATTCATATTTTAGTATTTGCGATGCTTTGGTTAAAACTAACAATTTCAATGTATTATTGAGACAAATTAGCGCAGGTTTCATCCCTTGCATAAGGCCCATGATGCCAGAACACTTCATTACCATTATTACGCTTTTTAGCTTTGTTTTGATCATGCCTCATTATACAAGATGAAATAGTCAAAAAGGACACCACCATTAGATTCAGGAGGCCCAATTTAGGGGGATATGTTCCTTCTTGATCTCTAACGCGTGTTGTTTTTGGAAATGGATATTTGACCTCACCGGAGAAGACGACCAGAGCTAGGGCTCCGACGTCTCTCTGGTTCACTGGTTTATAATATATTGTTTTGTTTCTATTATGCTAACAGATGTGAAATGTAGCGTTGTTGGTTAAGGTGAATGCTTGTTAAACGAGAGGGCGTGGGTTCGATCCCTATCTTGCAATGTTTTTTTTTGGTTATTTTCCAAACTATATATATATATATATATATATATATATATATATATATATATATATATATATATATATATATATATATATATATATATATATATATATATATATATATATATATATATATATATATATATATATATATATATATATATATATATATATATATATATATATATATATATATATATATATATATATATATATATATATATATATATATATATATATATATATTAAAACTATTACTCGTGCTTGTTTGCTCCATGCTCTTTCCAAAACCAATGTCTCTAGCAATATCTCATGATAAACATTTCAAACCAAAAACATTGCAGCAGTTACATGAATTTGTTTAACCCAAGAATTGGAAGGTGTATGAGTAGTGGTGAGTATGATTACTTATTTTTAGAAACCAAATCATATCCATTAAATTGTAAAATGAATTAGAATTCAAAATCATAATCAAAGCACCATTAGTATCCACAAAACTAAACTGTTAACCCAAGCACTATTAGTACTTCAAAGCAATCAACCAAAACCCAAGATGCAGGGTTACCGAGGCTACTGCATCACCATTCAAAATCATATTATTACCTTTTTATGCATTTCACGTAATTGTTCTCGTTGGATGAGATAAATTATACTTTATAAAACATTTAGCTAACAGATTAGCATAATTCACAGTGATGAGTTTCAAACTATAAGAAGATACCACTTCATTCGCAATACACAATTTGTTTCTAGCGCATCATAATCAACAAGTAGCCAAAAAGATAGAGTCATCATCAATGTCATGTTTAATCCAATCATATAAACTCCCTTTAGAAGAATAAGGAGTCCAAAAAGCTAATAGATTTCTAAAAGCGAGTAGCAAATTCACAGTCTCCTAGGCAGTGTAGAGTTCCTCAGTGTCCTGATTACATTTAGGACAAAGATTCATCTAGAGCATACCACAATGACACAACATCGATCTTGTATGAAGGGACTTATGTAAATTCGTCCAAAAGAAGAATTTCACCTTCTTAGGAGCAAGAATATGCCACACCCACTTTCAAGAGTTATTGTTTGTTGTATTCTGAAAAAAATTCAAATCTGTTGAGTCAGGTTTAACCTTCATGATCAATATAGATATCATCTAAATTTCCTTTCCATGTTAATATTTCAAGCACTAAAGAGTTCAAACAAATGGGAAACACTTTCAGGCGATCACAAACAACAGATGAAATATTAGTATATAATGAATTGAAGTTCTAATTCTATCAAAGTAAAGATCATTCACTCATATTTTGAAAACCGAAAAGATGAGTTCTCACCCCTAACATAAATTCAAAGCCATCTTTAAGAGCATAAAGAGCTTTCATAATTGCATTCTAAGTAACTGATCCCAATTTATTTTTCATATTATGGAACGTTCCTCACTAATATACTTATGCTTCAAAGCTTCGGTCCATAGGGAATCACAATCCCGATGAAGACTCCAAGCCAACTTATCCAACATAGAAGTATTAACCTCTTTTTCTTTTCAGATCCCAAGACCACCTAGCTTTTTGAGCTTAGTGATTTTATTCCAGCCAGCGAGATACACACCAGAGTTAGAATTACCTTTCCACAAAAAATTTCTAGCCATCCTATAAGTAAACTCACAAGTTGAGTGAGGTATCCAGGCCACTTGCATATAATAATTTGGGATGAAGTTTAGGATAAACCTTAATAGAGTCAAACGACCAGCCTTGCTTAACAATTTATGTTGTCAAGATGCTAACCTCTGGTTGATTTTCTCCTCTACAAACTCAAAGTCCTTGCTTTGAAGACGTCTATGCAACATAGGAAAACCCAAGTACTTCTCTATATTAAGAGTTTGCTTGATACTTGTGCTGGAGAAAATTAAATCCATTTTACTTTTCTTAGTGGTAGCAGAGAAGAACATCTTTGATTTAGAAACATTTAATTTAAGATTAGAAAAGTTGGCAAAATGATTCAAGAAATGATACTTTCCTGAGAGTTAGAAACCTTGGCAAAATGAAGAACATCATCAGTAAATAATAAATGTGATAGAGGGGGTCCATTACGAGATAACCTGATAGGTTTTCAATGATTTTCATCGACTTTTCTGATGATTGTCTATGACAACAAATCCATGTTGATAATGAAAAGGTAGGGTGAAAGAGGGTCACCTTGAAGTAAACCTCTAGCCGAAATATTTTTGGTAGACTACTCCCATTCCAAATGATACACATAGAGAAGCTAGTTACAAAGTGCATGATCAATTTTATTATAATGATAGGAAACTCACTTCACTTAAAAATAAATTAGAAGAAATCCCAATTAGCATGATTATAGGCCTTTCAAGATCTATTTGAACCCCATGTCATCTTTTATCGTTAGATTTATGTACAAAATAAGTTGTGTCTTAGAGGATAGTGGCATTATCAATTGTCTCTTTAACAAGAAAAAACTACTCTGGAAGGGTCCAACTATTTGATTTAGATAAGGACAAAATTGTTAACCATAATCTTCGTAATAAGCTTGTAAATAGTGTCGCACAACTAATGGGTCTGAATTCTTTAAAATTTTGGGGGGAATCCATTTAAGAATCAATGCAATAAGAGTCTGTTTCTCCACGAGACAATCGCTAGCCTCTTATCAAAGATTACTTGTGGGATAGGCTACAATAATCCCAGACTTAGTGTTTAAAGTGTTTTTGGGTTGAAAAAAGGGATAAAAGGGCAAAAGATAAAGGCAATTGCGATGTAAATAAATCAAAGACTGTAAATTGCTCAGAATTTAAATATGGAAGCATTCATACATTGTTAAGCTTGAACTTGATTCTCTCTTAGATGTGGTTACTTTGAGTGTATTGCTATTAAATGTGAAGAAATACGACCTCTAACACAAATACAAATTTTTTCTTAAATAAACATCCTAAACACGTAAGCATCGACAATTACTAGCCCATGTTTGGGCTTCGTGGGGACCGTTTGAGTATTCCCACATTCTTGTTGGCTCTGCATGTTGATAACGGTTCCTGCTGTAATACCCCAAATTTGTCCTACCCTCTTTTTTTATCTGGCTTATGCAATTCTCATTTCACATGCATACCCTGCATTAGGCCATCTAACACATCATGCATCATTAATCAATAATTTGTCATGGAATCGATGATATTGTGGAATTAGGGTTTCTATGGTTTTGATGGTTCTCATCTTCACTCAGGCTTGAATTAATTGGTTTCCATTAACAGTGGTTTGTGGAACTAGGGTTTGAATTCATGATTATTGTGAACTTCTCCCCATCAAGCTACAAGGTACCCAAGTCAAGAGGATTATGGTTTCTTATTCATGGAGTTTTGAGCTTGTAATACCCATCAACTGATTTCTCATGTCAAAGCTATCTTGGTCATATATATTTCCATATTCATTTCTCGAGGGTTCTCCAAGGCATTGATATGGTATTGGTTATCAAGTCAAGGACTTATGAATTGAATGATAATTTGGAATTGGAAGTTAAGGGCTTAAGGTGATTCGAATTTGTCATTGAGATCTAGAATTGCAGACTTGTAAAGATTTTAAAATACAAATAATCCATTCATGGTTTAGTTTGAAATCAAAGAATAAGTCACAAGCTTCAACTCAAATTTGCAAGGCATGTTCATTCAATGTACATTCAAGTTTCATTTTGATTCAAGGTTGGTAAATGGGTACATAGTCTAAAGATGAAAGTTGTTCAAGCATTCAATAGCACGAAGTCATTCAGAATACGTTCAAAATTCGAGCAGGTTCACAAGTCCATTCATTCATTTAAAGATTCCATCCATGGATTCAATTCCATTCTAAATCTTGTTACATTCAAAGACCATTACAAGTTCGAACTATTTCACATACATCAAATCTTGTTTCTAAGCCTAAAATATAATGTTCATCTTTTTTCTCCAAAGCCCTTTTTAGACTATCTTGCAGTTTCCTTCCTAAGCCTATGTAAAACCAATCTCTCTTCATTCCATGTCTTAGCCTTGTCCCACTTTTCACGCTAAAACTTGTTGCACTTCACATTAAGAAATGTTGCCTTGTTTCAATCCTGATATACACAGCCTACAAGCATCCAAATCATGCCCTGTAACATACATCAAAACCGAGCCAGTCTTGCATCATTTGAAAACAGAAAAATAACAGAAGATTTACAGCCAGCTTCCTAACAAAAAAATGGAAAAACAGAATCCATGTCAGAGGAAGGTTTCATCAATACAAATTAGAAGAAAGTGCATCTTAATACAAAACTCAATTCATTAACTTTCTAATCCATACCAGCGGGCAATATAATTTAACTCTTAAATTGTCAAAACAGACTCAGAACAATCCCAACCTTCCAAACCGCTAACAGAATTCAACAAACATTTTCTAACAATTCCCAACCGAATTCTAACTCCCCCTAACCTCCTAATTAACTGTAACTAACTCAACAACCAAAAAAACATCCAGCAGCAAAATAACTCAACAAAATTCCAACTTCCAACAGAAAAACAACCCCTAACTAACTGTCATAACCGATAACAGAATTCTAAGATCCTCTAACCATATCCTAACTGCTCTAACCTCTAACAGAACCAACTAACTTCCAACAAAAACTAACTTACCAACTCATTTCCTAATAGATTCCAACAACCTCTAACCAACTTCTAAGAAAAAACTTCCAATAGATAACAGAAAAATAGAAGAAGAAAACAGAAAACAGAGGGAAGGGGGAATTCATGATTGACTTATAACAGAAAGCATAAAAGGAAAAAAAAACTCAGAACAGATTTTTCTACACAGAGAAACTCACCTTCATCGGGAATTCAATCTTCATCCCTCTTCTTTGCATCCTTTCCATCTTCATCATTCATACACACTTATCATTATACACAGAATAACCACAAAAAGATTCAGAGGATCATTCTTCACAACATCTCAAAAACTCTAACAAGCTCTCTCAACACTCTCTCCTCCATCTTCATCCTCACGCATATTCAATCATATTTATCACTGCAATTTCACCTACAACATTCATTCTTCTGTGAATCTTCACCGTCCGCATTGCTGCAATAACTTCAACAGCGCACAAGATTCCCAACATTACAACAACATCACGAAAATAACAACGAGTATTGCATAAAATAACAAGAAAAACACGGAAGAATTGGGAAGAATAGGAGATGAAGAAGAAAAATCAAATGAAAGAAGCGCGAAATCAAAAACATGTTATTACCTCTAGATTTCTGTCAGAAGCTTTTATGCGTCAATGATGCATCAGACGATTCTCCAGTAGAAAGCTTCATCTGAGGATGATGACATTGGGAAAAGATTTCAGTAGCGCTGATCTAAATCGCGTAAGATCGGAGGATATTTCGGTTGCGTCTGTAATCCTCCCGGCATCGGTAGTTTCAAACTGAGGCGTTTTCAAGAATCAAAATGGGAACAAAAATAGAATGATGTTGCGATGATAGTAGATTAAGATGAAGACCGGTTGAAGAGGCAGAATGTGGAGGACTCACTTGTGCGGCACCGTGGATGAACAATCTAGCCCTAACCCCTTTTCATTATCTTATTTAAATTTTTTATTTGTTTTATTTTTTATAGTAAATAATCATCAAAAATATAATAATATAATGCTGAAATGGAGATAATTGGTGATGGATCTGGGTTGTATAACATCTCATGAGCCCATTACAGTTTTTTGGAGAAGATTGAAGTTTGTGAACCAAAAAAGATCTCATTGGGCTAAGCTAGTTTAGGCTTAATGCCTATTTCAGTTACTTGCAATGGACCACTGAATTCAGCCTTGCACCTTCAGAGGATTAATTTTCTATACTTATTTCAATTCCATCTTTTATATAATTGTTATGATTGATTTTTAATTGGTTATATGATAATTTTGTGGGATCTTGATGAATAAGAGGAACTTGAATGAGGAGTTTCAAGAGGTTTGAAATGAATATAAAGCATAATATTCATCAAGTAAATTCAAGGTGGCTCTCGGTAGAGTTTTCTCTTTGCTTGCATGGTTTCGAAGAGGCAATAGACCTTCTCCGTTTGGTATCATCGTAACTTTATTTTATTCCTCATTTCCGCGCTTTATCGTATTTCTTTACCGCTTTTTTAGAGATCATGAGAAGTAGGGCTTTAATGCTTTCCTTGCCATGAGAAGTAGGGTAGAGATGTATGACGGGGGTCTCCATTGCTGATCATGTCAGGAACCCCTCTGGTTTATTTAAAGACCCGTTTAGGGAAATTCCGCATTGTGTGCATTCTGTTTGCTATTTGTGGTTGTTTAAAACCCTACATTTGAGTAGGTATTCTTCAGGTGTGTTTATATTTGTGCCCGCATATGTAAAATGATAAGTCCTCAAAAAGAGGCGAGCGAGAAGGGTTAGTAATCAACCCCCGCGATTTCGTTCATGTCATCCTTAGCTCATGACGCACCATAAAGCTTTGAAGTTGTGCCTGCTCTTATTTATCGAGTCGTCAAGTAGGGAAGAGTTCTGCAATCGAACCCCCACGCTTTGTCAGGAGTTTGCATTGGCCGATGCTGATACTCCGTGATTGTCCATGCTTTGTTAGGTGTTCAGTCGCTTTGGACATCACATTTTTGTTTTAAATCTCCCACTTGTTTATCTCGGGTGATACGCTCCCCTTGGCGCATTTCACTTCTTTTCCTTACCATTTTATGTGTGTGCTCTTTCGAGCTTGCTCGTTTTATCCTTGTACATACCATGTTCCCTTAGGATGCACTTGCTCCTTTCAGATGCAAGTTAGAATTTAGATCGCAAACTACGCATGCTAACATTAGGTAGAGATCTCCCTTTCATCCTTGACGTAGGACTACCATTGTATGATAACATTAGGTTAGAAATAGGCTAGTCTCCCTTGGACTCTTTTCTTCCCCTTTTTGCATCCTTGCATTTAAAACTAAAACTTCCTTTCTTAGCAAATCAAAAACATACTAATAATACTTAAACCCTTTTTCAAGGTAACAAAACATAAATCAATCAAATGTGGCATCTTGCCTCGATGGCGTAACTCAGAACCAATTCAAGTAAGGACATGATTAATTTACTTCTGTGACAACGCGTGAGTCTCCAAAGGTTGAGCTGCGGTAGAAGGCGGAATTAACATCATTCATAAAAAAACACAAAACAAACAAAAACATGTGAGCCGAACTACAATAACTATGATTCCTCACAAAGGATACGTAGGCATTGGGGTAGGGCCCGAACGAGTACAACTTTATTTTCCCTTTATTCTTTTCTCATTTATTTTGCATGCATTTTTCATAGCAGTAAACAGTAAGCATAGTTTAGACACACCCATAATATAGACAACAAGAGTGGATACTGTAGAGTACTACGGGTGTGTGGGGTGCCAATACAATCCCCTCGTGTAACAGGCTCCCTTACCCGATCTCTCGGTCGCAAGACCGTGACTTCTCCCTTCTCAGGTTTTCTTGATGTTTACCTTTCCCTTTATGTGGGATAAAAGACGTTCGATGGCGACTTCATTGTTTGATGATTTTCAACCAGTTGTTTCAGCTGGCGACTTCACTGGGGACAGGTCGACCAAATGTTGGTCCATCCCGGAGTCTCTCCTAGCTCTTGTTTCCTTTCTTTGGGTGTTTATTTTGTATGCTTTTTGTTTATTCATTCATACATGTTTACCTGAGCATATATATGCATTGCATTTTACTGTTTTCCATATACCACTGTTATACTGGATATGTTTCTTATTAGGTGAGTGTTACTATGAGGTAAAAGGCCCAATACCCAGGCCAAGTGACAACCATAGGAACCTAGGAATATAGTGGAACATGAACGACTAGTTGACTTTGGTTTCACTATTGCCGCCATGTCGTCCACCCTTAGATGAGGTACAAATGAGGGGCTATCATTTTCACTTAGGTGATACAGTAATATTTTTTAGAATATGTTCAGATGGTGACTATGTTCAGATGGTTACTTATGTTCAGATGGTGACTATGTTCAGATGGTAACTATTTGTTCTAATGGTTATGTTCTAGATTTCTGTTGGTGACCATATGGCTCTCAAATTTATTTTATGAGTTCCTAACTTGTTTATTAGGGGGTTCATCCAGGCCTTCAATCTTGGTATTCCCAAAATGTTCAGAAAAGGCTCAACAATATCCGGTGTTCTAGAAGCCTTGATCCCGTAGAATTGATAATCTACATGGTACTTGGTTCTTGTATGTTCAGAAGCTATGCCGAACCTTTGATCTGATAATATTCATATGACTCCGAATAATGCAACAATCATATTCAGAAATGATGGAACTTTGATCCCATTTGATCCCATGTCTTTGCATACACAACATGGTTAACCACATGCTTAACATACATGTTTCGTTATTTCCATGGAATCATATTTGTAAGCCTTGTGTTGAACTTTTCCATCCCTTGCTTGCGTAAAATCAAAATCAAAGCATGTAAATTCCTTGGAAACGATAGAACATGACATGGCGTCTATTCATGCACCTCATGCATATTCATGCATCTATGACAGGTATTTAAAGATTGGGGATTCTTATTCAGACCAGGTGCTCTCTTCAGAGATTCAAACTTGATTTCTTGCTTCACATGTCCGGAGATCAGTATGGGATAACTCTGTGGAGGATTAACCGATACAAAGATCCCAATAGGGTTAGTTATGGTATATATACGAGCTTTGGACTATGGTCGAGAATTCTTCGAGAAGGAAGATAATCAATTGAAGACTCAAATGAACCGGGTCATGGAAGCTTTGATGATGATGTCAACAATCTTGCACTTACTACCACAACAGGTTCTTTCTTCTCCTCATCTTTTGGGAATTGCTTTCAACCATGGAATGCTACATAATCTTGAGTTCTTGGGACATCTTATCAACAGAGGGTTCCCATTCACTGTGTGAATTCAAGAAACTTATATTACCATCGATATTATTATACGCCTGAAGAAGATTTGATCTTATATCAGTGCTTCATTCTCATTGGTTTATACACTTGTTTGAGCTTCAGTGGGTTAGACCCCGTGCTTAGGTACCGTCTAAAAATTTCCTTCTAGATCATGATACCAGTGTCAGATGTGGTTACCACACCGAGGCATCCAACTATTCTATCAGGGGCACTCTCCATAACTTTGCATTCCCTGATTTGTTCGACAACAACCAGTCTTTGTTCCCCAAGTGAATTCATTGGGCTAGGTTTTTAAGCAAAGACAGAAGAAACCTAATGAGCATGCTGGTACAAGCCCACTGCATTACCTTCAATTATTTCCTCTCCTGGTGGAAGTTCAATTGGAAGCTCTGATATTTGGGGTCCTCCTACCACAAACATCTCCTCTTTTTAAGGCACATGACCATTCATTTGAAGATGGATGTCATCCAGAGACAAGGTCCGAGATGGAATCAATCCAGAGACTTTTGTATTCATATCAGATCTGAATGGGAGTTCTCTTTCCTATTTAAGCATCAAGACTGCAGAAAGTCTTCAGAACGAAGAAGTACATACGGAGTCAAGTCTTCTCAACGATGGTAATTATTGGTTTCTTTACCATATTTTCATTTTCATTCTTACTTGTTTGTTTAAACATTGCTTGCATGTAGAAACTTGTCCATTTTTGAATGAAAATCTTAATGCAATAAGTATGCTTGTCTTGAAGTATTCTTTTCGTTTTTATTCATCCATTCGTTATCACTCTTTAAATGTTTTACTTGCATATTGATGCCATGTTTCCAAGTCTTATGCTTAGGTAAAGATTGGAGGGAGGATGACGATAATCTAAAAATGCAAAAATCTCTGTTGGTACGCTTTTGAGTAAGACCCTGCTTACGATGTACATGCCTTGTTTCTATTCTTAAACACCAGAGGTATAAGGGAGATAAAACCTCGTTAACACCTCTGAGCCTTCGAAATAGGAGTTTCTTTTCTGTTTAGAAAAAACCCTCATTTTAACCCTGGGGCGGGTAGTGTTCAGTTAATCTGATACAATGGTTATCCATCAAAAGGTTGAGGAAAGTCAAGACCACAATGGTTAACCCTCATCTATCAGCAACATGCGTCAATTAACAATATCTCAATGGGTATCTCTCGCAAATCAAGAAGCCGAGATCGGATGACGATACAATAATAATGGCTATCCATCATCTACTAAAGACTCAGACAGTCACAGTCACTTCCAACAAATCAAAGACAACATGAGGATCAACAACTTGTTTAAATGGAAAATATGTATAAGAAAGAAACAAAAAGCCCTACTAAGTCGAAAATTATTCCAAATCGAAATTCAAAAGAATTTGTTTAGGCGATTGAACACTTAAGTGCCCAAAAATTTACACTCGCACGTGCAGGAGGTAATGTTGCTGGTTGATAATATTGCTTGAATGGGCTTAAAGATGTCATTTGGAAAGATGATGGAATGTCATCGGAAATGGGCTTATAGATGCCATCCGAGGTAACCATTGAAGGAGTATCAGAATGAGTCTACACTTGACTGTATCTGAAGAGTTCTTATGTGAATGAATATCTGAGGAAGGTGCTTAGGTAGCTTCTTGTCAGACTTAGTCTATCAGGGAAGTGCTTGTCATGTAGATAGTCGCCCCGTCCTATTTTGGGAATTGATCCACAATCTGCTTTTGTTGGTAAACCCATCCTGTTTCGAGAATTCATACCACCTGGTCATGTTGATAGTTTCCCCGTCCTGTTTCGGGAGTTAATCTTTGCCTGGTTATATAGATAGTTTCCCTGTCCTATTTTGGGAGTTAGTCCTTTTCCTGGTCATATAGATAGTTGCGTCGTCTTGTTTTGGGAATTAATCTGTGACCTGCTTTTTGTTTGCGAACTCATCCTATTTAGGGAATTCACATCGCTTGGTCGTACAGATAGTTTCCCCGTCTTGTTTCGGGAATTAAACTTGGACCTGATCATATAGATAGTTGCCCTGTCCTGTTTCGAATTAATCTCTGACCTGTTTTGAAATGTGCTGATGATATTCATCTGTTTGTAGACTTTTACCTGAAAAGACAAAGTTAGTCTTTATGCAATGTCATGATGTATGTAATTCACTACGTAATGATGTTCTCTAGGTAAATGAGGGTGTGATATATGCGTTTTGTATGCATATGCTATGATACTTGTAAATGATGTATGGATGTAAGATGTCGTTGAAGCGTATCGGTAGCTTTGTATAAAATCTTTGACTGGGGAAAATGAATCCCTGACTGTTGATGGAGATGAAGAATATGAGTCTTCAATCTTGTTTAGAATGTCTCCGTTGGGGATTCCTGCCTTCTACTTTGAGGATATTCCGCTATGAATGTTTGACTTCTTCTTGGGGATAGAAGAGTTTAGGAACATTGGTCGTTCATCGCACTACTGGGGAATTTAGTTCTTATGTACCCTGACTGGTGATAAAAGAGATGGATAATCTTTAGAGGTGTTGTATGACCGAGTTTTTGATATGAATGCTAACTCTTCTAGGGAGGCCAAAGTTAAATGATATCTGGCCCAGTTTCAGATACCGTAGCAACTCTATGAGGATATCTATCTTGACTACACTTTGTTGGAGAAGAGAATTCTACCAAGGATTTTAGTAATCAGAGAAACGAACTTTGTTGGGGTAATAAACTATGTTGGGGAAATAAACCTTGCTGGAGAAATATATCCTGCTGAGGAAATGAACCCTATTGGAGAAGAGAATTCTGCAGGGGATTTTATGGTATTGGAGGAATAAACTCCACTAGAGAATTAAATCCCTGTGAACTGTGTTGAAGATATAACCTCTGATAGGGATTTAGAATCTCGTAGGTTGTACCAGAGAAGTTTCCACTATATGTTGGAGGAATGATCGAACTCCTTTATCCGCTAGGGGATCTGCTGGGGTGCATGGTTATGTTAATAGTTGAAAGGGGCCTCAGTTTTTGTCTGAGGACATATTGGACTTGCTGAGGAATGTATCTCCGTCAAGGATGAGCTTGTGCAAGTAGCTCTGCGAGGATTTTTCTGTAGGGATTTCTGGGTAACTTGAACATTATCCTAACTCCTAGAGTCTTTAGTAAATGCTTATTCCTATTTTTATGCATATATTTGTTAACAATAATCATATTCGTATGTATATGTTCATTCAATCTAGTCATTGGATATTTTTGCAAACAAAACAGAAAAAGTAAAACAAATTTGAATTTTGAAATTATATTTGTATTGAAAGCTTGCCTATAAACAGGCAGTTTTGTACAAAGGAGACAAAAATCCTAGTAAGAGGAAATCGTCATGAAATGAAAAGAGTATAAAATAAAACATATAACTATGTGTAAACGACCCCATCAAGTTTCAACTCTGCTATTGCCCTTATGTCTTCGAGCATCTCATCTCTTGCTGTCGGAAGAAGTTGACTGAATTAATCTATACCATCTGAACTCGACATTTATAATAAAGTTTTTCGCGAGTAGATGATCCAACGGGACATAGTCATACGCTTTAATCCCTAACTTTTTCCTGGACCGCCCTTTCGGGTTTTCAACCCACCGGGATACCCTTTTTTTCCTAAGCCACTGTAATACGGTGGCAGAACCGACTGTTGTACTGGTTTGGCATATTTATTCGCAAATGTTATGGTAAGCAAGAGTCACCATCGACTTTTCTTTTATCCAACAAAGGAAAGGGTGAAAAGAATAGAAAAAGACCTTTCGAGATTATTTCCGAATAAGGGGGTAGATTATGGAAAGGGAAGGTGCTAGCACCCTTTCCATCCATAGTTACCCACGGGCTCTTAGATGCTTAGCTCATTTGAAAAATACCTTGTGCTTTGTGTGTTTTGAAAAGTATTTTTGAAAGTGCCTTAGTACGACGAACTTTGTAATGTTTCTCGGAATGGTAGAGAATGTATACAAAGTGTTCGAAAATGTTTTTGAAAGAAGTTTTGTGTAAGTGTAAAAATTGTTTGAGCAAGCATCTGGCAGCTATCTACTTTACTCGAAAGATTGTTCTTTTCCTCTTTTCCTTTAGACAGTGCTATCCTACTATTAGTGAGTAGGTAGCCCTAGTCGTTGGATGTTTGAGGGACATTCAAAAGGACGTTTATACAGTCACAAAGGAAACTAGGCAAGAAACTTTAGTAACTACCCTAGGATTTTTAAGATCATACCGAGGCAACGTCGAGAGGGTCATCGAGGGACTTATGATCTTTAAACTGGAGGGTAGCCACTAAAATCTCTCATGTTTCGAGAGATGTGACTGTTTTCCGAAGGCAACCAAAGTAGGGATACCCTAGAGGTGCGTATGTGCAATTATGTTGTATTCGGTTATTTTTATCTTTTGCATTAGGTTTGCTAGCGTTTTATTTTATTCTTGCCATACAATCCTAATTAGCATACATCTAAACAGTTTAATAGTTTGCAGTAATTAAAAGTGCAGAAATATAAATCTAACTATTACAAGGCTTCGGGGAGGGGGATTATTACATGTCCAAACATTGGGGAATAAAGAAAATAGTAAAGTAAAAGTCCTAATTAATTATATTACATCCCAGTAGGTAGTTACAGAAAATATGAAAATAAAATGCGAAAGATAATAACGCGCGTGAATTGAAATGACGTCTAATCCTAAACTAATTCTAAGTTAAAAAAAAGAACTCATTTTGTTGTTTTTTGTTCTTTAAACTAAATTAAGTCTAATTATTAGATTTAAATAAAAAGAGGAAAGAAAAATATTAATTAAAAAAAACAAAATTAATAATTTTTGACATTTTTTATTTATGAAAAGAATTAAAGTTGATTTGAATCCTAAGTCTATTGATTTTAAATTAAACAAAATGTTAAAGTAATTAATTAGTTTATTTACAAATTAGTTTAATTAATAAAAATACTAACCTAATATTTTTTGTGATTTTATAATCAAAATTTTTTTTAAAGTTAATAAACTAAAAAAAAGAATGAATAAAAAGGGGGTAAATGGGCCTGGTACTGATTAGCAAACATGGGGGTATGATCTAAAAACGTTGGGCCCAAAAAAACTAGGACCCAAGAGTTGCGCTGGATTCTCTATTGCCAGCCCTTGAAGGTCTACCATGAAGCTGCGTGTTGAGATGCTTGGATCTGGATCAAGAAGTGATGGGCTGATGGTATATGGTAAGCATATTTAGCCTATGGACACTGGATCTGCAAACAAAGTTAGAAAAAATAAAAATACAAAAGGCAAGGGTCGAACCCCTGACCTCTCACACATACAACACCTTAACACTCACGGACCCAATCGTTGGGGCGACTTTACATCCATTAGTATAAGCACAAAGAAATACTTATAATGTAAAACAAGTCATATTGATGAGTTGTCACATGCGCGCCCTCCAGTGGCCCCCTTGTATTTGAATGGGCCAATCAAGAGTGGAGAGAGAGAGAGAGAGAGAGAGAGAGAGAGAGATCCACTATTTGGATCCAGCCAATGGGATGAGAGAATGAAGCCATGCCAGCTTTTTGACCTAGATCTGACCAGTCCAACCACCGGAGCCGGTGGTTTCCACCATCTTCTCCGATGGGATCCCCTGCAAACATGATCAAACAACAAACAAAACCATGTAGACTAACTTAAAAAAGTCCCCTGATCACGAATATGGCCTCTAAAATGGCTAAAGCCTCGTGTATCATTGGATTCGAACACGAAACCCTAACGATGGTCAAGCATGGCACTATGCATTTCAGACGTTCAAAATGACATGTGATCATCCAAACATGCCTTAAACTCCATTTCTAGTATACCTGTACCATCAAAAGAGATTAAATGTTCATGCAATTAAAGATTCAAAAAGGGGAAGATTTCTTACCACCAGTGGAAGAGGAAAGGCCGTTCTAGGGCATTTCAGGTCTCGTGATGGGCAGGGATGAATCCTGGAGGGCTCCGGGACACATTATGATGCTTACTTTTGACTGAGGGAGGCTGGAATTTGTTTTTGATTTTATTATAACTTTGGTGATTTATTTGCAATTTTGTGGAGCGTTTGTGTGGCAAGGTATGCATGTCCAATACTGGCAGGAATGTTTCATATTTATAGGGGATAGAGAGAAGATGATAGCATGGAAAGAAATCATGCCATAACCATTGTTTTTAAAACATGATCCCCTTTTGAAAATTTGCCAAAAATGTGAGATTTCATGCAATTTCCATCCTTGAATGTATCTGGACATATTTTGCACGAAAATGGGCCTTAAGGCTGACCCAAAACACTAGCCCACATGTCAAAAACATTAACCTATTATTTTATGCATTTATTTTGTATTAACCTAAAATCAAAGGAATGAAAAACTGGATTTAGAAGTCCTTCATAAGGTCATGAGAGTGTTTGAACCTCAAAAAGTTCAAATTTGCTCAATGCACAACCTTTGAATTTTCTCAAATTTTCCCAACTTGGGAAATCCATAACTTGCTCAATTTTTATCTCATCATGGAATTTTTGGAAAGCCCAAGATGTCTACTTCAATCCCTCGTTTGATCAATTTTGCATTTGAAGACCTTATCTCGATGTAAATGGTCTTGGCAAAAAGTGTCTTTTGTTGACTTTTTGAAAATGACCTGTAATGTATGAGCTTGTATCTTTCAAATGGTGCATTTATTGAACTTGAGGGAAAAAGATAAGTTGTAGAGAATTGGATTCTATTTAAAATGAGCTTTGGTTGGGGAAAATGGATGAAGTATGTGAAAGTTATGCATGGTCAAAGTTCAATTGACTTTTCCTATAGAAACCCTAATTTATCAGTTCTTGACTTTTGATAGATTAGGAGTATTTCTTGAGGAATCATGATCAACCCTTGATCAAATTATGATTGTCACTTCAAAATGTTGATGTTGACAAAAAATCTTAAAGTTTGATTGTATATTGGCTGTCGAAAATGGTAATAATTGATATATCTTCACACAGAATTCTTGTAGAGGGAGTCTTCTCAAACATAATTTCTTTGTTGTTCATCAGGCACTAGACACTTATTTTTAATAATAAGCAACCATTGAGTAGATACGCACACATGTGGAAAACTTCACCATAGCCTAGAAATAAAGCGGCTCGCAAAAGATTCTTCTTAACAATCTGAAGAGGAGTAATTAGTTCATCAACGGAAGAAACAAACAGGTCGTCATCAATAACATGAACACCCTGGCTATGCTTGAGCATTGGTGCTGGTATAACATTGGGGGTTTCTGGAGGGTCAAATTCAATCTCCTTTGCCTCAATGAGATCTTGCACTTTGTTCTTTAGATCCCAACAGTCATTTGTATCGTGCCCCGGACTGTTGGAGTGGAAGGCACATCGAGCATTTGGGTTGTAACGGGGGGATGCAATATTTGGATTTTTAGGAGCCTCCCTCAGATTGACCAGATTGGACTTCAACAAGTGTGGAAAAACCTGAGATAAAGACATGTTAAGCCGGGTGAAGTGCCTTTTGGGTGCATCCTGCTTATGCTGATTGTTTTGTTGTTGATTTGGATCATGGTTGGAGATCATCACAACTTCTACCGTTGGACGGCGTTCAACTTTGCTTTGATTCCTCTGACCGTAGGCAACACTTACTTCCTTCTTCTCAGAAATTGGTTTCTTCACTGTACTTGAAGATGCAACTCTCTGAATCTTACCGCTCTTGATACCAGCTTCTACTTGTTCACCAGTCAATATCAGCTCAGTAAACCTGGCCAAAGAGCTTCCAATCAAGTGATTGAAAAATGGACCAGACAAAGTACCCAAGAACATATCTACCAGCTCTCTATCAGACAAAGGAGGCTGGTCTCTTCCTGTAAGATCTCTCCACTTTTAGGGGTAATCTTTGAAGCCCTCGCTAGAACCCATAGACATGCTTTGAAGTTGAGTACGGGTTAGAGCGAGGTCAGCATTATATTGGTACAGCTTATAGAAAGCAACATCCAGATCCTCCCAATTGCGGATGTTGGTTCCCTCCAGTTGATAGAACCATTCCAACTGGGTCCTTGATAAGCTCTCCTGGAAAAAATGCACCCACAAATTCCGATCACCAATGTGAGGTTGGATCTTTCTGACATAAGACCTCAGATGAAACTTAGGACATGAAACCCCGTCATACTTAGAAAACACGGGAACCTTGAACTTCTGTGGAATGACCACTCTAGAGACCAACCCTAATTCTTCAAAATCCAGACCAAGTACCCTATGAATTTCCATCGCGTTAAGACGATCCTCCAGCTGTTTGTATTTGTCATTAGTAGGAGGATACTGCTCTTTAGTATAATCATCCTCTCCTTTATCAGACTCTGGGCTGTGATCTTCTTCTTTTGGCTTCTCCTCCTGATTGTCCCCCTCATTTGACGGAGTTGCGAATTCTAGAGCTCCCTTTGTAGGTCCTCTGAATCTCCTTCCCATATTCCGGACACCCACTGGCTTCTTTGTCTTCTTTTTATTGTCTTTGAGAATTAGAGCCTTCAAGTCTTCTTGTCCCTTAGCCAGTGCCAGGAACATATGCTGGAATTGAGCATTTTGGGCTTGAAGGTCCTTGATATTTTGTTCGAGAGACATTTCTTTTTGCTGAAATAAATAGTGAAAAGATAAGAAACATGTCCTGAAACCTGTTTATGTGATGATATGCATGATATGCTTATGCAATGTTTTCAAGGACTTTTAAGATTTAAATTTGCTTAGACAAAGAGAGAACAAACATTAATTGCATTAAAAAGTTTAAACGGTTACAACGATGCCTCTTGGGCTTACACTAGAAGAAACAAAGATAATATAAAATAAAGCTCCTAAAATTGAAAGGACTCATGCTTCCCATGATCGCGTCCTCTTCGATGCAATATAGGAATTCAAACTCTGCTCTTCATGAAGTTGTCTTGTGAGCTCCAAAACCTTATTCTCGCTTGCGTAGAACTAGGTTTCAAAGGTGTCCCATTCCTCTTTGAGTTGAATCCAAGATTTTTTTAACTCCTCGAGATTAGTCGGCATGTCTGGATGGAGAATAATTAAGGAACATCTCTCTCGGTAATAGGCTCCATGATGATAGGTAGGATGGCCTCATAAGACATCATGAGGTTTTGAGTGCGTGCTCGTACCCACTTAAGATAATGCTCCAAAGGAATGGAGTTCTTATGCCCCAATGTCTTGCTATCAACTTTGTTCACCATGCCCCAAGCTCGTATGAACCTCTGACGGTAACCTTGGACATCGTTCTCATAGTTGAATGCAATTCCTTGGACAAGTGCATTATGAGGACCATCCCTCCTAGCATACCCAAATTTTCGCAATGCCAAACAAGGGTTATAGGTGATTCCTCCCCTAATGCCTAGGAGAGGGACACTAGGGAATTCCCCGCAGCGATTAATGATGGTAACGTCCTCCAAAGATCGAGGACACTAGTGAATATCCGAATGCGTGAGGGATATCAACCTATTAGACCATCTCATGCCTTGATCATTCTTCAAAACAGATCGAGGTAGGTGCAAAATAAACCACCTAGCCAACAGAAGAGTGTAACACATAAGGGTCCCTCTTCTTTTCACGATGCGGGTGTGAAGAGAATGCAAAATGTCTCGAAGTAAAGTAGGCATCGGGTTACGAGACAGAAAAACTTTGACCGCATTCACATCTATGAGTTGGTCCGGATTAGGAAATAATATCATCCCATAGATGAGAAGGGACAACACTTCTTCAAAGGCTTGTAAATCCAGAGTATCCCAAAAATAGTGAGCCTTCTCAAACAAAAATTTGGCTAAAAACCCTTTGACACCACTTCTTGTTTCCCAATTTTCCACAACATCAGACCGTTATAAATACAGAGCTCGAGAAATCTCCTCAGGTTTTGGGTCTCTTTCCATACCGTTGAAGGGTAGTTGATTAAGAATGGCACTCCTAATAACTGCGAAAACTCCTCCATGGTAGGCACTAATTGGTAATCGGGGAATGTAAAGCAATGGTGTAAAGGGTCAAAGAATTGAAAGAGCACTTTCATCATGTCTTTATCAGGGCTTGAGGTAACCAGATTGAGGAGTCGACCATGTAATGAAGAATTCTCAGGAACCTTTGACGCCAACTCTTTGAGTTGAGGAAGCACTCTTACGAGGTTGACTTGGATATTATTTCTACGAGTGGAAGCCATGTCCTATAAAACAACACAAAGATAAGTCCTAAAAATCCTTGAAATGGTTAGTGCGACATGCCATGTTATGATGTCATGATGTTATGTACAAACAAATATATACAAACACACAAATAAGTCCTTAGATTCATGATTGCATGGGTTCCGTAGGTAAGTACCCTCTTGAAGTTTAGTTGGTTCAACCTGTCCTAGAAAGTAACCGGGTTCTAGGGAATCTCAATATCAGTGATCTTTCTTCACTGGGCATTGTTTTAGTGCAAGCCTCTTTATTGGTGACCGAAATATCCCGAAAGTACGATCTCAATGAGCGTAGTATCGACTATCAACCAACTTCGGACTGCACCAAAGCTGACTATCTCACTACTTCCTAATGGCCAAGTTGTTCAATTAAAGGTTCTAAGGTCAATTAATGCTTCATGACACCGCACAACGGCCCCGTATTCTCCTTGACTAAACTCAAGGGCTACTGGTACCAAAAAATGTGTCACACTAACGTAGCTATCGCTTCAACCATGTTGGTATACCCCACACAGTCCCCACGATCTATTGTTACTTACCTAAAAGGTGCTCCAGATCCGGGTGTAAGACCTTTTAGTAACAACCCAAACAAACCCTCAAAGATAAAGCATACAAAACACACAATGTAAAGAAAATAAAGAATGAACTAAACTCTAAGGTAACCCCACTTTTTAATATTATCCCCAACAAAGTCGCCAGTTCTATAATACGGTGGCAAAATCGACTGTTGTACTGGTTTTTCATTTTTATTCTCAAATGTTGCGATAAGTAAGAGTCGCCACCGACTTTTCTTTTATCCAACAAAAGAAAGGATGAAAAGAACAGAAAAAGACCTTTCGAGATTATTTCTGAATAAGGGGTAGATTGTGGAAAGGGAAGGTGTTAGAACCCTTTCCATCTGTAGTTATCTACGGGCTCTTAGATGCTTAGCTCATTTGAAAAATACCTTGTGCTTTGTGTGTTTTAAAAAGTATTTTTGAAATCGCCTTAGTACGGTGAACTTTGTAATGTTTCTCGGAATGGTAGAGAACGTATACAAAGTGTTTGAAAATGTTTTTGAAAGAAGTTTTGTGGAAGTGTAAAAATTGTTTGAGCAAGCATCTGGCAACTATCTACTTTACTCGAAAGGTTATTCTTTTCCTCTTTTCCTTTAGACAGTGCTATCCTACTATTAGTGAGTAGGTAGCCTTGGTCGTTGGATGTTTGAGGGACATTCGAAGGGACGTTTATACAGTCATAAATGAAATCGGGGAAGAAACTTTAGTAACTACCCTAGGGTTTTTAAGATCATACCGAGGCAACGTCGAGAGGGTCATCGAGGGACTTATGATCTTTAAACCGGAGGGTAGCCACTAAAATCTCTCATGTTTCGAGAGATGTGACTGTTTTCCGAAGGCAACCAAAGTAGGGATACCCTAGAGGTGCGTATGTGCAATTGTGTTGTATTTGGTTATTTTTATCTTTTGCATTAGGTTTGTTAGCGTTTTATTTTATTCTTGCCATAAAATCCTAATTAGCATACATCTAAACAGTTTAATAGTTTGCAGTAGTAAAAAGTGTGGAAATATAAATCTAACTATTACAAGGCTTCGGGGAGGGGGATTATTACATGTCCAAACTTTGGGGAATAAAGAAAACAGTAAAGTAAAAGTCCTAATTAATTCTATTACATCCCAGTAGGCAGTAACAGAAAATATGAAAATAAAATGTGAAAGGTAATAACGCGCGTGAATTGAAATGACGTCTAATCCTAAACTAATTCTAAGTTTAAAAAAAAGAAGAACTCATTTGTTGTTTTTTGTTCATTAAACTAAATTAAGTCCAATTATTAGTTTAAAATAAAAAGAGGAAAGAAAAATATTAATTAAAAAAATAGTAATTCTAAACAAAATTAATATTTTTTGACATTTTTTTTATGTAAAGAATTAAAGTTGATTTGAATCCTAAGTCTATTGATTTTAAATTAAACAAAATGTTAAAGTAATTAATTAATTTACTTACAAAATTAGTTTAATTAATAAAGATACTAACCTAATATTTTTTGTGATTTTATAATTAAATAAAAAAAATCTTTTTTGAAGTTAATAAACTAAAAAAAAGAATGAATAAAAAGGGGTAAATGGGCCTGGTCTTTATTAGAAAACAGGGGGGGTATGATCTAAAAACATTGGGCCCAAACAAACTAGGACCCAGGAGCTGCGTTGGATTCTCTATTGTCAGCCCTTGAAGATCTACCATGAAGCTGCATGTTGAGGTGCTTGGATCTGGATCAAGAGGTGATGGGCTGATGGTATATGGTAAACGTATTTAGCCTATGGACACTGGATCTGCAAACAAAGTTAGAAAAAATAAAAATGCAAAAGGAAGGGGTCGAACCCCTGACCTCTCACACACAAAACGCCTTAACACTCACACACCCAACCATTGGGACAACTTTACATCTGTTAGTATAAGCACAAAGAAATACATATAATGTAAAACAAGTCATATTGTTGAGTTGTCACATGCGCGCCCTCCAGTGGGTCCCACTGTATTTGAATGGGCCAATCAAGAGTGGAGAGAGAGATCCACTATCTGGATCCAGCCAATAGGATGATAGAATGAAGCCACGCCAACTTTTTGACCTAGATCCGGCCAGTCCATGATCAAACAACAAACAAAACCATGCAGACTGACTTAAAAAAGTCCCCTGCTCACGAATATGGCCTCTAAAATGGCTAAAGCCTCATGTATCATTAGATTCGAACACGAAACCCTAACGACGATCAAGCATGGCACTATGCATTTCTGACGTTCAAAATGACATGTGATCATCCAAACATGCCCTAAACTCCATTTCTAGTATACATATACCATTAAAAGAGATTAAATGTTCATGCAATTAAAGATTCAAAAAGGGGAAGATTTCTTACCACCGGTGGAAGACGAAAGGCCGTTCTAGGGTATTTCAGGTCTCGTGATGGGCAGGGATGAATCTTGGAGGGCTCAGGGATACGCCATGATGCTTACTTTTGACTGAGGGAGGCTGGAATTTGTTTTTGAGTTTATTACAACTTTGGTGATTTTTTTTGCAATTTTGTCGAGCTTTTGTGTGGCAAGGTATGCGTGTCCAAATACTGGCAGGAATGTTGCATATTTATATGGGATAGAGAGAGGATGATAACATGGAAAGAAGTCATGCCATAACCTTTTGAAAAATTGCCAAAAATGTGAGATTCCATGCCATTTCCATCCTTGAATGTATCTGGACATATTTTTCACAAAAAAGGGGCCTTACGGCTGACCCAAAACACTAGCCCACATGTCCAAAACATTAACCTATTATTTTATGCATTTAATTTTGTATTTATTTAATTTTAAATTAAACAAAAATCAAAATAAATGTAAATAAAATCAAAGGCATGAAAAAATGGATTTAGAAGTCCTTAATAAGGTCATGAGAGTTTTTGAACCTCAAAAAGTTAGGTCATTGACCTAAAAGTTCAAATTTGGTCAATGCACAATCTTTGAATTTTCTCAAATTTTCCCAACTTGGGAAATCCATAACTTGCTCAATTTATATCTCATGCTGATGATCTTGGACTTTTTGGAAATCCCAAGATGTCTAATTCAATCCCTCTTTTGATCAATTTTGCATTTGAAGACCTTATCTTGATGTAAATGGTCTTGGAAAAAAGTGTCTTTTGTTAACTTTCTGAAAATGACTTGTAATGTATGAGCGTGTATCTTTCAAATGGTTCATTTCTTGAACTTGAGGGAAAAATATAAATTGTAGGGAATTGGATTCTCTTCAAAATGAGATTTGGTTGGCGGAAAATGGATGAAGTATGTGAAAGTTATGCCTGGTCAAAGTTTAGTTAACTTTTCCTATAGAAACCCTAATTTAGCAGTTCTTGACTTTTGATAAATTAGGAGTATTTCTTGAGGAATCATGATCAAACCTTGATCAAATGATGATTTTCACTTCAAAATGTTGATTTTGACAGAAAATCTTGAAGTTTGACTGTATATTGGCCACAATTGACTTTTGACCTAGTATAGTTGATTTTTAAACATTTGAGCAACTGACCGAGGAAACTTTTGACCTATATATAATTTTTGCCCGAACCCTTTTGGTTCATTGGGATGCCCTTATTTTTTCCTAGGACGGTCAACCTAGCAGGTCATTTTCATGTGTAGTATATTTTGACTATGTCTGCGTTCATAGGGTGCGAAAATGTTCACCGTCCATGGTGGTAAGTATCATAGCACCACTAGAAAATATCTTCTTGACTACAAATGGCCCTTCGTAGTTGGGAGTTCGTTTTCCCCTGGGATCACCTTATGGTAGGATGATGCGTTTATTACCAAGTCACTAGCCTGATATACCCGATGTTTGACTTTCTTGTTGAAAGCTTTAATCATACACTTCTGGTACATCTGACCATGACAAACAGTCGCAAGCCTAGTCGTAATCCACCCATCTTCGTCTAAATCTGTGTCTTTCATAGTCCTTAGAGAAGGAATCTGGAGTTTGACGGGTAGGACCGCTTCCATACCATAGACTAGAGAGAACGGGGTTGCCCAAGTCGATGTTCGTACTGAAGTGGGATAGCCATGAAGAGAAAATGGTAACATCTAATGCCAATCTTTATATTTCACTGTCATCTTCTGTATAATCTTCTTGATGTTCTTATTGGCGGCTTCGACTGTGCCATTCATCTTTAATAGATACGAAGAAGAATTATGGTGCTTAATCTTGAATTGCATGCAGAGTTCTATGATCATAGTATTGTTAAGATTAGTACAATTGTTCGTGATAATCCTTTGGGGATACCATACCGGCAGATGAGGTTATGCTTAATGAATCAGGTCACTACATTCTTTGTAATAAAGGCAAACGAGGCTGCTTCAACCCACTTTGTGAAGTAATCAATAGCGACGGGGATGAAGAGGTGTCCACTAGAAGCAGTAGGTTTAATTTCTCCAATCATATCAATGCCCCACGTTGCAAATGGCCAAGGAGTAGTCAAGACATTCAGAGGAACCAGTGGCACATGTATTTTGTCAGTATAGATCTGGCATTTATGACAGGTTCTGGAGTGGTGATGGCAATCAGTTTCCACAGTCGACCAATAATAACCCACTCTCATAATTTTCTTAGTCATCATAAGTCCGCTGGAATGAGTACCAAAGACTCTTTCATGCATATCTTCCATAATTTTCTCAGCTTCCTTCTTGTCCACACACCGAAGCAGAGTCGAATCATGGTTGCGTTTGTACAAAATTATGTTGCTCAGGAAGAATTTGGTAGAGAACCTCCATAGGAATTTCTTGTCATTGATAGATTCTCCTTCAGGATACTCTTGAGCCTCAAGGTATCTTTTCACCTCATGAAACCAAGGCTTCTCTTCTACTCCGTTAGTATCAATTTCGTAGCAATGTGTCGATTCATCCAATCTCTCAATGTTAATTCGAGGAGCTTTGTTGTCCCATCCGACTTTAAACATAGATGGTATGGTATCCAATGTATCTGCCAACTTATTCTCTTCTCGAGGGATATGCTCAAAAGTGATTTCCTCAAAGTACGAAATTAGCATCAATACATGCTCCCGATAAGGAATGAGATTCGGGTGCTTCGTATCCCATTCTCTCTTAATCTGACTGATGACTATGGATGAGTCCCCATATACATTTAAGAACTTGATTCTCAGATCAATAGCTGCTTTGATACCCATGATGCACACTTCATATTCAGCCATATTGTTGGTACAATCAAAGTATAATCTGGCGGTGAAAGGCGTATGGCAACCCTTGGGAGAGACAATCACAATAACAATTCCATTGCCAAGCGTGTTAGAAGATCCGTCAAAAACCATAGTCCATCGGGATCCTGGCTTAGGTCCTTCATACGGTCCAGGTTCTTCATAATCTGTAACTAGCATAATATTCTCATCTGGGAACTTGAAATTCATAGATTGATAGTCTTATACGGCTTGATGAGCCAAATGTTCTTCCAGCACACTTCCTTTGATTTCCTTCTGAGATGTGTACTGAATGTCGTATTCTGTTAAGACCATTTGCCATCGGGCTATCCTTTCGGATAGAGCGGGCTTTTCAAATATGTATTTTATGGGATCCATTTTAGAGATCAACAAAGTAGTATGAGTCAACATATACTGTCTTAGTCAGCGAGCAGCCCATGCAAAAACACAACAAGTTTTCTCGAGCAGTGAGTATCTTGTTTCACAGTCGGTAAACTTTTTTCTAAGGTAGTATATTGCATGCTCTTTTCGACCAGACTTGTCATGTTGGCACAGTACACACCCCATTGAGTTCTCTAATACTATTAACTACATGATCAGATGTCTTCCTTCAACTGGTGGCATCAGAATCAGAGGTTTTTAGAGGTAATCCTTGATTTTTCCAAAGGCTATCTGACAATCGTCGTTCCACTTTACTACTTGATCTTTCTTCAGCAACTTGAAGATTGTCTCACAAATAGGAATCATATGGGAAATAAATCTGGCGATGTAATTCAGTCGTCCCATGAAACCTCTGACTTCCTTCTCAATACGGGGAGCCGACATTTCTTGAATAGCTTTGACCTTAGCGGGATCAACTTCAATACCTTTACCGCTGACAACGGAACCTAGGAGTTTACCGGATCTCACCCTAAAAGTGCACTTGTTCGGATTTAACCTTAGCTTGTACTTTTTCAATCTATCAAACAACTTGTGTAGATGGTCAAGATGTTCTTCTTCAGTCTGAGATCTGGCTATCATGTCGTCGACGTAAACCTCTATCTCATGGTGAATCATGTCATGGAACAAAGCTACCATAGCACGTTGATATGTTGCACCAGTGTTCTTTAGCCCGAAAGGCATAACTTTGTAGCATAAAGTGCCTCACTGTGTAATGAAAGTAGTCTTCTCCATGTCTTCAGGTGTCGTCTTGATATGATTATAACCTGAGAAACTGTCCATGAAGGAGAATACCTTGTGTTGAGGATGTTATCAACCAGACCATCAATATGTGGGAGTGGAAAGTCATCTTTAGGACTTGCCCTATTCAGATCCCTGTAATCTACACACATACGCACCTTGCCATCCTTCTTAGGTACTGGAAATACATTTGCAACCCACTAAGGATAGGACGTAACAGCTAAGAAACTTGTGTTGAATTACTTCATAACTTCAGCCTTGATTTTCTCTGACATCACGGGACACATGTGATGAACCTTCTACTTTATCTGAGAACAACCCTCTTTCATTAAGCAAACGGTGAATCACAATATCGGTATCGAGCCCTGGCATGTCTTCGTACGACCAAGCAAAGATATCAATATAGTCATGTAACATTTGGATTAACATGTTCTTGACATTGTGCACTAGGTTGGCACCTATCTTGACTTCTCTCTTGTCTGCTTCAGTACCCAAGTTTACAACCTCAACTGGCTCTTCATGCAGTTGTATAGCCTTTTCCTCTTGCACTAACATTCTGGAAAGTTCTCCAGGTATTTCACAATCGTCCACGCCTTCGTCCTCAGCTTGGTAGATCGGATTTTCAAAGTCATAAGTGGCAATAGCACAATTGTTATCAACGAGATCCAGAGTGGATGTGGATCTGCAATTTATTATATGGGTGTGTGTAAGAACACATAGGCATTTTGAGAATGTAATAAAGTAAAAAATAAAGACAAAGGAACACATTTTGAATGCAAAGCATCCAATGTTTTATTGAATGAAGATATGCTTATGAAATGACAACCCTAACAAATAAACTATTGTGCCTAGGGTAAGACACGAGGCTTAAAGTCATTGTTTAAAATTACATAACCAAAACTTTGAAAGCAATAAGAAACAAAAAATGGAATTTACTCATGACTGAAGGAGATTGAGATAAGCTCTTCAGTCTTCCAATTGCTGAGTCCATTGTCGATGGTAGGATCGATCCAGCTGTTAAGGTCATGATCATTGTCAGCATCTTCTATAGCGTTGACTCCATTGTTGCTGACGTAGAATAATGGTCTTCCAGCACGCGCACGACGAACAACCCTCTGAGCCTCTGCAGTAAAACCCAAACCAAATTTGTCAGATTTATACGAAAACATCAGGAAGATGACAGTAGTGCAACCACCTTCTTCTACTACAACTCTAGCATCCTTCAATGAAGCCATCCTTGGTGGAACCCTGATAACCTTGGGAATAGTAGAAACTTCTTCAGAAGCGGTAGGAGGGATAACTTCAAAAGTATGGCAAGGAGTTTCAATGAATTATCCGTTCATCTCAACATACCTGAACGAGTTTAAGTGACTCACGATATACTCTTCTTCGCCGCAAACTGTAACAACCTTTCCTTTCACAAGATACTTCAACTTTTGGTGTAAGGTTGAAGTAACAGCGTCTGCCTCGTGAATCCAGGGGTGTCCAAGTAAATAAGAATAAGCCGGTCGGATATCCATCACATAGAAGGTAGAATCGAAAACCTGCGAACCCACTTTAATTAGGAGATCCACCTCGCCGTGTACCATCCTCTTTGACCCGTCAAAGGCTCAGACTATAATATCACTGGGTTTTAGTGTAACCCCTCGCAGTCAAGTCTGTCAAGAGCACCCTTTGGTAGAACATTCAGTGAGGAACCCATATCAACCAATACATGCGCTAAAGTAGTGCCCTGTATTCAATAGAGACAGACAGAGCCTTGTTGTGGTTCCTTCCTTCAGGGGTCAAATCAGCATCAGAAAAGCCTAGCCCATTATCAGTAGTTAGGCTAGAAACATAACTTCCAAATTGATCGATAGAAATTTCTTGTGGCACATGAGCATATTTTAAGAACTTTACTAAAGCCTATGCATGAGCTTCATAACATAGTAAAAGAGATTACATGGAAATCTTTGAGGGAGTCTTCCCCAGCTGTTCAACAATTTTGTAATCACTTTTCCAGATAATTTTCAAAACTTCCTCCAACTCCTTCCTGGAGGTATCTTCAACTATAAATTCTTTAGGTGCCTCCGTCTGGGCAGGCTCATCCATTTGTTCTTTGTCCTGAGTCTCAGTAGTTGACTTGGTCGCAGTAACTCGAACCTGTGTAGTAGCAGTCTTTGGAGAGACTTTCAGAGAGAAAACCCTCTGCTTCTAGTAACCTTACTGGTCCCAGCAATATTGTCGATGTTGGGATCAATAACTTCAGTACCTTCATTCTCAACAGTCAATGCCTCTTGCTTGACGCCCTGATAGTAGACGTCGGCTCCATAGTTCAAAGGGACATCCTTGTCCAAGGAATACATAATTCGTCTGGGTGAACTTATTATTAGAGGAGCGATTATGGGTTTAGCCTTAATCTTCATAGGGCCTTTGGTAGTGATTCTTATAGGAGTACCATAAATTACATATAAGTCTTGAAACAAATTCTCAATAGAAGGAATCTTCTCAACTATAATGATATGGTTGTCCATCAGACGTTGAATACCTTCTTTCAGTAACTTGCAACCATTGGGTTGGGCTGTGCAACAATAACATCTTTCAATACAACCCAGGAATAAACCGGCTTGCAATAAATTATTCTTAATGATGGAGAGGGGAGTAGTCAATTCATCTACAATAGAAACATATGAAACATCATCAATAGCACTGATGCCTTTGTCATGCTTTGACATAGGTGCCGTAATCACATTGGAGGTCTCGGGAGGATCAAACTCAATTTCTTTGTTGTCAATCATGTCCTGAATTTTATTCTTTCAAGCCCAGCAGCTATTGGTGTCGTGCCCGGGGCTATTGGAATGGTAAGCATATTTCACATTAGGATTCTAACGAGGAGAGGAGGTGTTGGGATTCTGAGGAGGATCCCTCAGTGTAATCAGCTCTGCTTTCAGTAAGTGTTATAACGCCTGAGACAAATGCATAATGATCTTTGTAAACTGTCTTCTAGGTGCCTTCGACCTACACTGATTATTTTGCTGATGTTGTTGCACATGCGCCAGATTGGAAATTAGCATAGCTCTTACAAATTGGTTACAGTCACTTCTAACACGACCCTTCTGGCCATACACAACATTTGTTTCCTTCTTACCGTTGAACGTCTTCTTCTCAGTACTTGAAGATACAACCACTTGAATCTTTCTACTTTTGATACCACTTTCGACATGTTCTTCTGTTAGTATCAACTTGGTAAAACTAGACGAGCTTCCGATAATATGATTAAAGAAAGGCCCTGTTAGAGTTCCCATAAACATATCAACAAGCTCCCTATCAGATAAAGGAGGTTGAACCCTTCCGGCTAGATCCCTCCATTTCTGGGCATACTCTTTAAACCCTTCATGAGAGCCCATAGTCATACTTTGTAGTTGCACACAGGTTGGTGCAAGGTCATCATTGTATTGATATTTCTTGTAAAAAGCAATATCCAAGTCTTCCCAAGTATGTATATTGGTTCCTTCTAACTGGTAGAACCATTCCAATTGTGTCTCTAATAAGCTTCTTGAAAGAAGTGAACCCATAACTTTATGTCGGCAGTATGAGGTTGGATCTTCTGGACATAAGACCTCAGATGAAGCTTAGGACAAGAAACACCATCATATTTGGAAAAAGTAAGGACCTTGAACTTGTGAGGGATAACAACCCCCGAGACTAATCCCAACTCTTCAAAATCGAACCCGGGCACTTTATGCATTTCCATGGCATTCAGACGATCTTCCAACTATTTGTATCTGTCATCAGCGGGAGGATATTGCTCATCAGAATAGTCTTATTAATCAGGAATTCTACCAGAACCAAGGTTGCTTCCCCTCTCATCTTTGATACTTTGGTCGTCTTCTTCTTGATTGTCATCTTCATCTGATGGAATATCAAAAGCTTGATCTTGTTTGGCGGGACCTTTTAATCTTCTCCCCATGTTTAGGATACCAGCCGATTTCCTAGTCTTTTTCTTCTTAGCGATGATCGCCGTCAGTTCTTTCCGCCCCTTGGCTAAGTTCAAGAGTGTCTCTTTGAATTGGGCGTTTTGAGCTTGGAGGTCTTTCACAATTTGTTCAAGAGCCATCTTTTACTGAAATAAACAGCAAGAAGATGAGAAAACCCATCTTGGAAAATATCTATTATGTAATGTCATGCATGATATGTGGATGCAATGTTTTCAAGGATCTCGCGGGGTAAACAAAAGGAAATGTTAGAAGTTGAGTCTGGTTGCAGCTTTGACTGAAGAACTTTGTGTCTTTGAACATCCTTCTATGAGAATCAAGCTCACCATGTCGAGTGAGTCCTAGCGTTTGACTCAAGAAAAAATGCTTTGATCTTTGGTGGCATAAGAGAAAAATAAATCCCCCTTCCCCTTGCTAGACGCCTGGTTCATGATAAACATGCATCACAGGCCCTTGAGATCCTTAAAATGATTAGTGAAAATGATATGGTATGATGTCATGATGCTATGATGTCATGTTTGTACAGATAACAAGAACAAACAAAGCACACATGAGTCTTAGGTTTAAGGCTTGCACGAGGTTTGTAGGTAAGTACCATCTTTAAGTTTAGTTGGCTCAACTTGTCCTAAGAATAATAACTGGGTTCTAGGAATCTCATATCACCGATCTTTCTCACAGGCTTTATTTCAGCAGTGCAACTGACTTGCCACCGAAATATCCCGAGAGTCAAATCTCAATGAGTATAGCATTGAGTATCAACCAACTTTGGACTACACCAAATCCGACCATCTCACTACCTTCTAATGGCTAAGTTGGGTCAATTAAAGTTCTAAAGGTTAGTTAATGCTTATGACACCACGCGGCAGCCTAGTATTCTCCTTGACTGACTCAAGGGACCAACACAAATCAAAGTGTTGCAATAATGTAGCCATCACTTCAACCATATTGGTCTATGTCGTACATTTTCCATGATCTATAACTACTTACCTAAGGTCCCTCGATTCGGGTATATGATCTTTGCAAGAAAGTAAACCCGAGCATACCCCTCAAATGTATAGCAAACAATTCAAACAAAGCAGATAAAATGATCTAACTCTAAGGTAACCCCTCTTTTTTAATATTTCCCCAGCAGAGTCGCCAATTCTATCATACGATGGGAGAATTGACTTTTTTTGGTTTTATCCAAATATGCGGATAGCTAGAGTCGCCACCGACTTTTATTTTATCTAATAAGGATAGGGTGAAAAGAACAGGAAAGACCTTGAAGATTTTGAGTTTGGGGGGTAAGTTATGAAAAGGGAAGGTGTTAGCACCCTTTTCATCTGTAGTTATCTACAGGATCTTAATCGCTTAGCTCACTTTGAAAATTTGCTTTTTGTGTGTGTTTGAAAAACATTTTGAAATTTTGCCAATGTAAGGCGAAACTTTGTAATGATTCTTGTATCGGTCCTCAAGAATGCATACAGTGTTTTGAAAATATCTTTGAAAGTGTTTGTGAAATGTTTTGTTTTTGAAAGGTTTTTTTGAGAAAGCAATTAAAAGTTTAACCCACTCAAAGTCATTCTTGTACTTTTCCTCCTCCTTTAGATAGTGCTATCCGTACCATTAGTTGGTAGAAAGCCCTATTGTTGGATGTGAAGGGACAGACGCGGGTCATCATACAGTCATCGAAGGCAACTGGTAAGGACGCTTTGGCAGTTTATCATTAAGGAACTAGATCATTTACCGAAGGCAACATCGAAAGGGTCATCGAGGGACTATGATCTTTGTATCGAGGGACTTTGCTAAAGTGTTCCCATGTTCGAGGGACATGACTGTTTTTATCGGAAGGTAACAAGAGAGGTTATCCTAGAGGTGCGAGTGATTCGTTTTCAGTTATGTTTATCTTTTTAGGGTTAGCTATCGTTTGTTTTTATCTTGCCATACAAGCCTAATTACTAACATTAATATATTAAAATAGAAAAGTAGTAAATATGTGGAAAATAAATGCGGAAAGAAAACCCTGGACTATTACAATGCTTCGGGGCAGTTACATAATAGAAATGTGAAAAGTAAATCCTAATTACTATTACAAACTGGAAACAATTACATAATCGGAAAAAGTGCGAGAAGAATAAACTACGCAAAAATGTAAAAATAGGAAAAAGAAAGCGAACGTGTTTTTGGTGATCTTTAATTAAAAAAAGGTTTTAATGATGATTAACCCTAAAAGCCTAATTAATTTTAAATTAAAAAAACAAAGTTGATTAATTAAATTAAAAAACCTAAAAAACCTAATTTGATTAATTAAATTAAAAACCTAAAAAAAACCTAATTTGATTAGGGTTTATGAAAAAAAAGTTTTTGAAAAAATAATAGGTTTTTTTGAAAGAAATTAGGTTTTGTAAAAAAAATGTTTATGTTTTGATTTTCAAAGTAAAAGAAGGAAAAGAGTAAGAAGAATAGAGAATAAACCAAAATTTCAAGGGGTGGGTGTTGAACCCACACCCTTAGCTTTTCCATCCAGCGTATTCACCACTAGGCTAGGCGTGTTCTTGTGTCAAGGAATGGAAGCTAACTCGCTTAGTAATCTTCAAAACATAAAATTATGAAAAAAAATCTCAAAATGCCAAAGTAGGGATCGAACCCGTGCCCTGGGTCACAAGTGACTTAGCGCACGTGTTTTAACCAATGGGGTGGTGATACATCCATTGTTTAAAACACAAACAAATAATTAAATAGTAAAAACAATAAATTGGACCAGAGAGGCGCCAGAGCCCTAGCTCCGGTCATCTTCTCCGGTGAGTATATTTCTTGTTCCTGCAAAACAATAATCATTAGAGATCCAACGGGAACCTAACCCCCTAAATCGAGGCCTGCGAGTTCAGTGGAATCATTATTTTAGACTGAATCGCAATGGTTTGTAAGGTACGATCAAAATAACATGGATTGGTGCATGTATGGCAACTCGTGATTCTTATAGCATGGATGTCATGCGATCTACTTTTACTGCACTAGCATACCTCAGAAACACATTAATACAGTTAGTTTGTAATAAAACATGAAGGAAAAAATGAGTTTTGCATAAAAATATGAAATGGAGATGTATGCGTGCAAGTTCTGGGTGCTTTGGATCATCAGATTTAATCCATTCTTACTCTGTAGGGTTGTTGGAAGCGAATGAGCAGGTTTGTTTGCCTTGGAAACGACTGCAATAAGGGTTTGTAAGTTTCCCTAACTTGAATAATTATTGTGACTTTTGGAAAATGATTTTGGTGCAAGGTTTTCATGGTCCAGGGTTTTTCTGAATGCATGCAATATATAGCTTGAATTTAGGTCATATGTTGGGCTTGGACTCTTGTCATAAGCCTTGATCTTATTTTATTTTATTTTAAATTTTAAATGAATAAAAATCAAAGATAAATAAATAAACACCAAAGGGTGTGCATGAGTAAGATATGAGGTTCATGTGAAGTGTAGAACTCGTTTGGACTTTGAATCAATAGCCCAAATAGCCCAAAAATTCAAGTTTGCTCAATTTAGGTTTCATGCATTTGATCAAGATTTCCCAACTTGCAGCAATCATAACTCTCTCAATTTTTGTAATTTGGAGGTGATCTAGGATTTTTTTGAAAGCTCAAGATGTCCTCCACAATATCTCTTTTGATCACTTTTGCTTTTGAAGGCTTTATCTTGATGTAAGTTGCCTTGACAAAAAGTGTCTTTTTGTTGACTTTTGAAATGACCTATAATGTATTGGTCTATATCTCTCAAATGAAACATTTTTTGGACTTGAGCTTAGAGAGACAAAGTTGTAGAGAATTGAATTTCCTTAAAAATGAGCTTTGGTTGAGGAAAATCTAATGAATCATGTGAAAGTTGTGCTTGGTCAAAGTTTAGTTGACTTCTTCTTAAGAAAACCCTAATTTTGCAATTTTTGACTTTTGATGATTTGAGAGTTTTCTTGATGAATCATGATCAACCCTTGATAAAATAATGAATATGACTTTAAAAACTTGACTTTGATAAAAAAAATCTTGAGGTTTGACTGTATGTTGGCCACAATTGACTTTTTGTTCAATACAGTTGATTTTTAGTCATCTGAGATACTGACTGAGCAAACTTGTGATACAAGGCATGAAACTTGGTATGAGCATTCTTGAAGACATGTAAGAAACCATGAAATCCACTTGATGCCCTAGAAACCCAATCTTTCTTGTGAAAAGTGAAACCCTAGTTGTGGACCCACTACTTAGGAGGATAATTTGTCTGATCAATTCTTGAGCAACCTTGAGCAAATGAAAACCCTAGGAGAATGTCTAGAAGGAAAATGGTAGGGAACATTTTGGGATACAACACACCACCAGAAAATATCTTTTTGATCACAAATGGCCCTTCGTATGTGGGAGTCCATTTACCCTTGGGATCACCTTGTGGTAGGATGATGCGCTTTATAACCAAATCACCAGCTCGATACACCTGATGTCTGACTTTCTTATTAAAGGCCTCGATCACGTGTTTCTGATACATATGGAAATGACAAATAGCCGCGAGCCTTTTCTCATCAATAAAATTTATTTGGTCAAGTCTAGTCTAAATCCGCTCGTCTTCATCTAAACTAGCACCTTTCATAATCCTTAAGGAAGGAATCTGGACTTCGACATGTAAGACAACCTCCATATCGTAGACTAGAGAGAACGTGGTTGCCCTAGTTGATGTACATACTGAAGTGCGATAACCATGAAGATCAAATTGTAACATCTCGTTCCAATCTTTGAATATCACTATCATCTTCTGCAAAATCTTTTTGATATTCTTGTTGGCGGCTTCCACTGTGCAATTCATCTTTGGTCGATACAGAGAAGAATTGTGGTGTTTTAATCTTGAACTGCATGTAGAGTTACGTGATCATAGTATTGTTAAGATTGGTAACATTATCCATGATGATCCTTTCAGGTATGCCATATTGACAGATGAGGTTATGCTTGATGAACCGGGCCATAACATTCTTGGTAACAGACGCAAACGAGGCTGCTTCTACCCACTTCGTGAAGTAATCAATAGAGACTAGGATGAAACTATTCCCATTAAAAGTGGTAGGCTTAATCTCTCTAATCATATCAATGCCCCACCATCACAAACAGCCAAGGAGCAGTCAAGATATTCAAGGGAACCGGAGGTACGTGTACCTTGTCTGCATAAATCTGGCATTTAGGACAAGTTCTGGAATGATGATGGCAATCGGTTTCCATGGTAGACCAATAATAACCTGCTCTCAGAATCTTCTTAGCCATTGTATGTCCACTGGAGTGATTACCAAAGACACCTTTGTGCATATCTTCCATAATTTTCTCAGCTTCCTTCTTGTCTACACAATGAAGCAAAGTTGAATCGTGGTTACGCTTATACATGATTCCGTTACTCAGAAAGAACTTGCCGGAGAACCTCCTTAGAAACTTCTTATCATTGACTGATGCACCCTTGGGGTATTCTTGAGCCTCGAGGTATCTTTTCACTTCGAGGAACCAAGGATTTTCCTATACTTCATCAGTATCAATTTCGTAGCAATGCGCTGGTTCGTCTAGTCTCTCAATAGTAATTTGAGGAGCTTCATTGTCCCATCTAACTATGAAAATAGATGACATGGTAGCTAACACGTCTTCTAATTGATTCTCTTCTCATGGGATGTGTTCAAAAGTGATTCCTTTGAAGTATGGAATTAATTTCAACACATGCTCTCGATAAGGGATGGGATTCAGGTGCTTCATATCCCATCTCCCTTAATATAACTGATTACTAGGGCTGAGTCCCCATATACATTCAAGATTTTAATTCTCATATCGATAACGGCCTTGATACCCATGATGCACGCTTCATACTCTGCCATGTTATTGGTACAATCAAAATATAATCTGGTAGTGAAGGGCGCATGGCAACCCTTTGGAGAAACAACACCAATTCCATTACCAAGCGCGTTAGAAGCTGCATCAAAAACCATAGTCCATCAAGATCCCAGTTCGGGTCCTTCATACGGTCCAGGTTCTTCATAATCAGTAATTAGCATAATATTCTCATTTGAGAACTCAAAATTCATAGTATAATAGTCATCTATAGCCTGATGAGCCAAATGATCTGCCAGTATACTTCCTTTGATTGCCTTCTGAGTAGTGTATTGAATCTCATATTCTGTCAAGACCATTTGCCATCTTCCTATTCTTCCGGAGAGAGAGGGCTTCTCGAATATGTATTTTATTGGCTCCATATTAGAGATCAACAAAGTAGTATGAGTTAACATATACTGTCTTAGTCGGTGAGCAGCCCATGGCAAAGCACATCAAGTTTTCTCGAGCAATGAGTGTCTTGTTTCACACTCGGTAAACTTTTTGCTAAGGTAGTATATTACATGCTCTTTTCGACCAGACTCGTCATGTTGCCCCAATAAACTCCCTATTGAGTTCTCTAACACTATCAAGTACATGATAAGAGGTCTTCCTTCAACTGGTGGCATCAGAAGCAGAGGTTTTTGAAAGTACTCCTTGATTTTGTCAAAAACTATCTGACAGTCGTTGTTCCATTTCACTACTTGATCTTTCTTCAATAATTTGAAGATTGGCTCAAAAGTAGCGATCAGATGGGAAAAATCTGGCAATGTAATTCAATCGTCCTAAGAAACCTATGACTTCCTTCTCAGTACAGGGAGCTGGCATTTCTTGAGTGGCTTTAAGCAAACACCTCTTTCGTTGGCTTTTTTCACCTTGGTATACATCATGGAACTCTATATTTTCATTTATGTTTTGTATTAAAAGAGGTTGTAGTAGATATTGTATGGGAGACGCTTGTCGAATCAGCCATGACTAAATAAAGAAAAATAATTGAGACATCAACATAAATAAAAAAAACACATAGAAACATACTAACTAACGTTTCAATGAAAAATAAATGGAAAAAATGATCAAGAGAAACTATTTTAGTGATAAAAACCATTTCAGTGATATAAACTTCAAACGTGATAAAGAAAGACAAATGTACCAATGATATAAACTATTTCAGTGATATAAACCTCAAACGTGATAAAGAAGAACAAACGTACCTCAATTGAGTTTTGGTTGGAATAGAGATGGTGTAATACCCCAATTTCTCTAAACATAGGAATAATTGGAATATCATAAGGAATTAGTTGGAAATGAACTAGACGGAAAAGTTGTGAATACCATATATATATAAGGTATGTTTGACACAAGCTATATTCTTATCACTCAACATTTCTTAACTTATGAGAAATAAGAAATAAGAAGGAAGGAGCTTAGAAGCAAGAAGAGAAAAAGAAGACTTTGATCAACACCATTTTCTATTGCATGTGAGGTTCTTAGAAGTCAATGGAAGAAACAAGTGGGGGCTGTCAAACCACCATTTCAAACATCAAACTCATCTCCATGTCCCATTTTCGCACTTTTGGTATAACCTTCACTAAAAAAGTAATAACTCTTTACTAATAACTCGTATTTAAGAGATTATGGACTTTTTGGAAAATACACAAAATTCCCTTTATTTTGCATATAAACTTTGTTATTTGCATGTTTGTGATGAGGGAGATAAACGTGTTTGAAGTTGGAATATTCATGCTGAAAGTGGGTAAGAGGAAGTTGCGGATTTTATGATTATGTAAGTGGAATTTTGATCAAGAAAGAATCGTAAAAGCAACATTATCATCCTCTTTATCTCTCCAACTCAAAATCTTCAGGTTTGAGGTGAGTTCCATAGTTAGAACTTGGGTAGGAATGGGGATTGAATTGCATGTTGAATGAGTTAGTGAGAAAGTACTTGCAATGTGTCAGCGATTGGGTTCTGATGGAAAATGTGGTATATGGTTATCTTGTATTCTTTTGAACTGTTAATACATGTTGGGTTTTGTGTGAAAGAAATCCTTGCATGTTTGATTCTAGTAATGATTAGAATGTGTTCTGATTGTTCTGTGTTTTAGAATTGTGGATACATGATTTAGGATGCAAAAAGTGGGGTTTGGAACCCCAAATTTGTGTTCTTCAACTTCTGATTTTTCTACTACCAGCGATCTCCGCTTAGCGGACTGAACCTCACTTAGCGCGCTTATGTGAAATTTGAGAAGAAATCCTGAATCATTTTCTCTAAGCACGCTAGGATCCCGCTTTGCAAACTTCCCTAGATAGAATTTTATAATTTATTTCCCCTGACTGTAGTTTTGTCCCATTTTGGGAACCATACGCCTCCTTGGTCTGCTGTGACTTATAAAATGTGTTGTAAAATGTATGACGCTTACCTGAATAAATGCATTGTGTTGACAAATTCTATGATGTGCTCATTTGCTTTCTTAGTTCCCGTTCGTCCTAGTTGAAGGTTCAGAGATGTTTGCCTGAGTGTGGCTTGATGTCTATTGTGATGATGATCACTTAATTATTCTGTTTGTTCCGATTGAACATTTGGACGTGGATATGACATATGCTTGAATCGAAGTAGGCCTAAGCTACTAGGTGGTGACTTACGTAAGATGATGGACTTAGTTCTAATGGACTACCATTGTGATGTGCTTGTGAGGGTATTAAAGGTTGTTTCCCACTTAATGATAACTCATTCGCGTGATTGGTATGTTTTACACATATAAGCTACCATTGTGATGTGCTCGCGGGGGTCTTAAATGGTGGGGGTGTGATGCCACGTAGGAAATATCACTTCGGACTCACCTCTAGTGGTGCCATATAGGCAATACCACTATTGATGATAACTCACCTATGTATTGATGATTGATGGGGTTATGGTGTTTGTTGTACCCCAAAATTTGCCCTCTCATGTTTTCCAAGGTTTTCTGGTCACAAACATTGGATTAAAGAAAAATTAAGATTTTGAAGATGTGGTATGGTGGGAGAACTGACTTGGGTGTTTTGTGTTTTATCGCAAATGTTGCGGTTAGCAAGAGCCGTCATCGACTTTTCTTTTATCCAAAAGGAAAGTCTGAAAAGAACAGGAAAGACCTTTGAGATTGTTTCTAAGTTCGGGGGGTAGATTATGAAAAGGGAAGGTATTAGCACCCTTTGCATCCATAGTTATCTATGGGCTCTTAGTTGCTTGCTAGATCACTGGCTTTTGTTTGAAAATGTGCTTTGTGTGGTTTTTGAAATTATTTTGAAAAGGCGCCATCGTTTAGGCAAACTTTGTAATAGTTCTCGTTCGTAAGAACGTATACAAAGTGTTGAGCTTTTGAAAATATTTCATGTTTGGAAAATGTTTTGAAAGTTTTTTTGGTGTTGGTGTTTAAAAATGTTTTTGTTGTAAGCAAGCGAGCAACTAGGAGAAATCTACCTACTCAAAAGGTCTTAGATGTTCTTTTCCTTCTCCTTTAGATGTTGCTATCTTACCATTGATTTGGTAAGAAGCCTCATCATTGGATGTGAAGGGACAGGTGTGGGACATTTGTATAGTCATCGAAGGCAACCTATGGGGCGTTTTAGCAATATCGTTTAGGGACTAGATCGTTTACCGAAGGCAACATCGAGGATCATCGAGGGACTATGATCTTTTATCGAGGGTCTTTGCTAAAACGCCCATGTTCAAGGGACATGACTATTTTTCTGAGGAAACAAGTGAGATTACCCTAAGGGAGCATGTGTGTAAAGTGTGTTTAATTTGCATGCATTTTGTCTTGATTAGGGGTTGTCTACTTATTGGTTTTATCTTGCCATACACACCTAATTACCAGAATTTGTACAAAAGTAATAAAAAATGTAGAAAATAAATCCTACACTATTATTACAACCATATTGAAGTGCATAAGAATATAAAGCCAAAAATAAGATAAAAAGAAGAAAAATGAGCTCCTTCGATTGGGGGGAGGAGAACCCTTCGATTCTGCTTCTGTTGGCCTCCTTCGATTTGGGTTGGCATCAACAAGTCATGGCCTTCGATTGGGCATTGGCACCAGCAGGTCATGGCCTTCGATTCTGTCTTCTCATCCCCCTTCAGCTGGAAGTGAAATCAGCATGAGCATGCATCTGGAAGGGCCTGGAAATTAGCATGGAATCCCAAGGCTTCGTTTCATGGTTCTTCCCTCTTGTTTCTTTCGTTTGGGACACTAATAACAACATGGCCTAAGGCCATGTTAATATTTGTCTTATGGCCAAGTTAATTTTTAAAGCATATTTAATAACTCAAGAAACAAGAAACAAAGGGATTAGTCATAAAAACAAATTAAAAGGGTGTAAAAGAAAAGGAGAAAAATATTATATACATGTTATGTTTGAAATGAAAGATGCAAGGGTAAGAGTAACTTACCTTGCTGCAGCCTTGAATATAAACTAGACCTTGAGTGGTGGCTCTGGGTTCTCCTAGATTCGACAGGAGGGGCCAGAAACTAGGCCTTGGATGCTAGATTCGAAGAAGGAAAAAAACAAGTGTTATGTTTCTTTCCAACTGGATTCGAAGGAGACTGAAGTGTGGAGCTGTTCTTCAGAATTGAAAGAGGTGAAAATTGGGATTCTGGGTTTTTTGATTTCATAAGTGTTTAAGGACTTGAGAGCTTTTTTGTTGTGTTTGAGAAGATTTTGGAGGTTTCGTTCCTCGGGTAAAAAAAAATCCTCTTTAGCCTTTGCAAAAAATTCCTCTATTTATAGAGAAAAAGTGGACATGTTGTAGTAGCCAACTTTGCAAGGAAATAATAAAAATATGTAACGTGAAAGTACAAGTGGGGGCCTTTTGGCAGTTGGGGTACAAAAGATGTGACTTATGCCTTTTGGCATTGCTTGTGCTCATACTAAAATCAGGTTGAAAGCTGATTTTGTGACTAAAGTACCTTTTATGAAGAAAGGGTACATAGTCTTTTGCCAATTCATCCAAGAATGGTATTATCCACTGAATAAACCTTCGAACCCTTAGGCAATGTATCACAAACTTGTGTAAACCTCTGGTTATGTGAAGATTTGAAAGTAACATAGCCTGACAAGTAGGGTAAGGCTATGAGATTTCCTCAGATTTGCTTCAAACAAGCTTGCTTCGAATGGCCCAGTCTGGATTTGAAGCATGCTGATTCAAAGGGAATCAGCACTTCAATCTAAGCTTTGTATGTAGCATACTTGTCCAATCGAAAGGCTTACCTTCTAGGGGGTACATGTGGCTAGCAGCTTGTGTTTATAGAATCACCTGCCCAAACGAAGCTAACATGAGGCAGCAAACTTGTCCATTCGAAGCAAGCATGCAGGAAACATACTTGTCCAATCGAAAAGCTTGCCTTCCAGGGGGCATATGTGGAAAGTAGCTAGTGTTGAAGGAATCACTTGCCCAAGTGAAGCTTACATGAGGCAACAAACTTGTCCATTCAAAGCAAGCGTGCATGTAGCATACTTGTCCAATCGAAAGGCTTGCAAGCAGCATATGCATTGTGAACTATGTGAGGCCACCGAAGGTGGCATGCAGGAAGCTCCTGCCTTGTGAATCCAAGCCAAAGCACCAGAGGTTAACACCCAGTCGAAGCATGCAACCAAAGCCTGCATCGAAAGAGGCCCAAAAGGCCAATCGAAGGATGCTGAATCAAAAGAGACTTATTTTTCTCCAAATTCGTCAAAATTGTTATTTTTATCTATTTTCTCCCTTTTTGACAGTTTCCTTTTAATTTTAGTACTGGAAAATCCTAATACACTTGTGCAAGCTTGAATCCTGAGAATCTTTGTGAGAAAAGCCTTGAGAATTGAGAGGGAAAATTTTGGGGTACAACAGCTGCCCTGTTAAATCTTCTTACATCTGAAGAGTTAGATTGGCAAATCTGCCATTCGTGACTTGAAGGGGGAAGATGATTGAACACCAGAGTGCCCAAAAATTTGCACTTGATGATGTTGTGGTTGATTGTGTAGGGAATAGGCTTAAAGATGCCATTTGGAGTTATGATGGATAGTTGTTAGAGATGGGCTTATAGATGCCATCCAAAGGTGGTTGTTGACAGAAATTAGACTAAGTCTAAATTCTGACTTCAACTGGAGAAGAATCATAATAAATCTTGGAGCGATCTATCTGAACCAGAGGAAATGTCTACTAGAAAAGAATCAGGATAAACCATTGAGAGATTTAAACTGAACCAACAGATGTCTTGAAGGAAGTGTTTGTCATGTAGATAGTCAACCTGCCCTATTTTACGGATTGATCTACAATCAATTTGTTCATAGATGAATGTGTTGTTTTAGGTAATGATATGTGATGAAAGAATTTGGGACAATTGCTACTCCAACAGGATGATGAAGGAATCTTGGACGATTACTACCTCAGTAGGATGATGAAGGAATCTTGGACGATTACTACCTCAGCAGGATGATGAAGGAATCTTGCATGATTACTACCTCAACAGGATGATGAAGGAATCTGAGACGATTACTACCCCAACAGGATAATGAAGGAATCTGAGACGATTGCTACTCCAAAAAGATGATGAAGGAATCTTGGATGATTACTACCCCAGCAGGATGATGAAGGAATCTTGGACGATTACTACCCCAGCAGGATGATGAAGGAATCTTGGACGATTACTACCTCAGCAGGATGATGAAGGAATCTTGGACGATTACTACCTCAGCAGGATGATAAAGGAATCTTGGACGATAACTACCTCAACAGGATGATAAAGGAATCTGAGACCATTACTACCTCAACAGGATGATGAAGGAATCTGAGACGATTGTTACTCCAAAAATATGATGAAGGAATCTTGGACGATTACTACCTCAGCGGGATGGTGAAGGAATCTTGGAAGATTACTACCTCAACAGGACGATGAAGGAATCTGAGACGATTACTACCTCAGTAGGACGATGAAGGAATCTGAGACGATTGCTACTCCAAAAAGTTAATGAAGGAATCTTGGACAATTACTACCTCAGCAGGATGATAAAGGAATTCTGGACAATTACTACCTCAGCAGGATGATGAAGGAATCTTGGACGATTACTACCTCAGCAGGATGATGAAGGAATCTGAGACATTTGCTACTCCAAAAAGATGATGAAGGAATCTTGTACGATTACTACCTCAGAAAGATAATGAAGGAATCTTGGATGGTTACTACTCCAAAAATATGATGAAGTAATCTCGGATGATTACCACTTCAGCAGGATGATGAAGGAATCTTGGACGATTACTACTCCAAAAAGATGATCACCTTTATCTGTTGACCTTTTCCTGAAAAGGTAAAGGCAAAGTTGTATGCAATGTCATGGTGGATGAGATGCATTATGTAATGATGTTCTCAAAAATGAGATTATGCTGTATGCATTTATTATGTATGTAAATATGATGTTCTTAAATATTGAAGTGTATCTTTGTCTGGGAAAATAAATCCTTGACAAATACTGGGGAGTCATTAAATCTCGGACTACTGTTTGAAGAGTAGGTGTGTCTTCAAACTTTGCTTAGAATGTTTCCACCAGAGATTCCTATTTTATTGTTTGAGGAGAACTCCATTGGGGAATATTGAAAACTCTGTGGAGAGTGTTGATTCCTGTTTGTGGAAAAGAGTTCAGGAGTCTCCATTGTCTGTTGCTCTACTAGGGAGTCATCTCTTGATGGACGAAGTTGAACTGATATCTAGCCAGGTCCATGCTTCATAGTAACTTGTTGGGGATTGTAGAGTAGTCTACTGGGGAAGAGGAGTTGTAGTCCTTTGATTTGTAGTAGTCGGAGAGGCAAACTCAAGCTGGGGAATCTTGCTATTTGTTGGGGAGAATAAACTATGTTGCCAATTTGTTGGAGAGGTGGCGACTTCACTGGGGAAAATCCTCGAGGATTCTTGAGGTCGAATCAGCTAGGGGAAAAGGTTTTCAAGGGTTAAACTATGAGAAGGATTTTGGGGAGATTTGTTACTTCCCCTAGTAGGAAGTGTTTGTGGTACTTCCAGGAAGTGTTTGACTGTATGTAATCCTTTGTTGGGATTTGCGTTCAATGCCCCAAGTGATTTAGATGGAGACCTGCCCCTGGTTATTCAACACTTCTTGAGAGATTTCTTGGAATTTTGACTGGACTGCCCCGGGTGTGCTGGATAATGACATGTCATGCCCCTTTATTTATAGGATATTTGTTCACTGGATATTTACCGTGCGAATTTCTCCGTTGTCAAATAAATAGCCAAATGCAAACAACGATATTCAAATAAATGCAAAGTATATGGTTGTCTTGAAGTTTTGAAAATGCATTTTAGCAACTAAAGAAATTTTGTAAGAAAAGTTCAACTCAGGATTTAGAGTAAAGCCTTACAAGAGTCAGGATACCTTTTGTAACAGTATGCTTTCGAACTAATCTATGCTTCAATTAGGACTTTTGAAGGGTTATAACGTGGCTTGGTTCACGGTTTAAGAAACAAAGGATAAGGCTCAAAGTGTATTTGTACCCACCCATTCTTCGTGATGTTCTTCAATCCTAAACTCAGTTAATTGTATGTTCGAACTCCAATTGACTCTGTAATGACGTCTTAATGATGGTTCAGACAAGTTAAGTTTATCATAAGGCAGTCATTTCTTGCAACATTTTTCATGTTGTTGAGGATTTGTAGTGACCTCTTTCTTCTAATTTGTTATCCCTAATTTTTGTCTGACTGTTCTTATTTTCAGATTACGGTCAGCGGGATGCCCCAGTTTTTCTTAAGTCTTCTTTGTAGGTTTTGACTTAGTGGGCTTTTCTTTTTGAGAGATAATGACTGCCTATTTGGTAGGGAACCATCATTGTCTTTTGATTCCAGAGGAATGTTTTTGATATCACTCATTGTATACGAAGTGAAAGTTTGTGACTGAACGCGCATTTGAATTAATTGAGAGACTACCCCGCCCCAGGTTTTGATTGAAGGTTTCATTTTGTGTGAAAAATAAAATTCTTACTTCTTTGGCTCGAAGGGGTTGACTAGGGATTATCTTCCTTATAACTCCAGTGTTTAGGATTTGAAAGAACGCCTGTATATTGTCAGTAAGGTCTGTCCAAAAGCATACTGTATGAGATTATGACATTGTTTTCGTCATCCTCCCTCTAAAGGCTTGTAACTTTTAGCAAGAGTTGAATGTCATAAGGAGAGTAAAAAGCATAGTTTAAATGTAATGAAAATGAATGGATCAATTCAAGACAGACATATACAATGCATTAATGAAACAAATTTTAACATTAATAGATAATTGTTTGAATAAATAAAAAGAGAAATTACAACTTGAAAATTCAAATGAACAAAATCCGCTTTGTCTGAACTTGTCACTTCAGGTGGTGAACCTTTGAGGGACGGAAAAAAAATTCAGTCTGGCCATCTTGTGTAAACTCCAGCATTCCTCTATCAATCAAGTCTTGGATCTTATTTTTCAAAGCCCAACAGCTATCCGTATCATGCCCAGGATTATTGGAATGGTATGCACATAATGCATTGGGATGATAGTTAGGAGCGAATGTATTAGGATTTTGAGGAGGATCCCTCAATGTGACCAAATTCAGCTTTATCAAGTGTTGTAAGACCTGCGATATTGGCATGTCGAGTTTGGTAAACTGCCTGATGGCTAGGACCCGTTTACTTTGGTTACCCTATCCTTGTTGACGAGGTGGTTGTTGGGATCGTGACGTGGAAGCAAATTGGAAAGGTCTACTCTCTACCAAACTGGCCTTTTGTTTCATGGGGGGCTGAGTAGTGGCCTGGTCCCCAAACTTGACCATTTGTTTCATGCGGTTGCAACCGTCTTGATGAAGTTTGTTGACGAGGGTCCTTAGCTCTTCTTGTCCTTGAGCCAAGTTTTGGATAAGAGCCATCTGGCCCACCAGTTGTCCCATCATTTGGACCTTCATTATGGCTATCTCGGTTTGTAGCCGTTCCAACTGATCATCCTTGGTGCCCTCCGGATTCCCCATGACCATGCCCCTTGTGAGGAGAGCTTTCACTTCTTCTTGCCCATTGGATAGGTTCAAGAACATTTCTTGAAGTTGAGCGTTTTGAGCCTGGATGTCCTTGATAGTCTGCTCTAGAGTCATCTCTACTGAAATAAATAGTAGGAAGATAAGGAGACTTGTGTGGGAGAAACCTGTCATGATATGATCCATGATATGTGGATGCATGTTTTCAAGGATCTCGCAGGGTAAACATAAGAAAATGTTAGAAGTTGAACTTTGATCAACAATTTTGATTGGAGAACTCTGTATTAGTGGATGTCCTTCCACGAGAATTAAGCTCACCATGGCCAGTGGGTCATAGACCTCAACTGAAGTTTGTTGTACTTGATCTTTGATGGCGTTTGGTTAGAGAAAAATAAAATCCTCTTGCCCTTTGATAGATTTCTGGTTCAATGTGACCATGCATCATGGGCCCTTGAGATCCTTGAAATTGTTATTGAAAAATGTTATTGTATGATGTCATGATGTTAAGTACAAGTATGCAAAGCAAGCAAGTTGTTTGTACAAATAGTCATATACACACAAAGCAGACAAATCCTTAGGTTTAAGCTTGCATGGGGTTCGCACGTAAGTATCCTCTTAAAGTTTAGTTGGCTCAAACTTGTCCTAGAAATAGTAATCGGGTTCTAAGGGATCTCAATATCACTGATCTATCTTCTCAGGCATTGTTTTAGCACAAGCCTCTTTCACGGCGACCGAAATATCTCGAGAAGTCAAACCTCAATGAGTGTAGTATTGAGTTACAACCAACTTCGGACTGCACCAAAGTCGGTTATCTCACTATGTCCTAATGGCGAAGTTGGTCAAGTAAAGGTTCTAAAGTTAGTTAGTGCTTCATGACATCACACAGCGGCCCCGTATTCTCCTTGACTACTCAAGGGCTACCGGTACCCATAAATATGTCACACTAACATAGCTATTTCTTAGACCATGTCGGTATACCCCGCACAGTTTCCACACCATATTTCTACTTACCTATAAGGTATCCCAAATCCGAGTAGAGGATTAGAACAAGCCCAAACAAGGAACCAAAATGTAAAGCAAGCAAGTCAAACAAAGAAAGCAAGTAAAGGTGATCTAGCCCTAAGGTAAGCTCACTTTTAAAAGATTCCCCAACAAAGTCGCTAGTTCTATGGTATGGTGGGAGAACTAACTTGGGTGTTTTGCGTTTTATCGCAAATGTTGCGGTTAGCAAGAGTCGCCACCGACTTTTCTTTTATTCAAAAGGAAAGACTGAAAAGAACAGGAAAGACCTTTGAGATTATTTTTGAGTTTGGTGGGTAGATTATGAAAAGGGAAGGTATTAGCAGCCTTTTCGTCCATAGTTATCTATGGGCTCTTAGTTGCTTGCTAGATCACTTGCTTTTGTTTGAAAATGTGCTTTGTGTGGTTTTTGATAGTATTTTGAAAAGGCGCCATCGTTTAGGAAAACTTTGTATACAAAGTGTTGAGCTTTTGAAAATATTTCATGTTTGGAAAATGTTTTGAAAGTGATTTTGAAAGTGTTGGTGTTTAAAAATGTTTTTGTTGTGAGCAAGCCAGCAACTAGGAGCAATCTATCTACTCAAAAGGTCTTAGATGTTCTTTTCCTTCTCCTTTAGATGTTGCTATCTTACCATTGATTTGGTAAGAAGCCCCATCGTTGGATGTGAAGGGACGGGCGTGGGACGTTTGTATAGTCATAGAAGGCAACCTATGGGACGTTTTAGCAATGTCGTTTAGGGACTAGATCATTTACCGAAGGCAACATCGAGGATCATCGAGGGTGTCTGCTAAAACGCCCATGTTTGAGGGACATGACTATTTTTCCAAGGCAACAAGTGAGATTATCCTAAGGGTGCATATGTGTATAAGTCTGTTTGATTTGCATGCATTTTGTCTTGATTAGGGGTTGTCTACATGTTGGTTTTATCTTTCCATACACACCTAATTACTAGCATTTGTACAAAAGTAATAAAAAATGCATAAAATAAATCCTATACTATTACAACCATATTGAAGTGCATAAGAATATAAAGGCAAAAATAAGATAAAAAGAAGAAAAATGAGCTCCTTCAATTGGGGGGGAGGAGAATCCTTCGATTCTACTTCAGTTGGCCTCCTTCGATTGGGGTTGGCATCAGCAAGTCATGGCATTCGATTGGGCATTGTCACCAGCAGGTCTTGGCCTTCGATTCTGTCTTCTCAGCCTATTTCAGCTGGAACTGAAATCAGCATGAGCATGTATCTGGCTGGGCCTGGAAGTTAGCATGGAAGCCCAAGGCTTCGTTTCATGTTTCTTCCCTCCTATTTCTTTCGTTTGGGACACTAATAACAACATGGCCTAAGGCCATGTTAACATTTGTCTTGTGGCCAAGTTAATTTTTAAAGCATATTTAATAACTCAAGAAACAAGAAACAAAGGGATTAGTCATAAAAACAAATTAAAAGGGTGTAAACGAAAAGGAGAAAAAATTATTATATACATGTTCTGTTTGAAATGAAAGATTCAAGGGTAAGAGTAACTTACCTTGCTGCAGCCTTGAATATAAATTGGACCTTGAGTGGTGGCTCTGGGTTCTCTTGGATTCGAAGGGAGGGGCTAGAAACTAGGCCTTGGATGCTAGATTCGAAGAAGGAAAAAAAGTGTTATGTTTCTTTCCAACTGGATTCTAAGGAGACTGAAGTGTGGACATGTTGTAGTAGCCAGCTTTGCAAGGAAATAATAAAAATATGTAACGTGAAAGTACAAGTGGGGGCCTTTTGGCAGTTGAGGTACAGAAGATGTGACTTACGCCTTTTAGCATTGCTTGTGCTCAGACCAAAATCAGGTTGAAAGCTGATTTTGTGACTAAAGTACCTTTTATGAAGAAAGCGTACATAGTCTTTTGCCAATTCATCCAAGAATGGTATTATCTAGTGAATAAACCTTCGAACCCTTAGGAAATGTATCACAAACTTGTGTAAACCTCTAGTTATGTGAAGATTTAAAAGTAACATAGCCTGACAAGTAGGGTAAAGCTATGAGATTTCCTCATATTTGCTTCAAACAAGCTTGCTTCGAACGGCCCAGACTGGATTCAAAGCATGCTGATTCGAAGGGAATCAGAAATTCAATCGAAGCTTTATATGTAGCATACTTGTCCAATCGAAAGGCTTGCCTTCCAGGGGGCACATGTGGCTAGAAGCTTGTGTTAATAGAATCACTTGCCCAAATGAAGCTAACATGAGGCAGCAAACTTGTCCATTCGAAGCAAGCATGCAGGCAGCATACTTGTCCAATCGAAAAGCTTGCCTTCAAGGGGGAACATGTGGCCAGCAACTGGTGTTGAAGGAATCACTTGCCTAAGTGAAGCTAACATGAGGCAACAAACTTGTCCATTCGAAGCAAGTGTACAGGCAGCATACTTGTCCAATCGAAACGCTTGCAAGCAGCATATGCATTGTGAACTATGTGAGGCCAAAGATGCAATTGAAGGTGGCATGCAGGAAGCTCCTGCCTTGTGAATCCAAGCCAGTGCACCAGAGGTGAACGCCCAGTCGAAGGATGCAACCAAAGCCTGCATCGAAAGAGGCCCAAAAGGCCAATCGAAGGGTGCTGAATCGAAAGATACTTATTTTTTCTCCAAATTTGTCAAAAATGTTATTTTTATCTGTTTTCTCCCTTTTTGACAGTTTCCTTTTAATTTTGGTACTGGAAAATCCCAATGCACTTGTGCAAGCTTGAATCCTGAGAATCCTTGTGAGAAAAGCCTTGAGAATTGAGAGGGCAAATTTTGGGGTACAACAGAAGATAAAGAAGGAGTCTTCGATTGGCCTTGGGACAAGGTCTTTCAATATGAATTTTAACAAGGTCCTTCGATTGGCATCTGAACACAATGTCTTTAGATTGACATCTGGACAAGGAGATTCGATTGGGCATCTAAAACCCTTTGATCAGGCACTGGACCCCCTTTGACCAAGCTTGGTTCACAAGGCTTCGACTGTGCATTAGTTACTTCAGGTTTTCCTTCGGTCCACAAGGCAGAGGCTTCCTCAGAATTTTCTTGGATTCACAAGGGCAAAGGTTTCTTCTATAATTACCTTCAATGCACAAGGCAAAACTTCCTCTGTGTTTGCTTTCAATGCACAGAGCCAAGACCTCTCAACACAACTTTTGCACTATGACACCCAATATGACCCCTTCGAAAGAGTATTCCAAAGGCCCATTCGAAGGAGGCAACAAAAGATTATTCGAAAGACACTCAAAAAAGTCCATTCGAAGGAGGCCATCAGAAGCATTCGAAAGAGCTGCATCAGAACCATTCAAAGGAACCGAATTAGAGCCATTCGAAGAAGGCAATCAGAGCCATTCGAAGGAGGCCATCAGAGCCATTTGAAGGAGGCCATCAGAGCCATTCGAAGGAGAGCATTCGAAAGTCAAATGTCCAGGTTCATTCAAATTCAAAAAAGGACAAGATCCCATGTGTTTGGCCAACGTTACAAATTCTCATTCATGGCTTTCAAACACATAATCAAGGCTATTTAAACCTTTGCCTTTTGTCCCATTTACCCCCTCTATATAAAGAGATCGCAAGTGTTGCATCATACACAGAGGAGATTGCCTAGAAAAAGAGAATACTCACACCACCATAGACAGGATCAAAATTCTGACTAGTTTTCTTTGCAGGCACCCTTAATCCAGACAAAGGATATATCTGGGTTCTTGAGATTCCCAATAATCTGTTCCAAGCCAAGCCACGCTCAGATCAAAGCATCTCTAGTTGGTAAGGACTTACCCAAATTGAAATTGTATTTCTAAGCGTTTGAAATACTTATTATTGGTATATATGTGTTGCTAATACCATTTATGTTTATATAAGCATATCATACATAAGATAACATGTAGGAATAAAATCACGCCATCGAAAGGCATGACATGATCTGCCTTTCGAAACTCATGGCATAACCCGTTTCAAGTCAAAATAAGCTTAGGCATGAGGACAAAAGCTTCGAATTAGGGAGAAGGACCTGGGTTCGATACCCAGGTCCTGCATATTTATTTTTTGCCAGCATTTGCCTTGCAGGTTCTATTCGAAGAACAACTCCCTCCTTGGATCGAAAAGGGCAACATCCCTCATGGATCAAAAATCCCATCCCCTTCACAAAATCGAAGGACAACATCCCTCTAGGTCGAAAAGTCCGTTCTCCCTCTGGATCGAAAGATCCGTTCTCCCTCTGGGTCGAAAAATCCATTCTCCTTGCAATCGAAGGAGTCCCTTTTTCTTTTTGTATTTTATTCTTTGTTTCATTTCTTTATTGACTCTTTTTCTATTCAACTTGACATTAAATCAAAAAAATCACAAAAATTAGGCTTAGACATTTTAATTAAATAATTAAATAACGAATTAAATGATTAATTAATTTTAACTATTTTCTTAACTTAAAACAAATTAGAATTTAGGACTTAATTCAGATTTAATTTTCTTTTCATAATAAAAAACAACCAAAAAGATTTTTATTTCTTAGGATATTGTTAGACGTTATTTCCAATTTGACACGCATTTATTCAATTCCGTATTTTTACTATTGATGTACCTGCCCACTGGATGTAATAGATTAAAACTAGGACATTTATTGCTTTATCCCCCTCATTCTTGAACAGTGTAAATCCCTTCCCTAAAGCATTGTAATAGCGTAGATTTAAATTCCTGCACTTTAATATTCTGTAATATATATTAATTGCTAGTAATTAGGCGTGTATGATAAGACTAATAATCAAACGCTAGAAAACTTAACTAAAAGGTAAATAACTGAATAGAACACAATTGCACACAAGCACCTCTAGGGTATCCCACTTTGTTTGCCTTTAAGAAATAAAACAACCATGAGGCCGAAACGCTTTAGCAAAGACCCATAAATGAAAAAAGATCATAGTCCCTCGATGACCCTACAGTTGCCTTTCGGTGAATGATCTAGTCCCTAAAAGCAAATTTCTAAAGCATCTCCACAAGTTGCCTTCGTGACTGTAACGTCCCTTCGATCGTCCCTCAACATCCAACGATAAGGCTACCTACTCACTAATAGTAGGATAGCATTGTCTAAAGGAAACAAGGAAAAGAACGACCCTTTTTCGAGTAACAAAGTAGATAGCTGTTAGAAGTTTGCTCAAACATTTTGCACTTACACAAAAATCTGCTTTTAAAAAACAATTTCAAAACACTTTGTATACTTTCTCTACTATCCCGAGAAACATTACAAAGTTCGCCGTACTAAGGCGTTTTCAAAACATTTTCAAACACAAAGCACAAAGGTATTTTTAAAATAAGCAAACCTCTAAGAGCCTGTAGAAAACTACGGATGGAAAGGGTGCTAACACCTTCCCTTTCCATAATCTACCCCCTTACTCCGAAAATCTCGAAAAAGTCTTTTTCTGTTCTTTTCACCCTTTCCTTAATTTGGATAAAAGAAAAGTCGGTGGCGGCTCTTGCTTACCGCATATTTGTGAATACAAAATGCAAAACTAGTATATAACAGTCGGTTCTGCCACCGTATTACAGAACTGGCGACTCTGCTGGGAAATAGTAAAAATTGGGATTACCTTAGAGCTAGTTCATTATTTAACTATTTTATGTGCTTTGATTGCTTTACTTTTGAGGGTTTTGTTTGGGTTACTATAGATCCTATACTCGGATCTGGGGCACCTTTTAGGTAAGTAGCAATAGATTATGGAAACTATACGGGGTATACTGACACGGTCAAAGTGATAGCTACGTTGATGCGACACTTTGGTTGGTACTGGTAGCCCTTGAGTAATCAAGGAAAATACGGGGCCGCTGCGTGGTGTCATAAAGCATCAACTGACCTTAGAACCTTTAATTGACCAACTTGGCTATTAGGACGTAGTGAGATAGCCGTCTTTGGTGTATCCCCAAATTCGGTTGATACTCGATGCTACACTCATTGAGATCCGACTCCCGAGTTTTGTTTGGTGGCAAGTCAGTTGTCTATCAAAATGAAACTTGTGGGGAGGATCGGTGATATTGAGATCCCTTAGAACCCAATTACTATTTATAGGACAGGTTGAACCAATCTAAACTTCAAGAGGGTACTTACCTACAAACCCCATGCAAGCCTAAACCTAAGGATGCTTGTGTGACTTGTTTGCCTTCATTATCTAACAACTTGAATTAATTGCAGGGCTTCTGTTTGTATTCCTTGCAGGACCTTGTTTGTATGCATTATCCAATAAACTGGTTTTCTTGCAAGACATACTTGTCTTCATCACCTTACACTTTTGCTTAATGCATAGCATACACATCATAACATCATGCCACAGCATTTCCTTAACCATTTCAAGGATCTCAAGGGTTTGTGATGCAGGTTATGATAAATCAGACGTCTAGCAAGAGGCAAGGGGATTTATTTTCCTCTAGCCAATGTCGTCAAAAGATCAAAACTCAACAACTTGGGTCAGGGGCTATGACCCACTTGACCTGGTGAGCTTGGTTCTCGTAGAAGGACACTCAACAATACGAAGTTCTTCAAAGCTATAAATTCCAACTGCTGACATCTTCTTGTTTACCCTGCGAGTCCTTGAAAACATTGCATACGCATATCATACATGTCATTGCATAAACAGGTTTCAAATTAGGGTTCTCATCTTATTCGTTGTTTATTTCAGCAAGTAAACAAATGGCTCTTGATCAAACAATCAAAGACCTTCAGGCTCAAAATGTTTAGTTCCAACAAATGTTCCCGACTCTGACCTAGGGGCAAGAAGACCTGAAAGCTCTGATCATCAAAAAGAAGGCTAAGAAGGCAAAGAAACCAGTTAGTTTTTTGAGTATGGGAAGAAGAAGACCAGCTAACCGAGCTCTAGATTTCATAACCCCATCAATGGGAGGGGATAATCAAGAGGAAGAGGACGAGGAATCAGATGAAGGAGACAATAATCCAGCGTCTGAAGAAGATGAACCTGACTATTTTGAGGAGCAATATCCTCCTGCTGATGATAAATACAAACGGCTGGAGGATCGGCTCAATGCCATGGAGATCCAAAGGGTGCTTGGTCTGGATTTTGAAGAATTAGATTTGGTTCCAGGGGTGGTCATCCCACCTAAGTTCAAGGTCCCTGTCTTTGCAAAATATGATGGTGTTTCCTGTCCCAAGCTTCACTTGAGGTCATATGTTAGAAAGATCCATCCTCACACTACTGACCGGAAGTTATGGGTCCATTTCTTCCAAGAAAGTTTAGTTGGCACTCAACTGGATTGGTTCTATTAGCTAGAAGGAACTGACATCCATATCTGCAAAGACTTGGTTGCTGCTTTCTACAAGAAGTACCAATACAACGTTGACCTGGCACCAACACGAGTGCAACTACAGAATATGTCCATGAGCTCAAGAGAAGGGTTCAAAGAATATGCACAGAAATGGAGGGATCTAACTGGCAGGGTTCAACCTCCTCTGAATAATCGGGAAATGGTAGACATGGTCATGGGCACTCTCACAGGCCCATTATTTAATCTGCTGATTGGGAGTTCCTCATTCGGGTTCACAGAGATGGTTCTGACTGGAGAAAGGATTGAAAGTGGTATCAAGAGTGGGAAGATCCCAATGGCTACATCTTCTAATGCTGAGAAGAAGACATTTGCTGGTAAGAGGGAAGCCAATGCTATGTATGGCCAAAAGGGTTGCAATAAGGCCGACGACTACAATCAATCTGTGGGGGAAATACTGGTCTCTAACTCAACGCATATGCAACGACACCAACAGGGAAACCAGTATAAAGAGGTCATACCTAAGAGACAATTCACCAGAATCAACATGTCACTAGCTCAAGCGTTACAACACATGTTGAAAGCAGGATTGATTACATTAAAGGCTCCTCTGTGAAATCTCAATACTTCTGCTCCTAGTTACCACCCCGACGAAAGGTGTGCATACCATTCTGATAGTCCTGGACATGATACAAATGGCTGCTGGACTCTGAAGAACAAAATTCAGGATATGATTGACGCCAAAGAGATTGAATTCGACCCTCTAGAAACTCACAAAGTGATCACTTCTCCCAGTACAAATCATTGAGAACGTCCAGTTCGTTTTTTATTTTTCATTTGTAATTTCATTTGTTGCTCAAATAACTACTATTATGCAGAACTTTGGTTTTCCCATTAATGCATCGCATATATTTGTCTTGAATGATTTCATTGTCATTTTATTTAAACTATTTTCTTACTTCCATTTTGTGATATTCAACTCTTGATTAAAAGCTCTAAGCCTTTAGAGGGAGGATGACGAAAACGATACCACAATCTCACACAGTGTGCTTTTGAACAGACCCCGCTGACGATGTACAGGCGTTGTTTCAAATCCTAAACAGTGGAGTTATAAGGAAGATAATCCATAGTCCCTTTGAGCCTAAGAAGTAGGAGTTTTTTCTTTTCACACAAATTAAAACCCTTAATCATAACCTGGGGCAGGGTAGTTCTCTCAGTTAATTCAGAGGTGCATTCAGTCGCAAGCTTTCCCTTCATACACGACAAATAGTGTAGAAGATGCTCTCTAAAAGATGATGATCGTTCCACATAATCATTAAGAATAGGAAGTCATTATCTCTCAAAATAAAAGCCCATTAAGTCAAAACCTATGAAGGAGACTTAAGAAAAAACTGGGGCATCCCGCTGACGCAAAAAGAAAAAGTTCAGGCAAAAGATCGGGATAACAAAATAAATAAAGGGAGGTCCTATAAATCCTCAACAAAAAGAGAAGATTACGAAAATGACTGCCTCTTTAAAATAAACGTTCAAGTTTCTGAACCATCACTAAAATATCAAGGACATGATGCCTGACTCAATCGGGATCTGAACGCACAATTAACTGAGCATAGGACTGAAAAACATCACGAAGAATGGGTAGGTACAAATAAACTTTGAGCCCTTATCTTTTGTTTCTTAAACCGTGAACCAGGCCATGCTAAAACCCTTAAAAGTCCTAACTGAAGCATGGGTTAGTTCAGAAGCATATTGTTACAAAAGGTATCCTGACTCCTGTAGGACTTGCTATAAATCTTGAGTTGATATCACCCTCCTACAAAATCTTGTTTTACTAAAAAAATGAATTTTCAAACTTCAAGACAAGCATAAACTTTGCATTATTTGAATATCATTGTTTGTACATAGTTATTTGTTCGACAACATAGAACTTCACATGAGAAATATCTAGTGAACAAAAACTTTCTCAATAAAAAGTTTCACCTCAAGTGGAAAACACTTTCAACCAAGGGACACAACATGATCATTGTCCATCATCTGGGGCAGTCAAGTCAAAATTCAAGGAATCTCTCAAAAATGCCAAACAGCCAGGGGCAGATCTCCATCTGAATCACTTGGGGTATTAGACATGAATTCCAACAACGAATCACGTACAATCAAGAAAATTAATGTTCCTCAACAGATTTCTTCTCAAAACAACAAAACAAGAATTCCCAAGGGAAACATTCTGAATAAAGCAGATTATCATCTACAAATAGTTCAGGTACGATCCAGAAACGGATGTCATCCTGACACCTACTCCAGATTCTCTCCTAGTACAGTACAGATACAATTTAGAGACGGATGTGATTATGACACTTATTTCAACATATCATCTAGAAACGGTTCAGGTACGATCCAGAAATGGATGTCATCTTGACACCTACTCCAGATTCTCTCCTAGTACAGTGCAGATACGATTTAGAGACGGATGTCATTCTGACACTTATTTCCACACATCATCTAGAAACGGTTCAGGTACGATCCAAAAATGGATGTCATCCTGACACCTACTCCAGATTCTCTCCTAGTACAACGCTGATACGATCCAGAGACGGATGTCATTCTGACACTTATTTCAACACATCATCTAGAAACGGTTCAGGTACGATCCAGAAACGGATGTCATCCTGACACCTACTCTAGATTCTCTCCTAGTACATTGCAGATACGATCTAGAGACGGGTGTCATTCTGACACTCATTCAACACATGTTTCAAGTACGGTTCATGTACGATCCAAAGACAGATGTCATCCTGAAACTTACTCCAAGATTCTTATCTAGAAACGGTTCAGGTACGATCCAAAGACGGATGTCATCCTGATACTTACTCCAGACTATCTCCTAGCAACAGTTATGTTCACAAAGCTTTCCTTCCCCAACATAGTTTATTTCTCTAACTGCGAAAGTTTATCACCCAACGGGGTTTATTTCTCTACATCGGTAAAACCTTCCGATAGAGCATCCTTCCCCTACAGAGTTATTCTCAAGCAGGAGTTAAAGATCCCCGGTAGAATATCCTCAAACGAAAAGGGAAAATCCCCAACAAATCATCCCCATTCATCATCCCCAGCAGAAACGGAGGATTCAGCTTCCCAATACTCTCCAACAACAGTCAGGGATTTATTTTCCCAGACTAGGAAATATCGCAACAACACCCCATATTCATATATCATGGCATGCGCATACACATCGCATACATCATAATCTCATTTATTTTGAGAACAACATCATAATGCACTTCATACATCATGGCATTGGATATGACTAACTCTTTACCTTTTTCATGAAAGATCAAATCAAGAAACACCGTTGACTACTTGCATGACCTATTAAAGAAACTGCAAAGCCTGGATTTCGACCAGATAACAGTTTAAGTTTCTATGAAGCCTAGAATCCGACTAGAGAGTAATTCACTTCTTCAATTATTGTGAAGCCTGGATTTCGACAAGATAATAGTTTAAGTTGTTGTGAAGCCTGTAATTCGACTAGATAATAGTTCATCATACTCTGAAGCATGGACCTGACCAGATAACAGTTAACATCATTGCTGAAGCCCGGAATTCGACCGGATAATAGTCAATCAACAATTCAAGACATTGTGAAGCTTGGAATCCGACTAGATAACAGTATAAGGTGCTGCGAAGCCTAAAATCAAACCAGATAGAAGTTTACTCTGTCAATTACTATGAAGCCTGGACTCGACCAGATAATAGTATACCTCAGATTCAAGTTGAAGTCTGGACCCGACCAGATAATAGCTTAATTTCTTTAAATCACTGAAGCCTGGATACGACTTGATAATGGTATACCTCAGATTCAAGTTGAAGCCTGGACCCGACCAGATAACAGCTTAATTTCTTCAAATCACCGAAGCCTGGATACGACTAGATAACGGTATGCCTCAGATTTAAGCAGAAGCCTAGACCCGACCAGATAACAACTTAATTTCTTCAAATCACCAAATCCTAGATACGACCAGGTAACGGTATACCTCAGATTCAAGTTGAAGTCTGGACCCGACCAGATAGCAGCATAATTTCTTCAAACCGCTGAAGCCTGGAACCGACCAGATAGCAGTTCAATGTCTACAATTACTGCAAAGCCTGGAACCGACTAGATTGCAGTTAACTCCATATTCCCCAATAAGTCGCTGTGAAGCCTAGAATACGACCAGATAGTAGTCAGTCTTATTGTCCTTAACAAGTCACCGTGAAGCTTGGATCCCGACCAGATAATAGCTCGCTTTCAAGAGATAACTCCCTAATAGAGTAATGGACACCGAAGATCCTAGACTCTATTCCCCACAGTTTTTCTCAAATAGGAGAACAACAGAAACTCACATCCCCCAGTGGACTCCTCCTCAGACAGCAGGAACAGGAACCTGCAAAGGGACCATGTGTGAAATCAACATCTACTTTGGATGGCATCTTTAAGCCCAACTCCGACGACTCTCTGTCATCTTATCCAAACGGAATTTGTAAGCCCTTTCCCGCCGTCATCAACAATCAGTGTTACTTCATGCGAGTGCAAATTTCTGGGCACTCTAGTGTTCAATCATCTTCCACCTTCAGATCACGAAAGGAAAACAAGCCAATCTACATCTTCAAGTTGAAGAAGATTGAACAGGGGCAGCTGTTGTACCCCCAAAATTTGCCCTCTCATGTTTTTCAAGGTTTTCTCCTACATGGTTGGTCACAAACATTTGATTAAAGAAAAATAAAGATTTTGAAGATAAAGAAGTCTTCGATTGGCATATGGACAGGAGTCTTTGATTGGCCTTGGGACAAGGTATTTCGATTATCATTTTAACAAGGTCCTTCAATTGGCATCTGAACAGGATGTCTTTCGATTGACATCTGGACAAGGAGATTCGATTGGACATCTAAAACCCTTCGATCAGGCACTGGACCCCCTTTGACCAAGCTTGGTTCACAAGGCTTCAACTGTGCATTAGCTACTTCATGCTTGCCTTTGATCCACAAGGCAAAGGCTTCCTCTGTGTTTACTTTCAATGCACAAAGCAAAGACCTCTCAACACAGTTTTTGCACTATGACACCCAATATGACCCTTTCGAAAGAGTATTCCAAAGGCCCATTTGAAGGACACACATTGGTGGCCTATTCAAAGGAGGCAACAAAAGACTATTCGAAAGACACTAAAAAAAGTCCATTTGAAGGAGGCCATCAGAACCATTCAAAATAGCTGCATCATAACCATTTGAATGAACTGAATCAGAGCCATTCAAAGGAGGAAATAAGAGCCATTCGAAGGAGGCCATCAGATAATTTTGAACGAGGCCATCAGAGCCATTCGAAGGAGAGCATTCGAAAGTCAAATGTCCAAGTTCATTAAAATTCAAAAAAGGACAAGATCCCATGTGTTTGGCCAACGTTACAAATTCTCATTCATGGCTTTCAAACACATAATCAAGGTTGTTTAAACCTTTGCCTTCTTGTCCCATCTACCCCCTCTATATAAAGAGATCACAAGTGTTGCATCACACACAAAGGAGATTGCCTAGAAAAAGAGAATACTCACACCACCATAGACAAGATCAAAATTCTGACTAGTTTTCTTTGCAGGCACCCTGAATCTAGACGAAGGATATATCTGTGTTCTTAAGATTCCCAAGAATCTGTTCCAAGCCAAGCCACGCTCAGATAGAAGATCTCCAGTTGGTAAGGACTTACCCAAATCGAAACTGCATTTCTAAGCCTTTTAAATACCTACTATTGGTATATATGTGTTGTTAATACCATTTATGTTTATATGAGCATATCATACACAAGATAACATGCGGAAATAAAATCACGCCATCGAAGGGCATGACATGATCTGCCTTTCGAAACTCATGGCATAGCCCGTTTCAAGTCAAAATAAGCTTAGGCCCGAGGACAGAAGCTTCGAATTAGGGAGAAGGACCTAGGTTCGATAGCCAGGTCATGCATCTTTATTTTTTGCCAGCATTTGCCTTGCAGGTTCAATTTGAAGAACAACACCCTCCTTGAATCGAAAAGGGCAACATCCCTCCTGGATCAAAAATCTCATCCCCTTCACAGAATCGAAGGACAATATCCCTCTGGATTGAAAAATCAGTTCTCCCTCTGGATCGAAAGATCCATTCTCCCTCTGGGTCAAAAAGTCCATTCTCGTTGCAATCGAAGGAATCCCTTTTTCTTTTTGTATTTTATTCTTTGTTTCATTTCTTTATTGACTCTTTTTCTATTCAACTTGACATTAAATCAAAAAATCACAAATATTAGGCTTAGACATTTTAATTAAATAATTAAATAATGAATTAATTGATTAATTAATTTTAACCATTTTCTTAACATAAAACAAATTAGAATTTAGGAGTTAATTCATATTTAATTTTCTTTTCATAATACAAAACAACCAAAAAGATTTTTATTTCTTAGGATATTGGTAGACGTTATTTCCAATTTCACGCGCATTTATTCAATTCCATATTTTTACTATTGATATACCTGCCCACTGGATGTAATAGATTAAAACTAGGACATTTACTTCTTTATCCCCCTCATTTTTGAACAGTGTAAATCCCCTCCCCAAAGCATTGTAATACTGTTAGTAATTAGGCGTGTATGATAAGACTGATAATAAAACACTAGCAAACTTAACAAAAATATAAATAACTGAATATAACATAATTGCACACAAGCACCTCTAGGGTATCCCACTTTGGTTTCCTTTAAGAAATAAAATAGTCATGAGGCAGGAATGCTTTAGCAAAGACCCATAAATAAAAAACGTTCATAGTCCCTCGATGACCCTACAGTTGCCTTTCGGTAAATGTCTAGTCCCTAAAAGAAAATTGATAAAGCGTCTCCACATGTTGCCTTTGTGACTGTAACGTCCCTTCGATCGTCCCTCAACATCCAACGATAAGGCTACCTACTCACTAATGGTAGATAGCATTGTCTAAGGGAAAAGAGGAAAAGAATGACCCTTTTTCGAGTAATAAAGTAGATAGATGTTAGAAGTTTGCTCATACATTTTGCACTTACACAAAAAACAGCTTTTGAAAAACAATTTCAAAACACTTTGTATACTTTCTCTACTATCCCGAGAAACATTACAAATTTCGCCGTACTAAGGCGTTTTCAAAACATTTTCAAACACAAAGCACAAAGGTATTTTTAAAATGATCAAACCTCTAAGAGCCTGTAGAAAACTATGGATGGAAAGGGTGCTACACATCTGCATACTTGTTTGTGATTGATTATGTGCTTGTTGTTATCTCATTGGTTAGCCAAGGGACTTTCGACCGTGAGAAAACCCCGGATCCACGGTGGATCTATTTGATTGCATGCACCTTGTAGAACCGAGTGAACCCATAAGATAGGGGAACTCACTGAGATTTAGTAATCTCACCCCAATCTTATTATTATTTTTTCCGCACACAGATTATAGGTGGAAGAATTGCTCGATGGTCCGCATTAAAGACTGTGGATGAGCAGATGGTAGGAAGACCTCATCAGATCTTATCTTTCTGTTGTGCAGATAAGCTAATTGTATACAATTTAGTTAAAGACTTGAATTGTATATGATTTTAATTTCTTGTCTTTTCCATCTTATTTATGTTTTTATGTACCATTTATAACATCACTACATATTATTCTATACGAGTATGTACGGGGTGTTACAGTTGGTATCATATTAGGTCGACTCTTGTCCCTGCCATGAAACATCACTATCAACTCTCTTCTCTCTCATATGTGTGTGTTGCTAGCCTGATTTTTACCATCATAGTATTCAGTTGTTGAGCCTGATCACCTCACTAACTGCATATGTGATGGATAAGATCATAATGGATCCACCAGGAGGACGCATAAGATCCAAAGCGACTCGAGCTAAAGTGGTAGAAGTCGGTTGAGTAGAGAGAATGTTGGGATTGTCAAGCATAAAAGGGGGCGTTTGACGAAGAATAGTTGACGACCCAACTTTCATGGTGAGATTTAAGACAACTGGAATTTCCAAGGTTTCGAATGGATGAAGTGAACTTCCTCTGGGTCCCTATAGCAATGGGGGAAATTCATGAAACACCTGAGCAGGAATGTAGTAAGGAAATTTTGCGATGGAGCTAAACTTGAAGTTAGTATGATTCACTGACCAGTTATGGTTTCCAGTGGCGGATATGACTGGAGAACCTATTAGATGAAAATACTTTTGGGAGTTAGATAGAGAGACTATATTTTTCTGGTTACCCTAGTGAGGGTACTTGAATAGACAATGTTATACACTCCGGATCATTTGGGTATACCTTAAGATGTGTGTAACCTATTAAAGGATTGATAGAAGGAGTGGAAGTGGTGATCTCTAATTGGGAGAAGTCTGGGATGCCTGATTGGTAGAAGGGACTATTGTATCCCCGTTCTTGCCATTATATGCTTAAGTTTTAGAACCACGTTAGATGAAAGTTGAAGTGAGCGAAGGCGTGAAATGCAGTAGCCTATGTTCATTGCTAGTTATGGTTCATCTAACCCTGAGTGAGGCCATACAACTATGCTTGATCTTGGGTGATTAGGTGAATGGAAGCTAGTGTCTCTCTGAAGCATCAATGAGATAACCCCAGTTATATTGGTTGATTAAAACCATGGTATTCCTATCTAAGAGGATTATCCTCAGAATCTCTTAGGTTATAATAATAGTTGCTCCATTCAACACTTTCATTCTTGTTCTCGTCCTCATCTTCGAAGTACGGTACTCTTCATCCTTTTTTGTTCAATGTTGTTAACTGTGTTATTGGATATATAAGTGAACAAAAATATTATACCTTTCTTAGTTGTTCTGTTTATTCCCTTTCATAGTTGTTCATATACATTGTTCTTGGTAGATATATATGTTGTCGCTTGTTAGTTGTTCATGTACATTGTTCTTGGAAGATATATATGTTGTTTGTTAGCTATTTTGTTGGATATAGAAGTGAACAAAAATATTATATTCATGTGCTTAAGGTTTAGAATTATAGTTTTTGGTTTTGATTTTGGTGTGTCATTCACATTATTATTCGTGTATAAATTTCAGAAGTTGTTATGGACCATAGTTGGATGAAAGCCAATAGATTAGGTTTGATTTATGAGAATGGAGTTCATGAATTCCTTGAATACGCTGATAAAAATCTTCCTGACAATAATGTTATCTTTTATTATCCTTGTGTTAAATGCAGTGATATCCGTAAAGGTACAAAGGAAGAAATATTCCATAACCTGTATGTTGTTGGTATATTTCAATCACATACAATATGGACGTGGCATGGTGAGATCGATAATGAGGGAAGTCGGGCGTCACAAAGTCAAAGAGTGGATGAAGATGAATATATGGATGATCGACTAGAGGATATGTTTCGTGATGTTGGAAAATCTTCTTTTAAGAATGCTCATATTTATGATACTTTATGTAGTGATAAAGACACGCCTTTATATACGGGATGCATGAGTTTTACACGATTGTCTGCAGTGTTAAAGTTGTTTAATTGAAGGCAAAAAATGGATGGTCGGATAAAAGTTTCATGGAATTACTTGATTTTCTAAAGCAAATGTTACTAGAAGATAACAATTTGTCGAATCATTGTTATGAGGCCAAGAAGATATTATGTCCAATGGGTTTGGAGTATATCAAAATACATGTATACCCTAATTATTGCATATTATACAGGAAAGAGTATGAAGACTTGAAGCAACGTATGGAATATGGTATGTCATGTTGCAAGATGAATGCCAACAATGGTGATGACAACGACTATGACAATGTTAGTAGGAAGCATCCTCCTGCTAAAGTGTTATGGTATTTGCCAATAATTTCAGGATTTAAGAGACTTTTTTCCAATTCAAATAACACAAAGAATATGAGATGGCATGTAAATGAAAGGAAACATGATAGAAACATTCGCCATGTAGCTGATTCTTTGAAATGGAAGAAAATTGATTCGTTGTTTCCGGATTTTGGAATTGAGCCAAGAAACCTTATACTTGGGCTTGCCACTGATGGAATGAACCCCTTTAGTAATCTTAGAACTAATCATTCTTCATGGCATTTTCTTCTCACTATTGAAGATTTATCTTGCTCCATTAATTGAAGATTTACGACTTGTGGATAAAGGCGTTGAAGTTGATGATGCATATTCTAGGGAAAAGTTTAAGATGCGTGCAATATTATTTTGCACAATCAACAACTTTCCTACTTATGGTAATTTGGCTGGCTATAGTGTCAAAGGACATAAAGCATATCCTATATGTGAATATGATACCTGTTATCACCGACTTGAGTTTGGAAAAAAGACTGTTTACCTTGGGCATCAGAAATTTCTAAAACCCGGTTATCCTTATCGTAGATTGCATAAGGCTTTTAATGGAGACAAGAGTTTGCTATGGCTCCTAAAACTTTAACCAGGGATGAAGTTTATCAACAATAGGAATACATTAATGTTGTCTTCAGAAAGAGAGAAATAGAACTTATCTGCCTCCAGCATGTCACACTCTATCGAAAAAGGAAAAGAAAATTTTCTACGAGTGCTTGCATGGTATCAAAGTTCCCCAAGGATACTCATCAAACATCAAGAAACTTGTATCAATGAAGATCTCAAGTTAATTGGTTTGAAATCACATGATTGTCATGTATTGATGCAACAACTTCTACCAGTGGCTATCCTTGGGATCCTACCAAAAAATGTGAGAGTAACTATAACCGGATTGTGCTTATTCTTCAATGCCATATGTAATAAAGTTATTGATTTCAAAAAATTAGATGAATTAGAAGATGAGGCTTCCATAATCTTGTGTCAATTGGAGATGTACTTTCCTCCGTCCTTTTTTGACATTATGGTTCATTTACTTGTTCATCTAGTCAGAGAAATTAGATTTTGTGGTCCAGTTTATTTAAGGTGGATGTATCCAATTGAGCAATATATGAAGATCTTTAAAAGATATACGAAGAATCATTATTGAGCGAAAGCTTCGATTGTTGAAAGGTACATCACTGAAGAAGCTATTGAGTTTTTTACAAACTATTTGACAGAAGTAGATTCTATAGGCATTCCAAAGTCTAGTCATGTTGATCATACAGACGGAAAAGGTATTCAAGGTCTAAATGTTACGTTAATGGCTCGGGATATAGTTATTCAAGCACATTTCTATATATTAAAAATATTGAGGAAGTGAAAGCTTACGTAGATAGAGTATAACGAGAGATTCATAGATTGGTTTAATAAAAGGGTATCTAATGATCATAGTGTCACCGAGATACTTAAGTGGTTGTCGTACGAGCCAAAATTTAATGTCATCACTTGGACTGTATACGACTTTGGTCATTAGACCTTTTATACAAAATCAAAAGATGATAGTAGCACAATGCAAAATAATGGGATTATGGTTGAAGCTGAATCGATGTATTTCTCTAGTTTGAAAGATCAGAATCCTGTATTGGAAACTACCTCTTTTTATGGTGTAATTGAGTAGATTTGGAAGATTGATTATGTTATTTTTAAAGTGCCTTTATTTAAATGCAAGTAGGTTCCCAATAATAGTAATGGTGTACACAATGATGACTTAGGATTCAAACGGGTTGACCTTGTAGGGCATCTTTTATGACCGAACCATTCATCATGGCTTCTCAAGTAAAATAATTATTCTATGTGGCCAACTCTTCTGACATATCAGGGAAATGGTCAATCGTTCTCCAAGGAAAACACATTCCTCTTAGTAAAGAAAGTCTTGATATTCCGTCCATTCCTTCTTACACAACACAAGTTCCTACCTCATATGATGAAGTTGATGGAGATGTTGTGCATGCTATTCGAATCAATCATGAAGAAGGCATATGGGAAAATTAACAAGTAAGTATGTTATTATTAATTCATAATATATTAATTGTATGTTATGATTTCTAAATATTTTTACTAATGTAAGTATGATTATTTTAAATCAAAGGTATTTTATATGTCAAGACACTAAGAGAAAAGACACCAAGAGACAAAGACACCTAGAGACATGAAACCAAAACACCAATATATATTTATGTGATATTTTGGAATATGTAAACTAGAGGTTGTTTTAATTGTGACATTATGGTTTTGAAGTAATATACAATTTTTGGTTCTTAATCCAATTTTTATTGTTATTATGATGAAAATTGTTTGTTCTACTGAGATTTTTTTGCTATGATATGATCCACAAAATACAGGATAAAAAATGGGGAAAATTATTGAATGCTACAAAGGTTTGAGCTCTAAAGGTTTGACTAGTTTTGGTAAAGCTAGATGTTGAACAGGATGTCTCATTATGATCATCTGACATCTTGTCTGGTGTAACACCCTATTTTCCCCATCGCATATTTGATAAAATTAAAGGAATTTAAAACTTCCAATCAACGTCAAAATAGGATGTCACATTTCATCCTCTAAAAATTGCTCAAACATTAACAAATGGACACATAACACACTATTTTCGGATGAACCGACAACATAATTATCAAGGTATTCAACTTCACTTTATTAATTGCAACGTAAAACATTTTTGAATATGTTTAGTCACCAACTCCAATAACAATTCAAAAATAATGTCTCACCAAGTAAAAGAGAGTCTAAAATGCTCTCACAGTCTTTTTAAAAATAAGTAACAACTAAATAAGTAAATAAACATCCATCCCCAGTGTTAGGTATCAGAGCAAGACCCAACTTAATCTACGCAATACGGGGCACATCTCTACCTCAAGAAAATCTAATCTACGTCACCTATGTGTTACCCATATGGAAGCGACATTCAAACAGTAAGGGGTGAGATATCATAACAATATAAACGAATATATGATAATGAACAGGTAAAGTATGGCATACATAATCATAATATCATACTTCATCCATCAACACCCATACACGACACGTTTTTAATGATCACCCCCAACAATCAACAAATCACATCTTATTCGTCAAAGACGTCATATTAGTCATACTTCATGCACTAACACCAATACACATCACAATTTCAACAAACACATCCAACAATCAACAAATCACATCTTATTCACCAAATACATCATAAATGCAATGAGACCAACTTCACTAATTATATTCATGCGGTACCATAGCAATGTCTCTTTTCCATTTGAGCTACACCGTCGCTTGCCATTAAGGCTACACCGTCACTTGCCATTAAGGTCACATCGTCACTTATGAACATGCATGCAACACTATTATGCTACAATAACTTATGCAATGACTCATTACACATCAACAAAACAAGCCAATACAGCTCGCTAATCACACATCGTTGTTCATATTTACACATCACTACATCATGAAATCTCTTCATTTCATCGTCATATTCGCAACTTCGCAATCACAACACAATATCGGAACAAAACCAAAATACATAAAATCATCTCATACTGTTTTCAAATCATTTTTATTGAGTAGAAAATATTTTTAGCTTTTTGTAGGTTCAAACAGTGCGAAAAATGGACACCCAAGTTAGGAATTTTCAAATATTTTCAAGAATCTGCCATATATGGTAACCAGTTACACCCTGTCAAAATGGCCAAAATGCTATTTTTCGAGTGGTAACTGGGTACCCATATATGGTAACCGATTCCCACTGTTACAGAATTAAAAAAAAAAACAGATTTTTATGTTACAAAAAATACTTATTTGTTCGATAAACATGTTTAACTTCCACCTACTATACTGTTAATATTTATAATTGAACTTCCCACATTTATACCTCAATACCAACCATTTTAATTCACACAAAAACACAATTAAGCACTTAAACTAAGTGATTCTTTCATCCAAATAAAAATCATTGTTATAGCAATTACACTCAAACATCACCCATCAATCAACTTCATTTATACAATAATCAAATGCAAGAATTTCACACCCATTCATCATCAACAATTGTCACATAGATAAATCACATAAAACACCCAATTCTCACAAAGATGAACATATAATTACATAACCTAACTATACCATAACCCATCATCATGCAAACCCTTATAAAGTTAGAACTCCACCCTTACCTTATTTTTTGAGTTCTCTTCCCTTCTCCAATGGAGTCTTCCCTTTAGCCCTAGGTTCTTCCTTTTCTCCTCTTCTCCCAAAAGTGCTATTTTCCCTCTTTTCTGGTTTCTACGATCGATTGAGAATAATGATTCTCTCTATCTCTTTAGACCCCTAATATCAATAACCCCATATTACCCTTCCTTATTTTTAATTAATTATTTAATTACTAATATTATAAATAAATTGTATCTATAATAATAATATTAATAATAATAATAATAAAATGATAACCAGTCTTCTCACCACACCCCCATGGTTCTATAGTTTCAGTCATACACCCTCTACACCTCAACTTCTATAATTTCTAAGACATCTCATCATCAACAAAAGCATCACATCACATCACATCACATCACATCATAAAATCTATCAACTCATACAAATACACCGCATCGACTAATTTGCCATAATTCATATATTCACCAATAATCACCGATATTCATACTAAATTAATTAAATAATTAATCTAGATTTTTGGGGTGTTACAACTCTCCCCCACTTAAAAGATTTTCGTCCTCAAATTTCCTATTGCGAACAACTCCGAATACGACTCTCACATCCCACCCTATAGCTTCAACGTCATGTTTGGAAATCTTTCGAATACTCCTATCCAACATTTTATATCGTCAACTACAACAGTCCAACAAGATGCATTACTACCGAGTTATGAATGCACATATCCATTTTTCTCCTTGTCCCATCACCCTGCGATACAAGATCTATTATTTACGATATTGTCCGCACTTGAACCGAAACACAACAAGGTCTTTTCAGCCACTATAAGTAATGCTTCTCTAATTTCTCTTCATAAGGAAAAATATATTGACACTCGAGTCTTTGCCATAGGAAATGATACAACAACATAGCTTAAGGATGCAGAGTCTCATGACATGAACATTGTCTATATTATTACATCACACAACAATACCTTCCTAAGAACATCAACACAACCTTAGTGCCACCATGCTATATCCCAAAAATTGATCACGTAATTCAATACATCTATTGCCATGGTGATAACACGAATAACATAGGTAACCTTTCACCTAACAATTCCATCATGGAATGTCTAATAGTTTGCATATCCCATAACTTCTAATGTTTAATCTTTGACTCCAAAGTCATACCCGTATAACAAACTGTGTCACATTACACTTCCAATTCGCTAATCTGGTCATCTATCTTAAGTCAATGTCTTCATTTTGATTTCCACCAACCATCAGGTCAACAAATTTCACATCTATCTTTAGACTCTCCTTAGTAACCACCAGAAAATCATTATTCACTTTTCGACATCCTCAACCGTCTACTCTATGACGTTAGCTCGCATAATAACTCAAGTCTCTAAACTGCTTAATAAATCCCAACTCTTTCGTAGCCACTTTTTGCATTAGGTTCACACAAAATGGTTAATAATTATCCTCTTAATAAAACGTCAATCACTTTACACACCATCAAGCTAGTAAGACACGTATATCACATCCATTAAGATCTTGTCTACTATCAACAAGAGATTAAGGGTGATCAGTTCCTCAATTTGTCAAAAGGTAGATGGAAACCATAACGGTGGCATAAATCATCCTTACCCAACTATAATAGCGTCTTTCACCTTATGCTCAAGGTTACCTGAGCATAATGTCCAACAATCTCTCAAAGGTTTACAATTTTTTTCTTAATTTCCTTTATTTATACCTCGTCAATGATACATAAACTCCAAAACTCCATTTCATAGTCCCTTATGCGCACGTAGCACAACACAATTGTTAAGTATATTCTAATACAGGAAAACTACTACACCAAGTATAATCCAAATCGTCTCGTTCAAAAATAAGTCTTTATCCAATTAGAAGATTTTGACCACATCAATGAATTATTACTCTTTCCTTTAATCTCGCATTTGGATCTCATTCTAATCACAATCTCAACACTACCATCACTCTAATCATGCTTAATCGGCAAAAGTTGCATCTCTATGCACTTATCTAATACATTCACATCTTTACTAATGTCAAACATTTCATTCCCTTAATCCATTCACTAAAAACTTATCTCACTTGACCTCATCTCAAGCAAGTTGTGATAATAACTAGTTAATTCCTGAAAAGTTCTAGTCTCATAACCAATTTCAAAGTCTCTCGATATAAATCTTTATTTACTTTGAATAGATTCCACAAATATCTTCGCTCGAAATAACATGTTCAAGAAAATTCACCTCTTCAAATCATGATCTACATCCTGACATCCTAACATACGTTTACTTCCCTTTCGACACTGTAATTCAAGTCACAACATTCAACATTTCCTTTCTCTGACTTAGACTAAACCCAAAATGCCCTCAAGAAACACCACAAGAAACTGATTCAATTATTCAAAATAACTTCAATAATTTTTAAAAGTTGTCCTCTAACAATCCTCACTCTTCATTTGTATCTGAAGATAATTTGACTCCAATTCAATTATACTGAGAACATACTCGCCTACTAGTTGGTCCATCCAGTCGTCAATCATCTGAAGTGAATATGTAACCTCAACCACTATTATAATCAGTTATCGGTAATCTACATACAGTTTCATACTACTTTTTTTCCTTAAATAATGACATCAAATCTCCCAAAATGATACATTCGGTTTTATAAATCTATTTCTCTGTACATATTCTAATAACTTCTCTAATTCTCCCAACTTTTGAACTGACATCCTGTATGGTGCCATAGGAATAAGTCTGATACCAAGCACGAGCTCAACATCAAATTTCACCTCTCATCCAACATCATTACGTGACAAATAAATTACTTCCAGGTGCTGCAGCCATTTTTAATACAAAGTTCATCACGTTAGATTTCTAGAACTTCAAATGGAACTCAAATCGGACGTCCAAAACTCAAGTTATAAAATTTTGAAGTTATGTTGATTTTCATTGCAGGGGTACTCGGGTACCCATATATGGTAACCGGGTACCGACAGAACAGAAGCGTTTTTTTGTCATTTTTTGTGTACAAAATCCATTCCAACATATACCTGAAACCCCATTCTTATCATAACTCGAGAGACACATTGCTTTCTTCAAAACTTAGTTTCCAAAACATCAAAATTCCAACTCTTTTCACAAGGCTACTAATATCTTCGAAACTCTGACTCACGATCCACAATCCTCCAATAACATCAACACCATTTCAAATATGTAATTCCAACATAAAATTTACATCAATTCATCACTCTATCACCATTTAAAACATCGACATCACACCTAATGGTAAGTCAACATTGCCAACTTCACAATCAACCAAAATTGCTGAAACATTGCAACTGTCTGAGCTTCACCTTCTAAAAGTCATCCTACACTCCTTAATAGATATCCTCTGGCATAAGAATATGCATCGACTCATCAAAGTAATTCGTAATCAATTGGTTTTACTTCAGACGTTTAACTCCAAGGATAACATTAAGTCAATCCAACATCTCGTTTTAACGACAAGTCGCAATCATCCTCGGAAAAACATTAGGACAAACACACAACTAGTACATCATTAGTCATAACATTTCCCTCCATTCCTAGAGAAGCAAACAACACAAGTACCTGACCATTCCCGCTCAAGGACACTCTGACCCGACCACTAGGAGTAAATCTTGAATCTGTGCTTCCTTTAAAATTGGAAAAACAACACAGCAGCACTAACGTCTGCACCCGTGCATTTCACGACATACTAAACCAATGTTCACACCTGAACCATCTAAGAGAAGCACAAGCTTCTCCTCCACTTGTTTCAATCCCACTCCTGCAAACAAGTGATTAGAAAAGCAAGCAAGCACCAACGGTGTTTCACACACTTGTCGCGTACTAAGGAACAAACAACATCAGACAACTTGGTCGGATGGACCGACCTGCTCTAGTACCAATTTGTAACACCCTATTTTCCCCATCACATATTTGATAAAATCAGAGTAATTTAAAATTTCCAATTAACGTCAAATAGGATGTCACATTTCATCATCTCAAAAATTGCTCAAACATTAATAAATGGACACATAACACACTATTTTCGGGTGAACCAACAACATAATTATCAATGTATTCGACTTCACTTTATTAATTGCAACGTCAAACATTTCAGAATATGTTTAGTCACCAACTCCAATAACAATTCATAAACAACATCTAACCAAGTAAATGAGAGTTTACAATGCTCTCACAATCTTTTTAAAAATAAGTAAACAAACGTCCATCCTCAGTGATACGTATCATAGCAAGACCCGACTCAATCTACACAATACGAGGCGCATCTCTACCTCAAGAAAATCTAATCTTCACCACCCGCGCGTTACCTACATGGAGGCAACATTCAAACAGTAAGGGGTGACATATCATAACAATATAAACAATATATGATAATGAACAGGTAAAGTATGGCATACATAATCATAATATCATACTTCATGCATCAATACCAATACACGACACATTTTTAACGATCACCCCCAACAATCAACAAATCACATCTTATTCGTCAACAAAGTCATATTAGTCATACTTCACACAGTAACACTAATACATGTCACAATTTCAACAATCACATCCAACAATCAACAAATCATATCTTATTAACCAAATACATCATAAATAAAATGAGATCAACTTCACTAATTATATGCATGTGGTACCATAACAATGTCACTTTGCCATTTGGGCTACACTATCGCTTGCCACTAAGTCTACATTGTCACTTGCCATTAAGGCCATATCGTCACTTATGAACATGCATGCAACACTACTATGTTACAATAACTTATGCAATGACACATCACACATCCACAAGACAAGCCAATACAGCTCATTAATCACACATCATTTTTCATACATCGTCACACATCACTACATCATGAAATCTCTTCAATTTCATCGTCATATTCACAACTTCGCAATCACAACACAACATCGGAACAAAAAAATCCATAAAATCATCTCATACTATTTTCAAATCATTTTTATTGAGTAGAAAATATTTTTATCTTTCTGTACGTTCGAGCGACGCGTCAAACGGATACCCGAGTCAAAAGTTATAAATTTTCAAAGATTTTCAATAATCTGTCAGTTTCAGTAGGGTACCGGTAATACCCCACTTTCCCACAATAGCAATTACATTAACATATATTAGAGTACATAAGCAGGATGTCACATACTTCAAATATTCGTAAAGTTTAAAGTTAGTTTATTACTTCTTTTATTCAAACATAATTAATTCAGCAACGAAATAATAAAATTAATTCAATTTGATGTCATTACAACTTCAACAACAAATAAAACTCCACAAATGTGTGGTCCAACATAAGTCAAATGGAAGATACATAACAAATGAAATAAAGCAAAACATAACAAAGATTCCCAATTCATGTGTTACGTATCAAAGCGACTCCTAGGACTCGATCAGGTAACACTCACTCCAAGCACTACTCGGGGTACCTGATTATCTATACTCCCAGGGGAGCACAGACACAACAACACATAAGGGGTGAGAATTTCATTCAATAAATATACGGTGAATATCACATGCTAAGGAGTAGTAATCACATGATTCACACATCACAAAACACTTCATAACATAACACATCATTCACGTAATACAACATCAACTCAAACAATGCAATGCAATGAGACCAACATCAACTCAATGCATGTGGTACCGTCAAGGTATAAGCCCTCATCACATATGCCAATTTGGGCACTAATAAGGCATGAGCCCTCATCATAATGCCATTACAAGCCAACAACACGACATGAGCCCTCATCACTATGCAACATGCGACATCATATGCAACATAACTATACAACCACAAGGCATAAGCCTTCAATATTCGTCAATATAGACCATCATCATCGTCATCATACAACATAAATTCCACATAAAATCCCATGTTTTAAACTTAATTTATTATTATTACTAGCCTTCTTATGTGTCCTAAGCCTTACTAGTCATTATGGATCGAGAGAATACACTCCACACGCGAAAACGGGAAGAAATCGCGAAAACGAGAATTTTTGCACCTTCGCCTGCCCCTACGCGTAATGCTGCATGCGTTACGTGTATTGCCTTGCTACCTGCCCTGCCTTACGGCTAATGCTACCTGCATTACGTGTAATGCCTTCTGTCATGCATTGCCTTACGCATAATGCTCCTGCCTTACGTGTAATGCTACCTGCCTTACGTGTAATGGGAGTCTATGACCAAAAGAAATATGTTTTCGCATTAGAACAATTTCCACTCGTTTTGAGCACTTTCAACCTCCAAAATTGGGTCCAAAACAACATTCTTTCACATATTAACTTAGAGATTTCATTCTACTTCATTATTCTACAACCTACACCAATTTCTACATTAATTCCTCCAATTTTTATCACATCCCTAGATCTACAATTTTTCAGATTTGGGAGTTTTATGAACAACATTAAAAACCAGCAGCAACAACATGTTCATTGTATATATTGGATCACAAATTTCACACAAAAATCACATGGAATCACATAATTCAAACCAAGAAGATATTCATCAATTCATTCATGGAAAACCTAAAGAGGAAAAGGAACCCTCACTACCCTCTCGTGTTAATATTACCAATTTAGAGAACCCATTCACCCCTTACCTTAATTTTCAGCTTTGATGCTTCAACAATGGAGAATTTTCTTTTTCCCTAGTTCTCTCTTCTCTTCCCTTCTCTTCTCTTCTATGTTGCTACGTGAGAATAGTTTTTCTCCCAATTGGTCTAACCCTATTCTATTATATTTAATTATTGCTAACACCTAACTAATAATAATAATAATAATAATAATAATAATAATAATAATAATAATATGAATAATATTATTAATAACAATATTAATAATCTTAATAATAACTATAATATTAATAAAATAATATTATCCCTCAATTCCACTATCATCAGTATTTCTATCAAAACTAAGTTTCACCTTAAAATTCCAAAACAGTTCAAATTCAATAAACAATGACTAAGTATTTAAATGGGGCATTACAGTACCCGGGTACCCTTATATGGTAATCGGTTACCTCCTGTCAAAACGGCCAAAAATGCTATTTTTCGAGTGGTAACCGGGTACCCATATATGGTAAGCGATCCCCATTGTTCAAGAATAAAAAAACCATATTTTTATGTTACGAAAAACACTTATTTTTCCAGTAAACATGTCTAACTTCCACCTACTATACAGTTAATGTTTATAATTGAACTTCCCATATTCATACCTCAATACCAATCATTTTAATTCACACAAAAACACAATTAAGCACTTAAATTAAGTGATTCTTTCATCCAAATCAAAAATCATTGTTATAGCAATTACACCCAAACATCACCCATCAATCAACTTCATTTATACAACATCAAATGCAAGAATTTCACACACACTCATCATCAACAATTGTCACATAGATAAATCACCTAAAACACCCAATTCTAACAAAGATGAACATCTAATAACATAACCTAACTCTACCATAACCCATCATTATACAAACCCTTATAGAGTTAGAACGCCACCCTTACCTTAGGTTTTGAGTTCTCTTCCCTTCTCCAATGGAGTCTTCCCTTTAGCCCTAGGTTCTTCCTTTTCTCCTCTTCTCCCAAAAGCGCTCTTTTTCCCTCTTATCTGGTTTCTACAATCAATTGAGAATCATGATTCTCACTATCTCTTTAGACCCCTAATATCAATAACCCCATATTTCCCTTCTTTATTTTTAATTAATTATTTAATTACTAATATTATAAATAACTTGTATCTATAATAATAATAATAATAATAATAATAATAATAATAATCATAATATAATAATAATAATAATAATAATAAATGATTACTAGTCTTCTCACCACACCCCCACGGTTCTACGATTTCAGTCATACACCCTTAACACCTCAACTTCTATAATTTCTAAGACATCTCATAAAAAAAGCGCATCATATCACATCACATCAAATCACATCATAAAATATATATATTATATGCAGAATATTCTGGGAATATTCTGATATCCTATGTGGCGCACAATTTGAAGATTGAAGAGATTCAAGCTGAGTTTTATGAGATTGTTTAGTTTCTAAGTATGGAGATAATTTAGGAAACTAATGATTTTTGTTGCCTTATTTGCAACAGGTCAATAGTGATTTGAAGCCCAATCCAGAATGTTGAAGATTATAAAAGGAAACCTTGGACCTAGGGCTTGTTAACTAATCCTTTTATAGCATATTGTAATATCTAAAGATAAGGGTTTAGGGTTTTGAGAGTCGTGTACTTTCTTGTGTTGTAAGTCGCCATTTGTATCGATTTGATGCATTGTAGTAGACATAATTATTTATGCATATTCAAAATCCTTTAGGTAATGAATTATGTATTGTTCTTGGATGAAGATTTGAAGCAAATCCAAGTATGTTAGTTAGTTACGGTCTTTGGCTGAACTATTTTTGAAAGGGGTATCTTTCAAGTAGTGTGATGTGGTCACCAAAGGTTGTGGATGTACATATCATGAAGGTGATTTAGGGAGTGAGATGGGTTTCTCTTATCTTGGATGGTGTAATACAGTGGGAGAACTGACTTTTTGGTTTTATCCAAAATATGCGGATAGCTAGAGTCGCCACCGACTTTTCTTTTATCCAATGTTTAGGAAAGGGTGAAAAGAACAAGAAAGACCTTGATAGATTTTGAGTTTGAGGGGTAAGTTATGAAAAGGGAAGGTGTTAGCACCCTTTTCATCCGTAGTTATCTACGGGCTCTTAATTGCTTAGCTCACTTATTTAAACTTGCTTTTGTGTGTGTGATTTGAAAATATTTTGAAATCTCCAATGTAAGGTTGACTTTGTAATGATTCTTGTATCAGTCCTCAAGAATGCGTACAAAGTGTTTTGAAAATATTAGTTTGAAAGTGATATGTGAAAAATGTTTTGAAAAGAGTTGTGAGCAAACATTTAAGAGTTCCTTACCCACTAAAGGTGGTTCTTATTCTTTTCCTCTCCTTTAGAGATAATGATATCCATACCATTAGTTGGTAGGTAGCCCTATCTATTGGATGTTAAGGGATAGGCGTAGGGTCGTCGAATGGTAATCGAAGATAACATGTAAGGATACTTTAGAGTTGTATCGAAGGGACTAAATCATTTTCGTAGGAAACTTCGAAGGGTCATCGAGAGACTATGATCTTTTATTCGAAAGGGTTTTTAGCTAAAGTATCCCTACTTTCGAGGGACATGGCCAAGTATCGTAAGGCAACAAGAGAGGATACCCTAGAAGTGCAAGTGTGAAGAGTGTTTATTTTCAATTATATTATCTTGAGATTAGGGTTTTCTATGTTCAGTTATTAATCTTTCCATACAAACCCTAGTTACTAATCATAGCATAAAAATATAAGTGCGGGAAAATAAATGTCTTACGCTATTACATCATGTGAGTAGTTACATAATAACAAAAAATATGGAAAAGTAAATACGCTATTACATTAGAGAACGCGTCCTATACATTTTGTCTAAGAAAATTAAATAATAAAGAAAGAAAATAAGAAAAATGTTAAAAAAATATTTTAAAAGACCTAAGATGTAAGTTAATGTTTTGGTATTTTACTTTTGATGTTTTATAAAAAATAATTTAAGTGATAATAGTAATAAAACCCTAAATTTCTAATTAATTTTAATATTTAGAAAAAAAAATTATTAATTAATTAGTAAATAAAAAAAAATTGATAAGAAAAAAATAATTATTAATAAAAAAACTAATCCTAATTTGTTAGGATTTTGAAAAAAAGGATTTAAGGTTAGTGATTAGTTATTTAATTAAAAAGATTTAATTAAGAAAAAGAAAGAAATTAGGGTTAATAGACAATAGAAAAGGAAATTAGGTTAGAAAAATAGAAAAAAGGACTTGCCTTGGGTGGGTTCACGCCCCTTAGCTTCACAGATGCCTCCCTTGCCACTAAGCCAATGCTGCTTTTGTGTTAGAAAATAAGAACGGACTAATATATTAATTATTCAATGAATCTAGAAATGTGAAGTATTTTTATGAAAGAGACCCGAGAGAGTGAGTAACAGATACAGAGAAATTAAAAGCATTTCAATGAAATGATATAAATAGAGTGGGAGTAAAGATCTCACTCCTCCATCCATTATGAATACAAATTAAGAACGTGTTTATTACAGTGAAAAGAAATGGTGATGAACTAAAACTAAGTTTAAAATGTGAAGCAGGGTATATATTACTTTCCAATAGTGTACATTAAAATTACTACAAACTATAATTTAATGAAAGCAAGCTGTGAGTTAAATTAAACGGAGTATGCGCAAATGACTGTTGAGAGCTGATTACTTGCAGAAAAAGCATACTCATTGTTAATTTATGGCCAACTTATCACACAATGATTGATAAGCTGCACTGCAATGCTTGAACTTTTCCTCTGCTATAACCTATCAACAGCATAATAATTGTTATAATTAGCAAGCTTTACAACAATTTATAGATATTTATCTAAAAGAATAGAACCAAAAAGGAGGAATTAATCAGCGGGGTGAGAGCTTGGCAGCACCTTGTAAGAGCCTTGATGACGATCAGGATGCCATTTAAGGGCGCATGCGCGGTACCTGAATTGGTAAAATAGTTAAATTCTAGTTAAAACATATAAACCAGCAGCACTGGCTTCCAAAGTTTGTAACGTTTAATAACTAGAAAGGAACTCACGCAATCTTCACATCTTCGAGTTTCAGAGGACCAGAAGCTCTCAATCCAAGGGCTAATCTATCAGAGACTAAATTTGAATGCAAACTATCAGACTCGGACTCAGACTCGGACCCAGTTGAGGAGCCGAATCCATTGTCACTCTGACGTTTCCATTTCCAAGATTTACCATAGTTAGAGAAGTCTCCCGACCTCCCCCAATGAGGATTTTCCTCATTTATAAATGACCAATAGAAGACTCGATTCCCACCAAAGGCAGAGCGGAAAATGTTTTCAACATCAATATCATCTTCACAAAATTCATGATATCCTGAAAGAGATCAAATTTGTTGAAATTTAATATGTGAATTCAGAATATGCTCTATAGATATCCAGAATCTTCATTGCAAAATAATAATAAACACAACGTAGGCGATTTATTTAAGAAAACTTATGTGACATAAAACCAAATCAGTTCTATGATCATTACTATTTAAATCCACCAACCCAACTAAAGTATATGCATGAGAAGTTCCTGATAATATGCAGTTATAAGGTTTCCCAGAAAAAAATAAAATTCTTACACAAACTCCAACCAAGATAATCCTTACTTCTGTATCGATATTTTCCTTGATTGTCATTATTGTGCCTTCCAGAGTTCTTAGGAGAATATTGTTTTGTAAACCACGAGTTGTCTCGGCTTGAAGATGGGTTATCCTCGCCAATATCTTCTTTCCAGTTCTAAACCATGAAGAAAAAGACAATCATAAGCACCAAGGTAGTTAAAATCTACAAAGGGGAGTAAAATCAGAAAACGTGAAATTGTAACACAAATCATAAGATTACACCAAATTCATGAAACTCTTACGGATGCTTATAATTTCGCATATAGGCATATAAAATAGCACAAGAGAAAGAAAACCTTTATCACACTTAAATAATTAAAATTAAATTTGTAAGCTTAAGTCAATAAGTCATACAAACTCGAAACTCAACTTCATAAGTCAGAATCAAAACAACGAAAGCTAGTAAAAACACCAAGAAATTAAACACCTAGTCCTCAAATTGAAAGTCATAACCATTCATGCAATCATGATTTGCTCAACTTCTTTCCATAATCCACTCAGCAGCGGATTCCTCGCTAATAGCAGCATTTGAATTTGAAGTCATTTGGCCAATAATAAAGATACGGTTCTGTAAGTACAAGTCAGATGGTAAAAGACTGCATAGACATTTGATATGCTCGGGTGCGGGTTCAAATCTGCCATTTCTTATTTTTCAGCACTTACTTTGTGAAAGTTTTGCAGCTAGATTTTTTAGAAAAACAAAAAAAGACAACAAAACAGAAACTGACTGCATGGACAAAGAAACTCACAAAGATAGAACAGATCCTTTGGTCAGCAACACAACAGAAACAGAGAAAAACTTGCGCATATAACTATAGCTAAGGGCTGCAAGAGAAGCTATCAGTCATGTGACAGCGAGACCCGAGAAAAACCTGTGGATGTGACTTGTGACTTGTAAACAAATGAGTTGTAAATAGTATATTTCTTAACCCGAAAACCCTATTTATTAAAAGGGTTATTTCTGCCCCATGCATGCTGGAACGGGTTGTTTCTACTAGCCCTAGTGCAAAATGGACCTTTTTTAACGAAAATATGTACGCCATGGGATAAAGCATGATGATCCAAACCAGAATTTCCGAAAAGAAAAAACAAATAGCAGCTCATATCAGTCAACAATTAAATAATGCAATCACACCTGATTCCACCATAATCCGATTCTTCGAGGACTATAAACTGTTTAGGACAAATAAAATCGTAAAGTAATGCATCTTACGATCAAAATGCAATTCTGTCTGCCATGATAAGCACTTTAGATGCAACATCTTGAAACAAGTAAACCAGGGAATAATGAAGGAAGGGGAATTGTCTAGATCTATGAACAAAATCAAAAAGTCTTTTTTTCCAATAGATGAAGTTAGCTACATGGATCAAAGGGAATCATAACCTCATAATGCCCTGTGCCGGGACAAACTAATTAAATCTAAATCTGATTTAATGATATTATCATTCATCCATTCTACCCCTGTAACTGGAGCTTCTATAGACAAATCACCATTGGAGGCACTTTATCATCTTTTCCACTATAATGCTTTCATATCTACTATATTTTGTATTTTGCGTCTATTCATCCACTGTAACATTCTTATATCTGCCCATCGAGTTAAACTTTTTGCTAACTCTGGCTCAACATTCTAATGAATACAACATCATATGTCTTAAACAAAAGTCAAAAACAATAATACGGAGGACTCCTAAATATCACATGAGCCTTTACTGGAGAGAAGCATAAGCCTTTATTGGAGAGAAGCATAAGCAAACTGTATCTAAATTGCCAACTTCAGTAAGGCCTCTAAGGATTTTATAAGAAACACTGTGAACAAAGACAGACTTCTGTCTCGAAGCATTCAGAAGTAGAAAATACCCAATAAAAGGAGACAAAAAGCTGTAGTCCAGATCTCACAGATGCATAAGTAGTTACATTGGCAGAGTTTAAGTCCACCAGGAATTTTGTACTCTATGGAAAAGTAGTCCTTGAGGAAGTATAACATAGAACAAAATGAAGCACTCACTAAATCTTTTGAAAGGCAAAAGGTATTCTTTATTATTTGTTCAAATTACCATTCATAAGTATTCTCTTGGAAGATAGTAATAAGTCAAATGACTAACAGTGTTTTCATGTAAAATGTCAACAAAAGAAAATGACCAAATAAAAAATCCTACCAAGAAATAAATGTAATAATTGGGGGAGAGTTTTATCTTAGAATGTGTGGGTTGGACCTAACTCATCCCTACAAAACTAGCTTGTAAGATGAGGATTGCCCCCACTTACAAACATTTTTTCAGGCCATAAATTGTATGATGTGGGGCTCTTTATCATTAGAATTTGCTGCTAAATTCAAAAAGTAAACATCATAACATGATAACCACTTGTCTTTCTCTATCGAATCGGCTATAAATCTATATTTTAGCAAAAAGAGATATAGTTCCTAACAAAAGCCATTTAAGGGACACAGGCAGCTCATTACATGCCTAAAAAAAACTTTAGGCTCTGTCTACTCTGTGAAAACATTTTCTATTTTCACTTTCTAATTTGTGTTAATTATATTTGCTTCTGAGAAGATGAAGAAGTCTTGAAGTGAATAATTGAGTGCATTTTTCTAAAACAACGAAAATGCCAAAAAATATATATATTTTTTCATTATTTTCAAAAATGCATCATCCCTTAACTAACATTTCATCTTCTCGCCATCACAATGGCTCACTTCAACTATTTCTCATGTTCTTAAAAAGTTTAAGTGAACACATTTTAGAAAATAAAAATATAAAAGCATCAATAACCTGAAACATGAATTCTGCATAAGCTACATTACGGAGCAACGATTGTTTCGCCTGCATCCTTCTAAATCGTCTCGAGTAATGGTTACATCTCTGCAATCAAATCAACTTCATCATAAATCAGACCCAAACAACAGCATTAAATACACAGTTATTCAACATTGTTCATTCATTCAACAGTAATCAGAAAACAACCAAATCAAAAACCACAAGTAAAACAAAATCAATAAAAATGGGAATATCAGAATCCATAATGCAATTGAAATGAGAAAGGAACTAACAGGTTCCCAAAATTTGTGTCTTTTGCGTTCCAATGGAGGAGTGGAATGGAAGAGTCTGAGGGTGAAGGAAAGAGGATTAGGGTTTGTGTGGGTTAAAGTGGTTTTGAAGGCGCTATTCATTTTTAATTTTTTTTTTGTTGAGAATTTGGAATTTGCGAGAGGGGTGAAGTTTGAAGTTGAAGATATGGTATAGGAGAATTACGGCGAAGAATCGAAGCTAAATTTCCTGTGATGCAACCCCATTTTTCACTCGCCACCGCAAGCAACTCCCTATTCAACTTGTGCTTGGGAGGAAGTTTAGGGAAAACAAAATCTTCAAAGGAAAAAAAAATCTAAAGAAAGGAAATGTTTTTTCTTAAGTTTAATTAATTTGATGTTTGAAATATTTTAATATCAATTATATTGTTTTTTTTATAAGAAGGAGGGCCTATGCTCAGAACAAGAAACAAAAACCGACCACTAACCCTCCTACGAATTGGAGACCCTATTATATCAGTGATTAAAATTTGTCTAACGAAATTCAAAAAATCTTCATCAAATGTAGCACTATCTTGATTTATAGTTCCAAATTTAGCTAGCGAATTGACACATCGATTGACTTCTCTAAAAGTATATTTCCATTTTACCTCTTCAAACTCCTCCGACATCACTCGAATTTGATTAACCAATTGTCGACAAAACAAACATTCAACCCCATTTTCTGGTATTGTAACATATTGGCTAGCTTTAAACCATGTAACACTCCCCACAATTCAGCCTTCACAATGTTACACACTCCTAAAGACTTGTAGAAACACCCTTTGCAATCTCCTTTATAATCTCAGATAATGTCTCCACATCCTGAGTTGTTACCCTCCCTACAAGACCCATCGATGTTAATTTTAATCCACCCTCTCTCCGGTGATATCCATTTTACCTTATATCTTAATGAATCTTATTTACCCCAATTATACCACACTTCATAGCATTATGATATTCTTTCTGCCTCTCCTGCACTTGTCCACTTTGATCATACAGTCTTTTATACGTTGTGTCATGAAGCTTCTTGTTCCTCCAAGCCCAAAAAGTATGGTATCCTATCACCCAGTAGCTACTCCAGTTATTATTATAACTCAAATTAAGATCAATCCACTCTCACAAATCGAGTGTGTAGAAAGCTTCCCTAATCGCCAAAGGCACTTGTTGCATCCATACATGTCCCACATGAAAGCAATCACGCATAGTTGTTGGTGTAAGCCTTAGAGGCCAATACTTTTGGTACTTGTATCGAATTATTTATTAATAATAAAAGGCATTTCTTTATTATGTTTGCTTTTCCAAAATAATAAAGTCCCTAGGATAGTTCGTCTATTTAATGAAATGTTAAGTGTGACTTAATCATGAGATCCCATTAAACATAAGGACATTATTCTTAAAGTATCCGTAGTCGAGATTTATTGCAAAGTGGGATAACATTAAAGCATTGAGATTATTATATAAATAGACTGATGATCACATCTCATGGATCATGGATAAGGAGTTATCAAGTCTTGACATAGGTATGAATATTAAGAGTAATATTTATACTGGATTGACCCGCTATGACAATACTACATAGAATATTATGCAAGGTGTCATAAGTTATGCTCATGGTGATAATGGTGTATACCACACTTCGACCTAAAACCACTATGGACCCTAGATATAGAGTTAAGTTCTTTATTGCTGATCAAACGTTATACGTAACTGGATGACCATAAAAACAGTTGATGGATACTTCACAAAGCATGCTAAGGGACATGAGTGAGCTAGATGGAATTTTCCCATCCTGCATAATAGGATAAATGTATAAGAGTCAAATATTGAACTGGACAAGGGTGACACGATCTATGTCTTGTGTTCAATATAGACATAAGGGAAAAAGGGTAATTGTACACACAAGTATTATCACATAAAGTTTTTTGTCAGATCACATGACATTCTCGTGACATGAGTAACACTGATGTTTTGCTAGATACCGCTCACTATTTGTTATGTTAAATGTGTGATTTAATATAATTGTCAGCATCGCGAAAACCTACAAGGTCACACACATAAGAACAGTTTTATGAGAGATAGAGTAAATAAGGAACACCATAAGGTACGATGCACTTAAGTGGATTGTAGAACATTGTAAGGTACGATATGCTTAAGTGGAATACGAAATATGGTAAGATACCACACGCTTAAGTGATATACGATACATCATAAGGTATGATGCCCGTATGCTTAATTGGGCTTTTATCTTGCAGCCTTATTTGGGCTTTTAGCTTGCAGTCCACACAAGTGGTTCTATAAATAGAACTCTTGTGTTGACTTTCACTTGATGAAATTTCGGTCTTAAAACTCTAGTCGTATTTTGTCTCACTCTCTCACTCAAAGTTTTCATTCGTAAGCAGCTAGCACTATGACCGAAAGCAATTTGTTCATGTGGACTGAGTAGAGGCGTTGCTTTTCATCAACACTCGTGATTACAACATAGAAGGTTTGAATCGCCATAAGAGGTAATAGTTTCTATCACTAACCATGCCCATTCGTAAGGATCACTAAAGGAACATTTTAATTTTCGCTGCATTTTGGATACAATTTTCCTTTAATAGCATGCAGCAAGTTCTCAATAACACAGCCACACATATCACAGACAGCTCTTCCAAGACCTCAAATGAATTTATTTGAATTTGTTAGTAACCTGTCATGGCATAATAGCCAAATAAACACGTGGACTCACTCTTGAACTTTTAATTTCCACACACTCTTCCATTGATTTGTTACATCGAGGAAATCATCATTCTCCATCAGCTGATAACTTTCTTTAACTGAAAAACCTCCTTTCGGAAAACCTGCAAAAAGAAAAGTGTCAGTTCCATAATCCTCCCTTGGCGGGAAAACTGTTCTAATTTTCTCCATAATTTTCATAGGCAGTCAGTCGTGCAATAACACCCAATTCCACTCTCCCTCTTGCGTGACTAGGTCCTTGACTTTGGCATGGATAACACTGTTTCGTATCTCAATACCCAGCTGATCAATGACAGGCCTTTTCTCGATCCAACAATCAGTCCACGCCACCGTTTTCACTCTATTCCCAACACTTCAGCTACCAAACTTCCTCATTTATGCATTAATTCGAACCAAGTCACGCCACAACTTTGAAGCAATGCCTCTACACGTTGCAGTTTCCATGTGGTTCACCTTATATTTCCTCTCTAACACTTCACACCATAATTCAGTTCCATTATTATTTAGGTTCTAGAAGATATTCATCATGCAAGCAACATTCATTTGATCCAATATGCACAATCCTAGTCCCCCTAACACTTTAGGCCTAGTTAAAACAACCGGTGGAACAATCATCGAGAGAAAATCAATGAAGTCACCATTGAAAATTTTTTATCCCACAGGAAGGGAAAGGTAAACATCGAATAAACCTAAGAAGGGTGAAATCACGATCGTACGACTGAGAGATATGGGTAAGGGAGTCGATTACGCAAGGGGGAGGTATTAGCACCCCTCGCGTCTGTGGTACTCCACGGGATCCACTCTTGTTGTTCTAATCAAAGGGTGTGCTTAAATCTAAAGCTTACGAGCTAAAGGAAAAATGCAATAAAGGAATGCATGCAAAAGAAAAAACAGGGGAAAAAAGGAATATTTACAAAGTTTCGCTCGCCTGGGCCCCGCGATCAAATGCCTATGTATCCCTTTTAAGGAATCAGAGCGCCGTAGTTCGTAGTTCGACTCAAAAGTTTTTGTTTGTTTTGTGTTTTTATAGATAATGCCGCATTTGCATCCTTATGGTTAGGATTGCAATTCGTGCTTGGCGTTACAGCTCATAAAGAGACTTATGCTCGGCCCCTCGCACACTAGCATTTCCATGTTGTTCGAGTTTGAAATAACACATCCTTATTGAAAAGGTTTTAAAGGGAAAAAAGGTCCGAAGACAAAAAAAAAGTTTGCATTGGTTTGTACTTTTTATTGCGAAAGAATTTGCAATTTGAACCATAATAAAGTCCGAAAGTGAAAATAGTGCGAGGCTCAGTCTAAACCGATTCGCTCTACCCCACAAGACTCAACTGCATAAGATTCACGTCTTCCTTTATTAAATGTTTTAGAATTTTAAAAAGAAAAGAAAAAATTTCTAAGGGAAACTATCTAGCTCTATCCCTAATGTTATCATACAATGATGGTCCTAAGGTCCAGATAACAAAAAGGGAAATCTCTACCTACGTTAGCATGCATAGATTACAATCTAATGTCCAACTTAAATCGAAAACAAGACAAGTAATCCTAAGGGAACATGCAAAGATTACAATCTAATATCCAACTTGAATCGAAAACGAAACAAATCCTAAGGGATCATGCAACGGTTTACAGTGAAGCACAACACAAGTGCAATCAAATAAAGTCGAGCCAAAGCCAAAACAAAAGTGAGTGCGAGCTAGCAACAAACAAAGAGTCCAATGGATCTTAAAGTGGGAGTAAGGAACTCTTTCTACTTGATTTGCTCGAGCACCAACATCGAGTAACAACTCGGAGCATCAAAGTCGAGTGACACAAGCTAACATCGTTGAAACGAATGACAAAGCATGGGGGTTGGTTATGGACCCCTGTCTTCAACTTGACCAACTCGATGGCAAGAGTAAGCATAGTTCAAAGCATTAACATATAATGCAAGCTTGGAATTACACGGACTAGAATGTGTGGGGGTCGATTGTGGACCCTTTATTCCACTTATTTGACTCGATAGCAAGCACAAAATAAAAAGGAAATGGGAGGGGAGTGTGATTTGCCTCTTTTGAGGTCTTTTGTACACAAGAAAACAAAAACATGGCTCATTTTGAGGACATTAACAGAACAAACATCCCCTCACTTGAGGACTTTAAATAGATTGCCCACCTAAAGTAGGGACTCCTAGTCATGAATGTCTATTCCTTCACATGGAAAGGTAAAGAAAAAACGATGCGGAAAAATAAACCAGAATCAATACAAATCCAAACGAACAAGAGTTTTTAGCAAGCAAGCAAAAGTAGAATATCTTCGGAAAACTGAGCAAGCTTCACCAAGCAACAATGAAATAGTCATAAACAATATCCAATATAAGAACCGAATGTCACAATGGGAAAATGAATCGCAAGAGGATAACAAGAGTTCCTAATCAAAGTCCATGTACAAAACAAGTATACACAACCAAACAAAAATCCAAGTGTCGCATGTTGCACGACAAAGGTCTCCAAAAGCTAGCACAAGTCACAAAACGAGTTAGAAATTAACAAGATAACATAAGATAAGCTTAAGTATCAAACACAACTTAAAAGTAATAGTGAATTGCAAAGGAACTAAATCAAAATAAGCATCGGCAAGTGAAAACATAAATCTGGGCAGCAACGTCATCCTTTCATGAACCACACCAAATATTGATTAAAATCGCACAAACTCAATGCTAAGCTCAAACGATTGCCAAGATAAGTGCACTTGATCACAATCCAAAAATTAAATCACACTTGAAGTTCAACTTACGAAACCGGGCAGTGTAACACTCTACTTTCCCCAAAGTATATTTAATAAAATCAGAGTAATTTAAAATTTTCCAATCAACTGAAGGTTGTCATACTCTGTTCACCGCCCGATTATGTTTTAACTGCACCAACAACATGGCAGAGTATGAAGCGTGCATCATGGGCCTTCGAGCAGCTATTGACCTAAGGATTAAGTTCTTAAGTGTATTCGGAGATTCCGCTCTCGTGATCAGTCAGATCAAAGGCGAGTGGGATACGAAGCACCCAAATCTCATTCCTTACAAAGAGTATGTATTGACGTTGCTTCCGCACTTCGAAGAGATAACCTTTGAACATTTCCCCAGGGAGGAGAATCAGTTAGCGGACGTGCTAGCTACTATGTCTTCTATTTTTAAGGTCAGGTGGGACAATAAAGCTCCCCAAATTACCATTGAGAGGTTGGACGAACCTGCACATTGCTGTGACATTGAGACTGAAGAGGTAGCAGATAAACCCTAGTTTCATGAGGTAAAAAGGTATCTTGAGGCTCAAGAATACCCCGAGGGTGCATCTGTTAATGATAAGAAGTTTCTGAGGAGGTTCACGGTGAAGTTCTTCATCAGCAATGGTATCCTTTACAGCGTAACCATGACTCAACCTTACTGCGATGTGTGGATAAGAACGAGGTAGAAAGGATTATGACAGAGTTACATGAAGGTACTTTCGGGACTCATTCCAGTGGACACACCATGGAAAAGAAAATCCTACGGGCAGGATATTATTAGTCTACCATGGAAGCCGACTGTTATCAACATTCTCGGACCTGTCATAAGTGCCAAGTCTATGTTGATAAGGTGCACATACCTCCAGTTCCTCTGAACGTCTTGACAGCTCCTTGGCCCTTTGCAATGTGGGGCATCAATATGATTGGTGATATCAGACCTACTGCATCCAACGGGCATCATTTCATCCTGGTAGCGATTGATTACTTTACGAAGTGGGTTGAAGCAGCTTCCTTTGCTACAGTAACCAAGAACGTTGTGGAACGATTTATTCGGCACAATTTGATCTGTTAATATGGTGTACCCGAGAGGATCATTACGGACAATGGTACAAATCTCAAAAATATGATGATCACCGAGCTCTGCAAACAGTTCAAGATACAGCATCACAACTCTTCTCTTTACCGGCCGAAGATGAATGGGGTTGTTGAAGTGGCTAATAAAAACATCAAGAAGATTGTACAGAAGATGATAGTGACATACAAAGATTGGCACGAGATGTTACCCTTTGCTCTTCATGGGTACCGCACCTCAGCGCGGACGTCAACAGGGGCAACACCCTACTCTTTGGTGTACGGCATGGAAGCATTCTTACCCATTGAAGTCCATATACCCTCTCTTCGGATTATGAAGGATACAGGTTTGAGAGAGGACGACTGGATCCAGACCCGACTTGATCAGCTGAACTTAATCGACGAAAAGAGACTTACTGCTATTTGTCATGGTCAAACGTACCAAAAACGGATGATCAAGGCATTTAACAAGAAAGTTAGACGACAAGAGTATCAAGTTGGGGATCTGGTGATCAAGCGCATCATCCTGCCACAAGGTGATCCCAGGGGCAAATGGACCCCTACGTATGAAGGGCCATTTGTGGTTAAGAACATTTTCTCAGGAGGAGTTATGATTCTAACCACCATGGATGGTGACGACCTTCCTCACCTCGTCAATGCAGACATAGTGAAAAAATACTACGCATAATCAAAGACCCGCTAGGTTGATTGGCCTAGGAAAAAGTAAGGGATTCTCGGTGAACCAAAAGGGTTTGGGCAAAAATAAGGGATGAAAAATGAAAAAATCTGTACACTCGGCAAGTCAAAGACCTGAAAAGGCGGCTTGGGCAAAAAAGGTTATCCCGATGGACTGAAAACCCGAAAGGGCGGTCCAGGAAAAAATTAGGGATTAAGGCGTAACACTATGTCTTATTGGATCATCTTGTAACCAGACTTCAGTATCGACTATCAAGCTCTGACGATGCTAATCAATTTGATCTACCTTTAACCAAGCAGCAAAGTGATGAGATGCTCGAAGACATAAAGGAAATAGCAGAGTTGGAACCCAGTGGGATTGTTCACATAACTATTTTTCTTTACACAAATTGTATAAACTCTATTGTTCGGTGGTGTTCTCTTACTAGGACGCCAGCCTCTTGTACAAAAAAGCCTACTTACAGGCTAACTTCAAAATCAATACAAGTCATTTTCACAAAGAAATTTCAAATTGTTTTCTTTTTTCTGTTTTGTTTCGTAAGAACGTCCAATGTTTCATTTTGATATATGCATTTGACAATAATTGCTGCTCATTAATATTCACATGCGAAACAAAAGACGATTACTCGTAATATCAGGAACAAGGGCAAATAAGAAATGTCTAAACCATACAGTTGCTCTGTCCACCAGGTATAGGGATAGACCTAGTTGGAGGAAATGATTGAAGGTACATTCACTCCCCGCAGAGTAAGAAAAAGACAATAATATTAGCGGTCCCGAACAGGACACCACTCTCCCCAGCTGAGGCTCGCAACCGCGAATGAATCGAAAATATTCTCCCCAAGCAGAGTTTATCTATCATCAGCACTAGAAAATTATCCCCAGTGGAGTTTGGAAAATTATCCCCAGTGGAGTTTGGAGAATTATCCCCAGTAGAGTCTAGAGGATTGTCCCCAGTAGAGTCTAAAAGATTATCCCCAGTGAAGTCGCAACTGGAAAATCATCCCCAGCGGAGTTCATTCCTTTCACAAACAGAAACTCAATCCCCAACAGGGTTCATTATCACCAGCAACGGTAATTCATCCCCAGCTGAGTTTATTTCTCAAAATCAACAGGTCCTCTAGCAGAGCATCTTTTTCCCATAGAATCATTTTCTCTCCAGTTTATTCTCCAGCAGGATTATTCTCACAATCATCTTTGTTCATTATCCCCAGCAGAAACGAAGAATTCAACTCTTTTCTCCAGCAGTAATCCGGGATTTATTTTCCCCAGCTAGAGAATGTCAAAAACATTACATATCCATACATCATGACATACGCATAAACATCATACAGCACAATCTCATTTATTTTGAGAACATCATTGCATGATACATGCATGTCATACATTACATACGATTAACCATTTACCTTTCAGGAAAGATACAGTCAAATTCTCACCAAGTTCAAGCGATGAAGCCCGGATCCGACCGGATAGTATCTTGATCTCTACAACATATTGTAAAGCCCGGATTCAACCGAATAACAATATCGAACACCGCGAAGCCTGGATTCGACCAGATAGTGGTTTACCTTTAAGCTATGAAGCCCAGGGAACAACCGGATAATAGTTTAATCCCCAACAAGCCGTGAAGCCCGGGTTACGACCGGATAACAGCTCAGCAAGTTATTGTGAAGCCTGGATTACGACCAGATAGCAATACAAGTTTCTGTGAAGCCTGGATTACGACCAGATAGCAGCCAAAGACACCATGAAGCCTGGATTACGACCAGATAGTGGTATATCTTTAACACAAGTTATGAAGCCCGGATTACGACTGGATAGTATCTTGATTTCCTCTGAACACCATGAAGCCTAGATTTGACCAGATAGTGGTATGAGACATCGCGAAGCCTGGATTACGACCAGATAGCGGTAAAAGACACTGTGAAGCCTGGATTACGATCAGATAACAGTGAGGGACACTGTGAAGCTTGGATTACGACCAATAAGCAGTTTACCCTGCCAAATACTATGAAGCCCGGATTACGACCGGATATTAGTAGGCCCAAAGCCAGAGGGAAGCCCGGATTACGACCGAATAACCATTTGATCTCTTCTGAAGCCTAGATTACGACCAGATAAGAAGTAAGGTATTGTGAAGCCTGGGTTATGACCAGATAGCAGTACAGACCACCATGAAGCCTGGATTCGACCAGATAATGGTATAAAGCATCATGAATCCTGGATTACGACCAGATAACGATAAAAGCACTGAAGCCTGGATTGCGACCAGATAACAGTACAAGACACTGCGAAGCTTGGATTTCGACCAAATAGCAGTTTACCTGGACAGTTACTAAGAATCCCGGAGTCGACCGGATATTAGTGTGCCCTAAGTTCAAGTTGAAGCCCGGATGCGACCAGATAACAACTCATTTCCTTCTGAAGCCTGGATTACGACCAAATAAGAATCGAGAAATTGCGAAGCCCAGATTACGACCGGATAGCCAGTTTAATCTCATCTCTCCAGTAAGTCACTGTAAAGCCTGGATTACGACCAGATAGCAGTCGGTCTTATTACTATGAAGCCTGAATCACGACCAGATAGTAGTTCATTTTCACCTCTTCGACGAAGAGACGATTCCTCAACAAGAATAACGGACGACCGAAGTTCCTAAAATTCAACTTTTCTAAAAAACAGAGATGATTCCCCAGTAGAATAACGGATGACCGAAGCTCCTAAAATTCTATTTCTCTCAAGACAAAGATCAATACTCCCCAGCGGAATCTTCCTCAACAACAGGTATACAAGCTTTCGCTAAGGAATCTCTTAGGCGATCGAAACTCTTTCAGATGGCATCTTTAAGCCCATTCCCGACATCGCAAGACGGACACCGCTTCATGCGAGTGCAAATTTCTGGGCACTCTAGTGTTCAATCATCTTCCACCTTCGGATCACGAAAGACACGCAAGCCAATCTACATCCTTAGGTTTAAGAAGATTGAACAGGGGCAGCTGTTGTACCCCACAATTTTCCCTACCATATTTCTCAAAACATTTCAAGAAAGATCCTCAAGTTACTCAAGGAAGTCCAAGGGTTGACCAGACAAACTCTCTCCTAAGGCAGTCTACCTCAAATTAGGGTTTCATGTTGCATCAAGACACTTGAGTCCAAGGAATCCCAAATTCTCACCATTATCCTAATATATTCTCAAGATCATCCATGTCAAGTTTCAAGCCCTACAGAGAAAGTTTGCTCAGTCAATTGCTCAAAGGCCTGGAAATCGACTATGCTAGGGCAAAAGTCAACTGTGACCCCCATACAATCAAACTTCAAGATTTTTGGTCAACATCCTCATTTTGAAGTATATTTCATTATTTTATCAAGGTTTGATCATGATTCATCAAAGATTGCTCATAATTCATCAAGAACCAAAGGTTCTAAATTAGGGTTTTGCAGGAAAAGTCAACACAACTTTGACCAAGCATAACTTTCTCATACTTTATGAGAAATGACCCATCCAAAGCTCATTTTGAAGAGGATGCAATGCTATACAATCCACATTCATCTCCCAAATTCAAAATATGCACTCACAAGAAGTTATGAATTTAGACATTATAGGTCATTTTGAAAAGTCAACAAAAAAACCTTTTTTGTCAAAGCTTCATACATGACCATGGAATATAAAATTGAGATGGGACAAAAAGGGTTTCTTATAGGACATCTCAAGCTTTCTAAAAAGTCCAAGAACACCTTCAAAGAGTCAAAATTGAGGAAGTTGTGCATTGTTGAAGTTGACCTTTTTTGCAAAATTGTCAAAAGTCAAATATGCCTAAAATTGCAAATTTTGCTTAATGGGCCCAATCTTTTGCACTTGTTTTGAGTTGGCAACATGGTCCACGAGCCCTAGCCTTTGCCACTTGTCATTATCTTGTTTTTATTATTTATTTTGATTTTTATTTGAATTAAATCAATTTAAATCAAAACAAATCATAGAAAATCCAAAATATTGAAATCTCAAGATTTGATACATATTTCAGGTCTTAAATTCCAGCTAGCATGAGATTGAATTCGTGTAAAGGCTTGGTGTGCACAAAAAGATTGAGTTTGCTCTATTTTTAGCAAGATTTTCAAGTGTATCAAATCAAAATCAAAAGCATTGATGGAGGAAGATTGTGATCATATTGGCAACCCTAATTCATTCCTCAGTACATAAGGATCATGGGCAGACCTAAAGCAAGGGTAGAGAGAGGCGTGTGAACCAGAACCAAACTTGAAAAAAACAAGAAAAAGTGTTGAATCGAATTCCTAGTTGCAAGCAATTTCAAAGCCTCCTGACCATTCCAATCGCTTCCTGGGATCCCCAACAAGCAAAACCAATCAAGAGCAAGCATCTCCAGGCCCTGTAACTCGCTGTAAGTCAGTCACAACGTTGCCATTTTCTTGAATTCGAATTGCATAATTGTGGCATCTATAGCATGAAATATTTGTAGATTCTTAATCCTTAGAACATTTGCAAGCTTTCTGTAATATTCAATTGCATTTTCATAGACTGAATCAAGAGTTGCCATTGTTAGGTTTTTTGGTTCTGTTTTAGGGTTTTTGTATGCAGGCAAAATAAGCCTTCATGAAGGGTACCATGATGTTCAGGATGACAAGACGGTTCGATCCATGGCATTAGATGTCATTTATATTGCTCATGGAGGATTTTGGAACGAGCCCAGTTTGTAGTGACGGACAAACGTCTGTAGGTAAAATTCCCAACGGTGCAGGGAGGAAGATGACATACGTGCCTCCATCCCATTCGCTGATTTGAATTTTCGCGCGAATATTTTATTATTTCGTTTGTTTATTATATAATTATTGTTGTTTATATTATATACAAATAAAACAGCCAGCGCAGATGGTAGTGGAGTGTGTGCAAAATGCTTCAGGACCTGGGTTCAAATCCCAGGTCCCCCCATTCTTCATATTATTTTCCTTTTCAGGATCCAGCGCGCACACAAGGGCAAGGTCCACCATGTGACCTCGTCATCCAGCCTGCCAAGTGGCCAGATGGCCAGATCCAAAGGCCATCAACGAAGGAGCATCATGAAGCTTAGTCAATGCATTGCATGGGATCTCAGAAGGTCAACGTGGACCTTTTTTTATTGGGCCCAGATTGCTGTACACACCCCCCAAATCACTCTTCAGGCCCATTTTCTCTTTCTATTTTCTTTTTATATTTTTTGTTTTATTTAATTTGCTTATTGATTTTACTAACAATTAATTATTTCTTTCATAAAAAAAAATCACAAATAATATTTTTCACCAAATTAGGATTAAGTTTATTTTTTATCAAAACTTAATTAATTTAATTAGGTTGTTAATTATAGATAACTTTGATTATTTTGTAAATAAATTTAAAATCAATTAGAATAATTAGGGTTTTATTTCTAACTTAATTCTATTTTTCTTTTTCTTAAAAATACCAAAAATACAAAATAGACCATTTATTTATTTTCATTAATTAATTTAATTAGCTAATTAATTTCGTAGTTAATTTTAAAACCTAATTCTTTTCTTAAAAAATAATTAAAAACAACAAAAACATTTTTTTCTTTTAATTAGGTTAAAAAGGGTCAAAACCCTAATTTCTTCCCGATCTTAATTTCATCGTGCGCTTTATTATTTTTATCATATTGATGTAATTGCTCACAAGTTGTAATAGCTTAATTAGGACTTTTATTTTTTCATTTATCGCTTTATTTTTAAGGGTTTGTTTTTGGCTATGTAAATACCCGAAGCCTTGTAATAGCGTAGTTTAATTTCCGCACTTTAAATTCTCAAAATATTTAACTGTTAGATGTATGAATATTAGGGATGCATGACAAGAATGTATGTAAACTTTAAAACAGTTAGCAAACCCTAAATGTGCAAAGATAAATAATCTGAAATTGAATCACTCGCACATGCGCACTCCTAGGGTACACTCCCACTTGGTTGCCTTCGGTAAACGGTCATTAAGTATAGGATGCTTTAGTGGTCGCTCTTTTGTCTAAACAAAGATCAAAGTCCCGTTCGGAAAAGTTGCCTCAGAATGGTTGCCTCGGATATTGTTGCCTCGAATAATTGATCTAAGATATTAGGGTTATTACTAAGACATCCTAACATTGCTTTAGTGATCGTACGTCCCTTTCGAATTGACCCTCAAAACTCCAACGGCGGTGCTACCTACTCAGTAATAGTGGACATCACTGTCTAAAGGAAACAAACATAGAACAATTCTTTTTTTCGAGTAGGTAGATTAGTTCTTAAGTACTTGCTCAATCCAAACAAACTTTTTCACACTTACACTCCTCTTTTAAACAAAGCTTTCAAAAACACTTCGTAACACTCTTGAAGACAGAAGCAAGGGTTAAATCGAAGTCAAAAACTTTTCAAATCACACAAACACACAAAGAAGCAATTTTGAAAATGATGAGCAAGTACCTAAGAGCCCGTAGATAACTACGAATAGAAAGGGTGCTAATACCTTCCCTTTCTATAATCTACCCCGTACTCAGAAAATCTCGAAAAATGGAATTTTTCTGTGCTTTTTTCCTTTCTTTGTTGGATAAAATAAAAGTCGGTGGCGACTCTTGCTTACCGCAACATTTTGCAAACACAAACGCAAAACGCAAACCAGCAATACCTAAAAATCAGTCCCGGTTTTGGCCACTGTATCACACTAATCATTGGATGTCACATCCTTTTCCCTTCATTCAAAGCAAATCATTGAATGTCGTAGTCGTCTTTTAATCCAAAGCTAATTATTGGATGTCACATCTCTTTTCCCTTCAATCAAAGCAAATCATTGAATATTGTGGTCGTCTTTTCATCCAAAGCCAATGATTGGATGTCATAAATCATTTCTACCTTCATTTGAAGCCAATAATCGGATATCGTGATCCTCGTTCATATGTCTGTTGCCATTCAAAGCCAATGATTGGATGTCTTATCCCTAGTATAGTGTTTTGCACCTCCTCCAATGCCAATATTGAACGCCAAATATATTGTGTTTTCTCAGCATGTCTTGCCACATCATCTCATTGAGTTTACTAAATTTCGTGTTTCAAGTCTTATTCCCATATAATATGTCTCACATATCATATACAAAGAAAGTGTCAAAAAGAGTTCATTGCACTCATTCATATCATATCCATTTTGTGGCATCTTAGGACCAAAAACCGAGTTTTATGTTATATTTAAGTATCTTCATATCTCCGATCAGAAGAAACTTAAATAGGGGCAACTGCCATACCCTAATTTTTGACATACGATCTCACCCTCCATTTGCATCAATGCATGGCAAGTTCTCACGAGTGGTTTGGCCTATTTTTGCCAATTCTCAAGTCAGATTTCAAAAATTCTTAACTTCTTCAAATTTTGATATTTTGAACGGTTCTTTGTACATATGATTCTCCTTGACATCATCTATAATTTTTATTTACAAGTCAAGAGTTGATTATGCTTTGAAAAGCCACGAAAAAATAGAAATGTTAGAAGTCATTTATGAATTTAGTGAATTTTTTATTTTTATTGTGTTTTATTCATGATTTATTTTCCATTTAAAAAAATAAAAAAAATGCACTTAGCATCATGTTTTTTTTTATTTACTATTTTTACTTCTTTACTAAAAAATTATCAAAAATATGTTCTTTTATTAATTTAAATTTTTATATTGGTATCATTTATTTCAAAAAAAAATTTAGAAAAATTTACATAAGTCCTTTTATTTTCTTATATATATTTTATTTTTTATCTTTTAATTTGCACTTTTATTTTTTATTTTAATTCAAGAAAAAAAATCATAAATAGTTAGTTTAATATCTCTTTTATTTTCTATTTTGTATTTATTATTATTACTAATACTTTTAGTTTCTTTTATTATTATTATTATTATTATTATTATTATTATTATTATTACTTTGTCCTTTTGTTTTTTTTTTGTGTCAATAAAGAAAAGTTGGGACCACTATAATATAGTACAAACACTTCACATGGATTGTCAACTTGTACTTATCAATGGTCAAGAATCATTCTCACACTTCACATGGATTGCCAACTTGGACTTATCAATGGCCAATAACCATTCTCATAAAGTCACATGGATTGTCACATCAAAACTCCCACCTCATTCACCCTATAAATAAGACATCTATTTCTTTTATTTGGTACAAATTATACCATAAATCATTCACTAAACTAAACCAAAACTCTCTTCTTTTTTCTCTTCATTTTCTTTCAAGTTATTTCTTCCTTTTATTGAATAGGTAAGCTATTATACTTGTTCTTTATTTAATTCTATTACATGTTTACTCTTTATTTATTTATTTATTTATTTTTTAGTACCATAATTATCACCATTTTGGAAGGAAACTCCATTTATTCAAAATCAAGAGTTGAAAAGTGTTCTTGAACCTCCAAAAGCAAAAGTGATTTATTGTTGTTTAATTTTCATTTTTTCTGTAATTTTTTATTATTTATTTACTTATTTTGAGCATAGATCCTTGGTCGTGAGATTGAGTAGATAAATTTTCATTATTCATTTGTTTAATTTCATGAAAAATTGAGAAAGTTATGACATTTATACTATTTTTATTATAGACTTCATCTTATTCTTCTTTATCTATTTTTATTTTTATTTTTATTTTGATTAATTTGGAAAGCATTTGAGCTTTTTTTAGTTCATCTAAGCTTGTCGGATATTTGATGAACTTTCATCATTTCCAATCTACCTCTAAATGATCCTTTGATCATTCAAGGTACTTGGGATTGATAATAAGTTTGTTATAATGTATCTTCCTTGACTTTGTCTCTAACATGTATGGGTACATACATTGTATGCTCCATATGAAGTTACACTTATCCCAAATTAGATTATTAACTTTATATTGTACTAACTTTACTTTACTTTAATTTAATTTATATTTCCGCACTTTATATTTTCCTCTCTTTACTTTTATACCATTTATCATCCATAGCATTTTATTTTTTTTACTTTATGCCATTTATATTCTCTTTGCTCACTTGATCTTCCTTTTTTTTGCTTGTTATAAGCCACTTAATAAAGAAAAAAACCTCAAATTGGTTCTTTAATCCTTGGACTATGGTTACTATCCATTTTTATCTGATGCATGGTTCTTATTCAGTCTTCATCTGATTATTATCTTTGTGTTTGAATCCAATAGAAAGGTTTAATTCGTTTAATTCATGTCATCGAGTGTATCTTATATGATTGTGCGAATTCCTTCGTCCATCTTTAAATTTTTCTAATCTTAAGTTAGATCTCCAAAAATCTCATTTTTTAAACTTACACTCTTTTAAGCCAAAACCTTGACATTAGGTCGTTGTATTTTCAAAGTCCCTTTAAACTAATATTTTAGCAAGCAACTAATTTTAATACACAAAGATAATAAGAGGTTCTTGTAGAGTACTATAGATGCATTAGGTGCTAACACCTTCCCTTTGTATAATCAACCCCCGAACTTTAGATCTCTTTATTGCACTTGCTTTTACTTCTTACATTGCATATTTACTTATGGATTTTATTTCGCTCTTTTCCCCTTCCCTTAGAAATAATATCTTGATCTTCGATTTTCACCGCTATAGAACCCTTCAATGAACCTTCGATAATAGCCTGTTAAACCAAGAAACTTTGAATCTCAGTTGCAGACCTCAGAGTCTCCCATTGCAACACTACTTCAAATTTAGAAGGATCCATATCAATTCACCACTAGAAATCACATGACCGAAGAAACTCACTTCCTTTAGCCAAAATTCACATTTCGACAACTTAGCATATAACTTCTTCTCTTTCAACACTTGCAACACAATTCTCAAATGCTCTACATGCTCTTCTTCTGACTTAGATCAGAATATCATCAATGAAAACCACAACAAACTTATCCAGATACAAATGTAAAGTTCTATTCATATATTCCATGAAAACACCTAGTGCATTAGATACACCAAACAACACCGCAGTGTACTCGTAATGACCATACCTCGTTCGAAAAACCCTCTTCGAAATATCATCTAGTTTAACACGAATTTGATAATAACCCGACCTCAAATCAATCTTGCTGAAAACACAAGCACCCACTAATTGATCCATCATATCATCATTCCTCGGAAGCAGATACTTATTCTTAATAGTAACTTTATTCAATTGTTTGTAATCCACACACAGTCTCATACTTCCATCTTTCTTCTTGACTAACAACAAAGGAGCACCCCACGGTGAAACACTCAGTTGCATGAACTTCTTGTCAAGCATCTCTTCTAGTTGTTTCTTTAACTCGCTCAACTCTGGAGGTGACATTCTATAAGGAGCCATTGAAACTAAACTTGTACTTGGAACCATAAGTCTGTAGTAGATACTTTTGTTTCTAATTTATCGGCTGGGGCATAATAAGTCTTCTTACGGTCTTAATAGTGCTTTCCTATTTTCTCGTTCAAAATCTTGTAGTGAGTTGAACAAGCTTTGATTTCTTCTTCATAAATCCTACAGTTGTTCATGGATCTGCTGATATCCAATTTCTTGTTTGATTTTTGGACGCAAACCATTCTCAAACTTGATACACCTCGAGAACTCAACAAATGCTTCACTATAATATGGACAATACTTGGCTCGTTCCACAAACCTTGAAGCATACTCAATCAGAGTCATGTTCCCCTTGTTTCAGCTCCAAAAACTCAATCTTTTTCTTCCCGCGCACATGCTCATGAAAGTACTTCCTCTGAAACTCCCTGCTGAACACAACCCAAGTAATAACTTCACCCACTACTGTCAGTCTCTGACGGGAGCCAACCCACCAGTCATCAGCTTCTTCTACCAGTTGATGCATACCAAACCGCACCTTTTGCGCCTGAGCAGTTCGTGACTCGAAAGATCTTGTCAATCTTCTTGAGCCAAGTTTGAGTTCCATCAGGATCGTATCTACCTTTGAAAAATAGGCAGATGATTCCTTAGAAATGTCTCCAAAATACAAGATCCACCATTCCCGCCAACATTAGGCTGATGATGCATAGCTTAACAACATCCTGCAAAGCAACAACAATCACGATATCATTTCTTCTAGCCATTCTACACACGGAAAACTAACGTCAAAAACACGCATTGACACACTCGTCGACCGATAGAACATACACATCATGATAAAACTTGGTCGGACATACCGACCTGCTAAGATACCACTAATGTAACACCCTTTTAAACCCCAAAGAATATTCACAAACTAATACAATAATTAAATCAGAGTAATGCACCTAAATGGCATCGCATTGCGTAAACAAACTTCATAGTAAAACACATCCTGCTCTATAACAAGAGTATTCAAAAATTAACTACATTAAGTACTTCATGATTAACAACCATAGCTTTTCAACTTGCTCGCAATATAAATTCATAATTCACAACGTCTTTATTAAGATGCTTCTAAATAACTTCATCATGTAAAAACAACTTAAATACCACAATGGTAGTTCAAATCTCAAAATAAACAAAGTAACATGATTATTCAAAGTAAACGATCTCATCCCCAATGTTACATATCAGAGCAAGACCCCTTTATTTTACAGGAAATAAAGAACACACTCTACAACTATCCTCTAAGCCTCAACAGACTATTCTTGATTACCTGCAAGTTACCCATGTATAGAGGTAACATTTCCAAGCAGTAAGGGTGAGTAAATCACAATCATTATAAAAGACATAAGGAGTAAATATAGTAGTTATAATACAACACTAAGGAAAACACCACATCATCGAAACCTCATGTCATACTCACACTTCATGACATCATAATACTCATTAGACACATGGTAGTAGCATCAATTAACAATCATCACAAACACACATTCACAAAACATCATTCAGCAAAATCATAATGCAATGCCACATATAATGCAATGCTGTTATACCATAAATTTTGCCCCTAAGATCCTTTGTTATCTCATAGTAATGCATCAAGATCTCGCATTTGGGTTGACTATCTTTGTGGCTCTCTCTTCTATCTTTAAGTTTGCTCTCAAGGGATCACCAAACACCTTAATTGTGTATCTTGTATATATGTGATTTACATTTTTCGGACCTCTAATCAAAATACCAAAAATATGTGTGCTTTATTTTTGTATATTTGTGTTTTGTATGTATCGAGCCATAACATCCAACCAACACTGCTTTTTCCACTTTTTCCTACAGAAACCGGTTCCCCATATACAAGAAACCGGTTTCTCTCACGGATTTTGCTCCTAGATTTTAATTATTTGCAGCAGAAACTGGTCCCCTATATGGAGAAACCTGTTTCCTGTGCGAATTTGGCAAAAAAAAAGAGAAGTGCATTTTCAAGTTTGTAGCACGTGGCTCCAATTTCCTTCTTTTTTTTTTTAGAATATTCTTGATTACCAAAAAATAATTCCCCTACCTCATCAAAATTAAATTCCATCATACACTCTCATTTGATTACATGTGCACCACTTGATCTTAATTTTGGCTCCAAAATCAATTACCAAGCCTAATTTTTTTTCCTAACAGAACTCCAAACCACTTCTAATTCCAAGGCTAAACTCTATAAATAGAGCCCTCATTTCATTCAGTCATCAAGCTTGTAATAGCCAAATTCACCCTACTAAAAATTCTCTCAATTGTTTTCATCTACCAAACTCACCAAAAAGCTCTTTCTCCATTAAATTTAGTAAGCTTTTCATTGAAGCTTACTAGTCCAAACACTTTTTTTCTTCCTTAATTCTCTCAACCAAAGATTGGGAGATTGTTTCTTGGAGCTGATTTGAAAGCTTAATTCAGTTTTGGAATAGGTAATTTTTTGGATCCACCATTGTTAAGCTTGATTTTGATCTTTTACAATGTGATCTCTTGTAATCTTGGTTGTTTGATTTTTTGAGTCACATTTTTGGATTCCATTGGTGTTATTTTCTCATAATTTGATTGAATTTTCGTGCTCAATTGAATCCAAAATCATAAGGTGTTTAATAAAAAAGTTTGAACAAAAATTTTCTCTTTAAAATGTTGTTTTTGAAAAATTCCCAGCAGAAACTAGTTTCCCTGTTTGGAGAAACCGGTTTCCCTCACTATATTTTGCACCATATTTGAAATTTCATGCAGGAAACATGTTTCCCATATAAACCAGTTTCTTGACAGTAGAATACAGTTTTTTGCCTTGTTTTGGGGCTGTTTTGATTTGTTTTCTATTTTCTACTCCTTTCTTTTGATTGTTGCTTTGGATTGTAATTTTAAATGTCCAATTTCTCTTCAAACTCAATCGACTTAGGATGTAGATGAAGTTGGATAAACATTCATTAATTCAAATCTATCATAGAGTAAATAATTTAATTTATTCTTGGTGCTTTGAATTAGTGATATGTTTAGTGCTTTAATCCATCAATTATGAGTGATTGAACTTGAAGATGAAAGAATTTTGAGAATGGGATCCAATGTGATTTCTTATCTCCCTCTCCCTATTCATCTCATCCATTTCTTTTTCCTTGAAGTGATCATTATTGACCCAAGCTTTTTGCTTGAAATTGTCCAAGTATGATTGCTTATTGAACCATGCCTCAAGACCTTTGAAGCTTGTTGTTAGGAGGATTTGGTTTTACCAATCCTCTAACAAATCTTCATCAAGTTTGACCAAAGTTCAATTTTCAATCATCGGTGATCACTTATTATGGAATTAATCTCCCTTCTTATTTATCTTTATTTTTGTTTTTACTTGTGCAACATGTCTTAGGAGCTTAGTTTTTACCATGTCTCTAATATGTATGGTACATATATTTCTATTGACTGGCTTCAAAATAGGTGTGACTTCTATATAAGTCCACTTTCGATTGCTTAACATAACGCTAAATTTGTTCCGATTAGGAAAATGATCATTTGTGACCCAAAATTTATGTTTGTATGTCCGAGTATGGTTGCTTGTTTATCTTGGATCCTCTAATGAGTTTTCATTATTTTTGGTCCAATATCATCATTCAATCATCATTGATCATATTTGTGACCATTATTAACTTCTAACTTCTAACTTCTAACTTCTAACTCATTAACAATTAACTTTACTTTATGCCTTTATTTTATTCGTTTATTTTTTATACACGTTTATCTTTAGCATTTGCATTTCATGCTATTTTCTTTTTGCTCACTTGAGTATTTATTTTTTATTTTATGTTATCTTTGCTCACTTGAGCATTTATTTTCATGTTATTTTACCTTTGCCCACTTAAGTTTTTCTTTTTATTTTTAAAGACACTTAATAATCCGACTTGAACATTAAAAGACTTAAGGCTCTTTGTGGACTATTGGTTATTATCCTTAGCATATTGGAGTTGTGGATATCTCGGACTTAGGATTAGAACCCTTTCCCTGATACTTTGGAGACCTTGTTGTCTTGTTGTTATGCTGTCTGAAGTCCTTGGGGTTTACTCCAAGGCATTGGGTTGATTTTCTTTATGTGCAGGTTAATCTGATGTTTTATCCGGGTTTGTGAACTCCTCTGTATAAAGCCATTACTCAGGCTAATTTTTTTGAAGACTTTATTTGATTATTATTTCATCTGAGGCGCAAGTTTTTCTAAGGCTTTCTTCATGGGAAGTTTGGTTTTATCTTAGTATTATGCTTGCTTGGTTCTTAATCCAAAGGATGGATTTCTACATTGACTTCTTTATGTCAAGTGTTGATTTCTTGTTGGTTAGACCTTTCCTTACCTTAGCTTTTACTTTGTGTATATAGGATAGTCTCTTCATCTCTTCCCATTATTCTTTAATTTTAAAAATCTTTTCCCATTTTTCAAAGAATTTTTGTTTTCTAACTTGAACCGCTTTCATAAAAAACTTTTTCTTTATAAAGTCATCGATTAATCTTAATCAAGATATGACTTCTTTCTTCAATACTTAAAAAATGCAAACAATAATTCAAACCTTTTTGCCTCTTTGGCTTTTCTCTTTAAAACATTTTTCTTAAAACAAACCAACACACAAAACCTTTTCAAAATTTTTGAGAAGAACTAAGAGTGCTCTGATCCCCTATTGTACAAAAGGTGGTACATAGGCACAAAAGGTTTGCAACCGCGGAGGGTGCAAAAATTGTAAAAAACCACTTCTTTTCTCATCTCACCAATCTTATATTCGTATATACCTTTTAATAGCCCAAATACACAGATTTTCAAAGAGGTTCCTGCGGAGTACCATAGATGTTTAGGGTGCTAAGACCTTCCCTTTGCATAACAAACCCTCGTACCTTGATCTCTATTTTACTTTAGGTTTTCTTCACTCTTTTCCTAGTCCTTTGGATAAAATAAAAGTGTGGCGGCGACTTCATTGATTTTTGTGAGTTAAGTCAATCCAATGGCTTAGTCTTAACATTTTTGCCGCCACAGATGCAACTTCATTTGATTCATGCACGTGGTACCAAAACTTCACTGATGACACCATCATCGATTCTCCAAAGATTCTCAACAATAGAATCGATTCTCGCTTAGACCCAAAGCACATCACCAATTGCACTCAATCCACACTATGGGATTGAGGCCATCACTAGACTAATTGTCTTACAAAATTCACTAGAACAACATCCTACAACTGTCACTGGGCTATGCCTAAAACATATTCCATGAATGCATGGTACAAAACATCTTAATAACCAAATGACCACTTCTAGTCAAAACACATCATCATTCATGTAATCATCATAATATTAACATACACTGCATAATGCAAAACAACATCATCATATCATTAACAGTTCATCGTATACATATACATCATACTAAAATAATCACCCAATCATCTTATTCATCATAGCATAGGTACTGGGGAAATACATCATATGACTCTTTTTAATCCATAAAAGTATAGTTCATTATGTTAGCTTCCTAATGCTTAGAACGATGTGTCAATTAGAGTCCTGAAACTCAAGTTACGACACTTTAAAAATGCTAATGTTGTCCGTCAACTGGTGCTCGCCCGAAGAAACAGGATGCTCGCCTAAGGCTCCCCCAGTGTAAGGGAGCAACAACACCATCATTCCTTTCTAATCTCCATCGCCTGACGACACATCTTGATCACCCGACGCTCTCTTCTCACTTTTGCATCGCTCGACGACGCTCAAGAGACAGACCACCCCCATAGAAAAATCTAGGGGATATTGTTGTACCCCAATTTTCCCCCCTAAGATTCCCCTATCATATCATGTCAACTTGATCATAACAAAATCACATTAGGGTTGGTTCTTCCTCTTTTTTCTATCTCCTATCTTTAAGTTTTCTCTTGAGGAATCTCCAAGCACCTTAGTTGTGTATTTTGTATATGCGTTGATAATTAACCTCTAACCAAAATACAAAAATTATTTGTCTTTATCTTTGCAAAATTGTGTTTTGTAGGTACCAAGTCGAAGCATCCGATAAATAAAGTTTGCAGCTTGCATCGACCCATAGAAGCTTGTGTCGAAGAAGCAGCTTGTATTGATCTATAAAGGCATGTTTTGACTCATGCAAGTTGATGGATTCTGTATTGTGTCGAAGGCAGCTTGCATTGACCCATAGAAGCTTATTTTGACTCATGCAATTTGTTTGATTCTGTATTGTGTCGAAGGCAGCTTGCATTGATCCATAGAAGCTTATTTCGACTCATGCAATTTGTTTGATTATGTATTGTGTCAAAGGCAGCTTGCATTGATCCATAGAGGCTTGTGTCGAACTCATGCAAGGTGGTTAATTCTGTATTGTGTCGAAAGGCAGCTTGTATTGATCCACATATGCTTGTGTCGAACTCATGCAAGGTGGTTAATTATGTATTGTGTCGAAAGGCAGCTTGTATTGATTCATAGAGGCTTGTGTCGAACTCATGCAAAGCAATCAATTTTGTATTGTGTCGAAAGACAGCATGCATCGACCCATAAAGGTATGTATCGACTCATCCGGTTTGTATAACTAGCATGTGTCGACACATACGTGTTATGTGTCGACTCATGCAGATTGTTGATTCTGTAATGTGTTGAAATAGCAGAATGTGTCGATACATAGAAGCTTGCGTCGACTCATGCTGTGTTATACAACTAGGATGTGTCGACACATATGACCCTTGTGTCGACTCATAGCAGCAAAATACACGTGATTTTTGAAAAAAAGCCAGCAATTTCAAAACTGTCATCTTTTTGGCTCCAATTTTTTCTGCATAATTTGAAAATTATATCATTAATTCAATTTTGGCTCCAAGAATCAATTACCAAATTACCACTAATCCCAATCCTAAAACTCTATAAATAGAGACCTCATTTCATTCAAATCACAAGCTTTTGATAGCCAAACTCATCTTGCTAAAAAATCTCTCAATTCTCTCCATCTACCAAATTCACTCAAAGCTCCATTTTCAAAAAAGATAGTAAGCTTTGCATTGAAGCTTACTAATCTTTGAGCTAAACCTTCATCCAAACACTTTTTCTTCATCAATTCTCTACATCCAAGCTTTGGTAATTGATTCTTGTGGTCGAATTGCAGCAAATTCTGGAAGTTATTTGATAATTCTCTAATTCTACCTTTGGTAAGTTGGATCATCATCTTTCACAATGTGATCTCTTATGGATTTATGGTTTTGATTCATTGAGCACTATTTTATGATTCCATTAGTGCTATTTTCTCATAATTTGATGGAATTTTCATGCTCAAGTGGATCCATGATCATAAGGTGTTTGATGAAAAGTTGGAACAAAAATCTGATCCTTGAGATGCTGTTTCGATTGATTTTAACAGGTTGCAATCAACTGTTGTAACATTACAATTGATTGTCATAGAAAATTGATTTGAAAAAAAAACTGCACTGATGCAATTGGTAGTTGTCGAAGCACAACTGATTGTAACAGTGTCAAAGATACTTTTCTGCCTTCTTTTGGGGCTGTTTCGACTCAAATATTTTTCTACTCACTTCTTTGATTGTTGGTTTGGATTGCAATTTTAAATGTCCAATTTGTCTTTAAACTCAATGGACTTTGTGATGTAGATGAAGTTGGATAAATGTTCATCAATTCAAACCTACCTAAGAGTGAATTATTTAATTCATTTTTGGTGCTTTGGATTAATGATATGTTTAGTGCTTTAATCCATCTAGAGGAGTGGTTGAATTTAAAGATGAAAGAATTTTGAAATGGTGATCCAAATTAGCTTATCATTCCCCTCCCTCTTCATCTTATCCGTTTCTTTTTTTATTGTGCTACATGTTAAGGGATGGTGATCTCTATATCATTTATCCAAACATGAAGTACATAGATTGCTATTGACCGACCTCAAAATAGGTGCGACTTCTATATAAGTCCACTTACGATTACTTAACATAGCGCTAAATTTTGTCCCGATTCGAATAAATGATCATTCGTGGCCCAAACTTATGATTGCAAGCCCAAGTATGTTAATTTGATCTCTTTGATCCAATAACCTTGAGATTCATTATGTGGAGGCTTTGGTTCTACCAATCCTCTAATGGATCTACAACACCTTTGGTCAACGCGGATCACTTAAACATCGTTGATCATTAAATGTTACTTTTGAGGATTCTGAAATGGATGATATACTTGACAAAAAGCAAATGCAACTTATTGTGTGGAGGCTTTTGTTCTACCAATCCTCTAATGAGTTCTAAATGTAAGTTTCAAGATGGTCATCCAACTAACCACTAATTTCTAACAATTGACTTTACTTTATGCTTTTATTTTTTATGCTTTATGTACCATTTAATTTAAGCATTTACATTTCATGCCTTTTTTTTATTTTGCTCACTTGAGCATTTATTTTTATGTCATTTTTATTTTGCTCACTTGAGCTTTACTTTTCCTTTTAAAAATACCTAATAATCAATATGAACCATAAAAATCTTTAATGGCACTTGGATTATTTGGTCACTATCCTTGGCATTATGAAGCATTGGACTTCTTGGACTTAGGATTAGAGACCTTGGCCTATCTTGGAGACTTTGTGAATTTATTTGATATTTTGTCTAGAGTTCTTGAGGTTTACCTCAAGACATTGGGTTGTTTGTTTGTTTTGTGTGCAGATTATTGTGATTACATACTTTGTTTGTAATCTGGAATTCACCCGTATACAGCCGTTACTCTGCCCAATTTTTGCGAAGACTTAATACACTTGAAGTTTGATTCTCTCAAGAGGTCTAGTATCTTTGCTTGCTTGGTTTAAATCCGAAGAATGGGAATTCTATATTGACTCATAATGTCAAGTATTGGCTTCTTGTTGGTTAGATGGTTCTTATCCCTAGCTTTTACCTTATGCTTTAGGATAGTCTCTTCATCTCCTCCCATCTTCTTTAATTTCAAAAATCTTCTCCCTCCTTTTAAAAAACTCTTCTTATTTCTAAACTTGAAACACTTTCATAATAAACTTGGACTTAGGTCCATGCATTTTCAAAATATTTTCATAAATAAATTTCAATCAATTCAATAATACCTTGACATTTTTGTGAGAAGACTAAAAGTCAATAAATCTCATTTCAAACCATTTTGTCACTTTGGCTTTTTATTTTAAAACTTTTCTTAAAAGATTAGACTCTTGTCAATCCTTGTAGTGATGCAAACAACTATACTTCTACAATATGTAGTAAAGAGAGATATTTTCCACTTGAGTGTTGAGTGAGGCTTTGTTGATTTTAAAATCCAAGCCATATCCTCCACTTTGAGATGATGCAAATTCTCCTTTCTCATAATTGTGGGTAGTAAGTATGTTTTCCATACGGACAATGACGATGATGTCTTATCTCATAAAATTAACCAACACACTTATGTTTCAAATTTTTTAAAAAGAGGAACTACATGTACCCTGATCCCCTATTGCACGAAAGGTGGTACGTAGGCACTAAAGGTTCGCAACCGCGACGGGTGCAAAAATCATAAAAATATTTCTTTTCTCACCTCCACCATCCATTTTATATACAACACATTTTTATAACCAAAATATACAGATTTTTCAAAGAGGTTCCTGCGGAGTACCGTAGATGTTTAGGGTGCTAATACCTTCCCTTTGCATAACCAACCCCCTTACCTTGAATCTTTCCCCCTTTTTTGGGTTATTCGCTCTTTTCCCATTCCTTTGGAAACAATAAAGCGCGGTGGAGATTTTTATTTTGATTTGTATAAAGTCTAGTCAATCCAATGGCTTAGCCTTGAACATTTCTACCGCTACAGAAAAATGGCGACTTCACTGGGGAAAGATTAACCTCTTGTTGGTCCATCCCTAAGTGGGTTGAGCCTATCTTTGTTTATATCTGTATATATGTTATTGTGTTTATGTGTTATATTTTGTATATATGTATGTCTGGATTTTCCTGGTTTACAGGGTGCTTGGTGATTACTCATAAGTCCTATACCCGGACTTGGGCAAACTTTAAGATATGACGGGCGATATAGTCATGTTAACTTTGAGGGAGTAATCCCAAAAAAGGAGGCATGAGATCCCCCACTCAGTGGAAGCCCCTTTGACTGTAGTGTCCTTTACTGAGTAATCGGGAAGACGTACTGCTTTCGACCTGGGAGCCTGCTGAAGCTGAGGACCGTAGATTACCTAACCCATCTTGGCCTTTTAGGTGTAGTGCGGAAGCTATGACGGAGTAATCTGGAAGTAGTTGTCACGCGATACTACGCTCGGACGAGTCTTTCTTGAGAATATTACTAATTATCGAGTTAATTGGGAAGTTGGTAATATCCGAAGGAAGGACGTAGACTCTGGGAACCTCTAGAACCTTGTTCGGCAGGTGATAACTTTTTAGACCAACACCTCATGGGTAGTACCTTCGGCCTCATGCTCGTGACGTTGAACCTATGAACCCTATATGTGTGATCTTGTGTGTGATTATTGCATCATGCATCCATGCACTCATAAGTATCTTTTGAAGAAACCGATATTTCAAGGGATTTAAAGGTTGACTATTTATGAATATCTCAGGTACTTTTAAACCATGGATTCTGGAAAGAGAAAGACCGGGAAATACAGTTTCAAGGATCCTAAGATAGATGAGTTGATCAGTCTAATTCCAGAGATTGAGTGTTCTGCAGACTTTCAGAAGAAGTATGGATCCATTATTCCTCTCATGAAGCTGAAGATGAAGGAGGGTATTCTCTCAACTTTGGTCCAGTTCTATGATCTGGTGTATCACTACTTTACCTTTCCCGATTATCAGTTGATGCCTACACTGGAGGAGTATTCCTATCTATTGGATTTACCTGTTACCGATCATGTTCCTTTTACTGGTTTGAAGGGTGAGCCAAAACCACATGAGATTGCTGCTTTGATTCATCTGGGGAAGTCTGAGGTGGAAGCCCATATGACTACCAAAGGAGGGATTCGAGGATTACCAACTTAGTTCTTATTGGAGAAAGCTCGTTACTTTGCCAGGATGAAGAGTACGGTTGCTTTTGAGGCCATCTTTGCTTTACTCACCTATGGATTATTCTTATTTCCTAATGTGGGCAAGTTTGTCGACATTAACACTATCAGGATTTTTATGATTGGAAACCCGGTTCCTACACTGTTGGGTGATGCTTATTACTCAGTTCATCTTTGGAGTTCCTATCATGGAGGAATGATTATCTGTTGCACGCCTTTATTGTACCAGTGGTTTATCTCTCATATGCCTCAGTCTGATGCTTTTTGGGATGTCAAGAAGGAACCCCGTTGGGCTCCTAAGATCATGACACTTACTCACTCGGATATTGATTGGTATCATCGAGCTTACCAGGATGTGGAGGTTATTGACAGTTGTGGTAGTTTCCCCAATGTGCCTCTTCTTGGTACAAAGGGAGGAATTAACTATAACCATGTTCTTGCACGTCGACAGCTTGGCTACTCGATGAGGGATAAACCGAATAATATTCATTTGAGTAGTTTCTTTCTGAAGGAAGGAGAAGACCACAGGGAAGCTAAGGAGCAGATTGCGAAGGCCTGGCGTCACATTCATAAGAAGAGTAGGAAGGATTTGGGACCTAGAGGTGTTGTTTCTTTGGAGCCATATCTTCAGTGGGTCCGATCGAGAGCCATTCAGTTGAAGATGCCGTATACTCGGGAGACACCCATGCCTGATCTATTTGTGAAGACCACTCCTCCCTTATTAGATGATCTAGAAGAGCTTCAACTTGCTTTGGTTAGGATGCAATAGGAAAGGGATGCTTGGAATAACAAGTTCCAGACTTTAGAGAGTTCCTACAGAGCAGGCCTGAAGGAGAAAGATGATTTGATCGAGATCCTTGAGAGTCAAGCAGTGGAGTCTATGGAGAGGCAAGGGGATTTATTTTCTCCTAAGCCTCAAATAGGTGTTGATTACTCACTTCCTGCTTCGAATGATTGGAAGGAGGTTGCCATCAGACACGTGGAAGAAAACCAGAGATTGAGGGCTCAGATTGCCAGGCTCACAGGGAAGCGCCAACGTACAAATTGATCTCCATTAGTTCCTCTTCTCAGGATTTTAGATTGTATTTTCATCTTGTACTTGGGATCATTAAAACTTGTAATCCATTTTGAAGCTATTATAATAAAAGTTTTCAGTATTTCAAAAGCTTTATTATTTTGATGTTTGCAATATGTCTATAAAACGTTAAATCCCTTGAAATATTAAATGATAAAGTAAAAATAATCATACACATTGCATATCATGCATCATATTGCACATATTTCTTGCATTTTCTATGCATGTCCAGGTGTCTTACCTAGCTTCTTTACTTCACCTTTGCAAGCTGACTCATCACTACAACACTCGGGCTAATTTCAAAAAGAAGATGGATAACTTAGAACAGGAGAATCGCGAGTTGCGCGAAGAAGTTTCTGCTTTGAAGGCTGACATGGCCAATATGACTGCTCTGATGGAAGCTTTGGTGGCTGCTCAGAATCAGCCACCGAGTGTTCAACCTCAACCAACAAGGGCAAATGATGAAGTTCCTACTGTTCCTGTATCCGCTACTTCGACTGTTGTTCAAAACCGTATGCCTTAGGGTTATCCATGGGGAATGCCATAGAATTTTGCACCTGAAGATTTAAATCTTGGCCCTCAAGATGCTCTAGTGGTTCAAAATGTTGTTACTCCTGCACCTCCTGTGGTGCATACTGTTCCTGCTGCACCTCCTTCGGTGAATTTGGTTCTATTTGTTAATGAAGATATGTGTCGTCCTTTCCCTCCACTGAGTGAAGACTTGGATCTTTATGATAGAATGGATGATTTCCAAGAACATTTTGATAGAATGCAAAGAGAGATGAAGGCTCTTAGGGGAAAAGAGTTATTTGGGAAGAATGTGAATGAGCTGTGTTTAGTCCCAAATGTTAAAGTGCCTGCTAAGTTCAAGGTCCCGGAATTTGAGAAGTACAAGGGCAACACTTGCCCTCGTGATCATTTGGTGATGTATGTGAGAAGAATGTCTACCCACACCGATGATCAGCGTCTGCTGATTCACTTTTTCCAGGATAGTCTGACCGGCGCAGCGTTGAAATGGTACATGAGTTTAGACAACGCCAACATCCATACTTTTAATGATTTGGGAGAAGCATTCATCAAACAATACAAGTACAATCTGGACATGGCGCTTGACCATGACCAGCTTAGGGCCATGGTTCAGAAAGACAGAGAATCATTCAAAGAGTATGCGCAGAGATGGCGCAAAGTGGCGGCACAAGTGATTCCTCCCATGGAGGAGAAATAAATGACTAAGATTTTTCTGAAGACGCTGGGAGCTTTCTACTATGAAAGGATGGTAGCAAGCGCCCCAAGTGATTTTATAGAAATGGTAGGAATGGGGGTTCGCCTAGAAGAGGCAGTAAGAGAAGGTCGTTTGACAAAGGGTGAAGGATCTGGTGGTGTGAAAAAGCCAGCTTATGGGTTTACAAAGAAGAAAGAGGGGGATACAAATGTTGTTATGCAAGAGAGAAGGGTAAACGCTCCTAGAAAGAATTATAAGTGTCATTAGCAAGTCGCCTTAGTCACTCATGTTATGAATGCCGCTCCAACTACCGTTGCTTATCAAAGACCGTCCCAGCAGGGGAATCAAGGGTATAATCAGAGAAGGGAGAACTATGATCCTATTCCAATGATCTATGCAGAGCTACTACCAGAATTGATTCAAAAGAAGTTGGTCCAAACACGACCACCTCCCGTCATACCATCACCATTGCCTTGGTATTACAAAGCAGACCAGACGTGTGCCTTTCATCAGGGAGCACCAGGGCATAGTGTTGAGAATTGTTATCCTTTGAGGACTGAAGTGAAAAGGTTGGTGAAGTCTGGAATTTTATCTTTCAAAGACGTGGGACCTAATGTGAAAGACAATCCTCTGCCCAAGCACGGGGGAGTGAATGCTGTAAATATGGTGGCTGGTTGTCCAAGCAACTTTCGAATTTTTGACATTAATCTGGTTAGAGGATATTTGGTGAAGATGCACGCAGACCTCCGTGAATTCAGTTATTATACGCATGACCATGCCGGTTGTGCTATTTGTAGTACAAATATACAGGGTTACGAGAAGATAAAGGCTGATTTACAGGAGATGATGGATGAAGGTTTAATCAATATAATCAGGCCTAGGGAAGAATATGAAGAGGAAGTGAATATGGTTTTTGGATGTCCGGGTGAATTCAGAATTTTTGATGTGGATCATTTGAATGAGGATCTCGTGCAGTTGCATGCTACCTTCTACCGTACTGCTGGTCAGGTGGAACACCAATATGGATCTTGCATAGTTTGTTGTCGAGACCCCCGGGGATGTTATATTGTGAGGGAAGGTATTTAGTTGTTGTTAGACAATGGAACTATTAAGATCACAGGTCAAAGAGATGATTATCACGAGATTGATATGGTTGAAGTTTGTTTGATGGAAGAAGAGTCAGAGGAAGAGTATGCCTCTGCAGATGAGTATTTCTCTTCAGACGAAGATTTGTTTGCCGGAAATGACTTTTTGATGGCTGATTGTGTTAAGGAAGGGGTAAATGTCATTGTACCTTGTATTGGTGCACCCGCTCATCTTGAGGTGGAGTACCATAGCAAACCAGCTGTTACCCCACTGGTAGTTATCTGCCAGGTCCTGTTCCCTATAAATCAGATAAGGCTGTGCCTTACAAATACAACGCTACAATCTTAGAAGATGGGGTGGAAATTCCCATCCAGCCAATGCCAGATGTTGGGAATATAGCTGATAATAGCAGGGTGACCCGTAACGGTCGTGTGTTTGTGCCGATTATTCGAAGAGATGTTGTTGCTGGAAAGAAAATTGTTGCGAACGATGAGCCTAAGAAGGCTGCAGGAGAGACTAGTGGAGATACATTAGAGAAAGAAGTGGATGATATCTTGAAGATAATTAAGATGAGCGACTACAAAATTGTAGATCAGCTATTGCAGACTCCTTCCAAGATATCTATCCTAGTTTTATTAATGAATTCTTCTGCTCATAGAGAATCACTGATAAGAGTACTAGACCAAGCTTTTGTGGAGAATGACATGCCATTAGATCAATTCAGCAGCATAATTGGAAACATTACATCATGTAACAATTTGAGTTTCTGCGATAATGAGTTACCAGATGAAGGAAGGAATCACAACCTGGCCCTCCACATATTTATGAACTACAAGAATGATTCGCTGTCCAATGTGCTAATTGATAACGGATCCGCGCTGAATGTTATACCAAGGAGTACCCTCATGAAGTTAAAGTATCAAGGAGCACCTATGCGCCCGAGTGGCATCATTGTGAAGGCTTTTGATGGGTCGAGGAAATCTGTCATCGGTGAAGTGGACTTTCCCATCTATATAGGACCACATTTGTTCTTGATAACCTTCCAGGTTATGGACATTATTCCTGCATATAGTTGTTTGCTAGGACGACCATGGATACACGAAGCAGGGGCTGTCACTTCAACTCTGCATCAGAAGTTAAAGTTTGTGCACGAAGGGAAGGTGGTGATCATAAATGGGGAGCAGGCGTTGTTGATATCCCATTTATCCTCTTTCAGTATTGTAGAAGCGGATGAGGCTACTATTGGAACCCAGTTCCAAGCCCTATCTATTGACAACATAAGGAGGAATGAGAATTTTGTGGTTTTGCTGAAGGACGCGTAGCAGGTTGTGCGCAATGGTCATAATGCAGTTTGGGGACAACTTGTGGAACCACCCATGAACAAAAACAGAGCGGGTTTGGGTTTCTCTTCGAAGAATGGCAAAGGCGAAAGTTTGAAGTCAAAGTCTTATGTGAAAAGTTATCATGATGTTTTCCGCAGCGGAGGCTACCTTCATCCAATTGGTTATGGAATTAATGATGTTGAAGAGGATGAAGCAGAGCAGAAAGTACCGAATCATGTGACGCATGGAGTCCGAGTTCAGAACTGGGTCACCATTGATGTTCCTTCTTGCATACATATTTCAAAGTAATTTGTTTTGTTAATCTGTTTCTTTCTTTTGAAAAGCTTTCACTCTGCCCAAGGTGAAAGTATTGTATGGGCTTATCTGTTTACTTTGATTTTTAAGATCATTAATAAAAGTTGTCTTTGCTTCAAAAAAAATGTCTTTATTTTTTGCTTTTTCTTGGGAAATGGTAATCAAATAAAAAACCATTTTCAAAATAAATAATAACTAAAAATTAATCTTCATGATCACTTGTTATTGTTATATGTGTCAGTTTCTAAAAGCAATCATAAATCACATGTGCAGATTAATTAAAAAAACCGTTGAATACAATGGCCCTGCACCCTCTCCCAACTTTGAATGTCCTGTGTTTGGGGCTGAAGAAGAAGATTATGATGAGATTCTAGAAGATGTCTCATGGTTGCTTGAGCACGAGGAAAATACCATTCAGCCATATAAGGAGCCTCTGGAAGTGATTAATGTGGGTTCAGAAGAAGATCCGAAGGAAATTAAGACTGGAGCATCGTTGCATCCTGATGTGAAAAGCGGGTTGATTGAGCTGTTGAAAGAGTATGTGGATATTTTTTCTTGGTCTTATCAAGATATGCCTGGTCTAGATACAAACATTGTCGAGCATCGTTTGCCGTTGAAGCCAGAGTGTCTGCCAGTTAAACAAAAGTTGAGAAGAACCCACCCAGATATGGCAGTAAAGATCAAAGAGGAGGTCCTAAAACAGATTAATGCTGGTTTTCTTGTGACGTCAGTGTATCCTCAATGGATTGCCAATATTGTCCCAGTACCGAAAAAAGACGGAAAAGTCCGCATGTGCGTAGATTACAGAGATCTAAATAAAGCTAGTCCGAAAGATAATTTTCCATGGCCTCACATTGACATGTTAGTGGACAGCACAACAAAATTCAAGGTATTCTCGTTCGTGGATGGATTTTCCGGGTATAATCAAATAATAATGGCTCCAGAGGACATGGAAAAAACAATGTTTATCACACCCTGGGGAACATTCCGTTACAGAGTGATGCCCTTCGGGTTGAAGAATGCTGGTGCAACGTACCAAAGGGCTATGACAACCCTATTCCATGATCTGATGCACAAGGAAATTGAAGTATATGTTGATGATATGATTGCAAAATCCCAAACTGAAGAAGGGCATATAAAAGATTTGTTGAATTTGTTTCAGCGTTTGAGGAAGTATTGTCTCCGCTTGAATCCAAATAAATGCACCTTCGGAGTTAGATCGGGGAAATTGTTGGGTTTTATCGTTAGCCAGAAAGGAATTGAAGTTGACCCTGATAAAGTCAAATCAATTCAAGAAATGCCAGCACCAAGAACTGAAAAGCAAGTCAGGGGTTTCCTCGGGCGTTTGAATTATATTTCCAGATTCATTTCCCACATGACTGCAAAGTGTGAACCGATCTTTAAGTTGTTAAAGAAAGATCAAGGTTGTGTGTGGACGGATGACTGCCAAAGGGCATTTGAGAGTATTAAAGAGTATCTTCTTGAACCTCCTATCTTTCTCCCTCCCGTAGAAGGAAGACCGTTGGTTATGTATCTAACAGTGTTAGATAAATCCATGGGTTGTATTCTGGGACAACAGGATGAAACAGGGAAGAAAGAGTTCGCCATTTATTATCTCAGCAAAAATTTCACTGATTGTGAGTCGCGGTATTCCACGCTAGAAAAAACGTGTTGTGCTTTGGCATGGGCGGCAAAGTGTTTGCGGCAGTATATGTTGAATCATACCACTTGGTTGATCTCCAAAATGGATCCAATCAAGTATATTTTTGAGAAGCCTGCTCTTACTGGGAGAATTTCCCGCTGGCAGATGTTGTTATCTGAATATGATATTGAGTACCGCACTCAAAAAGTTATCAAAAGTAGTGTGTTGGCAGATTACCTTGCTCACCAGCCGGTGGAAGATCATCAGTTTGCAGAATATGAATTCCCCGATGAGGATGTGATGTTCCTAAAAGTGAAAGATTGTGATGAACCATTGCCTCTGGAAGGCCTCGACCCTGAATCTCGTTGGAGTATGATATTTGATGGAGCGGTGAATGCTTATGGTAAAGGAATTGGTGATGTGATCGTCACTCCTCATGGATCGCACATTCCTTTTACTGCAAGGTTAACATTTGATTGCACTAATAATATGGCAGAATATGAGGCTTGCATCATGGGTCTTTAGGAAGCTATTGATCTCAGAATCAAAATTCTAGATGTGTATGGTGATTCAGCTTTGGTAATAAATCAGATTAAAGGAGAATGGGATACTCGTCACCCTGGTTTGATCCCTTACAAAGACTATGTAAGAAGATTATTACCCTTCTTCAATAAAGTTGAATTCCATCACATTCCTAGAGATGAAAATCAAATGGCGAATGCTCTGGCAACTCTGGCTTCCATGTACCAAGAAAATACTTAGAATGATATACCCCGTATTATAGTTCGACGGCTGGATAGGCCCGCTCATGTGTTTACGACAGAGGAGGTAGCAGATGAAAAACCTTGGTATTATGACATCCAGCAATTTCTTCAGACTTAGGAATACCCGATTGGTGCGTCGAGGAAAGATAGAAAGACACTAAGAAGATTGGCAGGCAGTTTCTTCCTCAGTGAAAATGTGTTATACAAGAGAAATTATGACATGGTCTTGCTCAGATGCATGGATAGACACGAAGTAGACATGTTGATGCATGAGATTCATGAAGGTTCATTTGGCACTCATGCTAATGGGCATTCGATGGCTAAAAAGATGCTAAGGGCAGGTTACTATTGGTTGACAATGGAATCTGATTGTTACAAATTTGCAAAGAAGTGCCATAAATGCCAGGTTTATGCAGATAAGGTCCATGTGCCTCAGAAACTTCTCAATGTGATTTCCTCCCCGTGGCCTTTCTCTATGTGGGGTATTGACATGATCGGGATGATAGAACCCAAAGCTTCGAATGGACACAGTTTCATCTTGGTAGCAATTGACTACTTTACCAAATGGGTAGAGGCTGCTTCTTATGCCAATGTTACCAAACAGGTGGTTATGCGTTTCATCAAAAACAATCTTATATGCCGGTATGGTGTGCCGAGTAGAATCATCACCGACAATGGCTCGAATTTGAACAACAAGATGATGACAGAACTCTGAAGAATTCAAGATTGTCCATCACAATTCGTCTCCATACAGGCCAAAGATGAATGGGGCTGTTGAAGCTGCTAATAAGAATATCAAGAGAATTATCCAGAAAATGGTTGTTACTTATAAGGATTGGCATGAAATGCTCCCTTTTGCGCTGCATGGATATCGAACATCTGTCTGCACTTCAACAGGAGCAACCCCGTTCTCCCTGGTATATGGAATGGAAGTTGTACTCCCTGTTGAGGTAGAGATTCCCTTGTTACGTGTGATAATGGAAGCCAAGTTGACAGAGGCTGAATGAGTCCAAAACAGGTTTGACCAATTGAATTTGATTGAAGAGAAGAGAATGACAGCTTTGTGTCATGGGCAGTTATATCAGAAAAGAATGAAGAAAGCATTTGATAAAAAGGTTAAACCTCATGAATTCAGAGAAGGCGACCTCGTGCTCAGGAAGATCATGTCTTTTAACACTGATTCTAGAGGCATGTGACTCCCAATTTTGAAGGCCCGTATGTTATCAAGAAAGCCTTCTCTGGTGGTGCATTAATTCTTGAAACTATGGATGGCGAGGAGTTCCCACGTCCCATGAATGCTGACGCAGTCAAGAAATACTTTGCCTAAAGAAATAAAAGAACAGCTCGCTAAGTTGAAAACCCGAAAGGGCGGCTTAGGCAAAAAGGAGCGTCTCGGTAGACTGAAAACCCGAAAGGGCGGTCTAGGCAAAAATTAGAGACATAAACAGAATAAATTTCCCGCTAAGTTGAAAACCCGCAAGGGCAGCTTAGGCAAAAGTTAGGTACTTTTCTTGGCAAGTAACTACGTCAGACAAGACTTGATCGTTGAAGCAACAATCTTCTCGGATTCTCACCATACTTCAACAAAAGCTACTGATCAGGATTTCAAAAGTTGATAGGGGGAATGGTGGTCATTGTATCTCAATGTATCTTTTCCATTATATATTACCATTTCCCAAAATTTGTAATCATCCATGGAGTCTCGCCATTCACAGACTACCATTCTATTAATGAAATTCGAGCTTTTGCCCAATTCTTTGTGTTCTTATTTTTATTTAGCTTGCAAAGACTCCATTTATTACTGATAATAATTTTTAAAGCAAAAAGATTAAAAAACAAAATTGACTTTTCAAAAAAGGGAGATCTTCACAATTCAATTTACTTTGGGATTTGTGATTAAACAATGACAACAAAAATGGCGATCCCAGGAATGAACAAACTCTGGTTGTTTTAAGAAGATTTACTTCCTTCATGAAGGTTTTTCTCAGGTTATCTTGTTAGTATGTGCGCAATCTTTGTGTGTTTCTCAGATAGTTAAAGACGATACCAGTGGGTGCAAGGTACAATATTAGGTTTATGATCCCATTATGCCCGGCCAAGTCTTGGTTCGCTTTTGATTTTGGGTTTGCATGGTCAGAAGCCTCCGTCCCATATTCCCCAGCGAAGTTTTCCCTCATTTGATGAAAGGTTTTATTCCCTTGGTGTGCTAAGATATCGCTCTTTTTGCAGTATTGGCATTAATGTTGACTTTGGTGTGCTAAGATATCGCTTTTTTGCAGTATTGGCATTAGTCTTGACTTCTTGATTTCCCAAGAAGACTATACCAGGGCATCTTTTGTTGGAATAGGTTTGTATGATATGAAGACTCAATCCAATATTCTCCAGTGAAGGCCTCGTTTATTTGATAGAAGTCCTTTCTCCCCAAAGAAGTTGGTGCAATAATTACTCTCGAAGAAGGTATCTCCGGTTTCCCCTATGAAGAACGTATCTTGGTTTCCCCTCGATAATGTGGTTTTGACCTCCCCAATGAAGCCAACATTAAGTCCCCAGTAGTTGTCTCGATGATGAAGCATTGTCTCCCTTAGTGAAGTCTGTATGTTTTTCCTCCTTCAAAGTGGGTCTTAATCCCCCAATCAGGTTTGATTGTCTCGGTGTCAGTCTGCTTTATTTGAGGCTGGTCTTACAATATCTAGTAGGTATGTTGCTTTTGAAAAACTAATTTCTCCAATGAAACCAGAAGAAAGATGTTCTACCCCGGTATCTGTTTGATTTAGCTACATCCGGATTATGTTTCTCTTCAGTGAAGTTAGGACAGGCAATAGGTTTGGTTTCTGCAGTTGCTTTTACCTTTCTTGGATTGATCTTTCTGGTTGAAGTTTAGCCCAATGTTATTGGTACCTGAGGCGGTTTTGTTTGTTTGTACTGATTATGTATCCTTTTACCAGCATATGCACGATATCACTCATACATTCATACATGCATCATGCATTGCTACAAATCATTTTTCATTGACATTGTGTTATAACCTTCCTGCAGCGCTCCTTGCTTAATTGGATTTGGTTTTCCCTCTTGAGTTTATTTCTCAAAGGATGTATCTTCGTTGGCCGTCTTGCTCCAGTTTGTTTCTAATTGGATTCGTGGTTGCATGACGATATTATTTACTTTGGATTTCTGATAACTTTGAGTTTTGGTTTGTGCATTTATTTTGCACGAGAAGACTTTATCTCCTCAGCAGGAATATCGTGGCATTTCTCCAGGAAGCCATATTTCTATCCCCAGGAAGTCATATCTCTTTCTCCAAGAAGTCATATCTCTTTCCCCAGGAAGTCATATCTCTTTCTCCAGGAAGTCATATCTCTTTTCCCAGGAAGTCATATCTCTTTCTCCAGGAAGTCATATCTCTTTCCCCAGGAAGTCATATCTCTTTCTCTAGGAAGTCATATCTCTTTCCCCAGGAAGTCATATCTTTTTCCCCAGGAAGCCTTATTTCTATCCCCAGAAAGTCATTTCTCTTTGCAATTCCCCTTGACAATGAGTGGAAGTCTCTTTATTTGAGATAAGCTTACATATTTCCCTTTCCAGGCAGAGTGCCTTGGTTAAAGAAGAAGTTGAGACCCGTTCTAGGTGAAACACCAGAATTTTGGGAAAACTTGAGATATTTTCTTTCTACCTTTAGTGAACGTTGGTAGTACATCGACAGTGAACGTCAGTGTTTGTTATCTTTTTGCTATCATCAGTGAACGGTGATAGTTCATCGTTAGTGAACGGCGATGGTATGATATTTTCTTTCTACCTTCAGTGAACATTGGTAGTACATCGGCAGTGAACGTTGGTGTTTGTTATCTTTTTGCTATCATCAGTGAACGGTGGTGGTATGATATTTTCTTTCTACCTTCAGTGAACGTTGGTAGTACATCGGCAGTGAACGTTGGTGTTTGTTATCTTTTTGCTATCATCAGTGAATGGTGATAGTTCATCATCAGTGAACGGCGGTGGTATGATATTTTCCTCTCTACCTTCAGTGAACGTTGGTAGTGCATCGGCAGTAAACGTCGGTGTTTGTTATCTTTTTGCTGTCATCAGTGAACAGTGATAGTTCATCATCAATGAATGACAGTGGTATGATATTTTCTTTCTACCTTCAGTGAATGTTGGTAGTACATCGGCAGTGAATGTCGGTGTTTGTTATCTTTTTGCTATCTTCAGTGAACGTTGATAGTTCATCGTCAATGAACGGCGGTGACATGATATATTTTCTCTCTACCTTCAACTATTGAGTTGGTAGTTTACCGTCATCTGTGAGTCGGTATATCTTTATCTTCTACCTTCAACTATTGAGTTGGTAGTTTACCGTTATTTGTGAGTCGGTATATCTTTATCTTCTACCTTTAACTATTGAGTTGGTAGTTTACCGTCATCTGTTAGTCGGTATATTTTGATCTTCTACCTTCAACTATTGAGTTGGTAGTTTACCGTCATCTGTGAGCCGGTATCTTATTACTTTTCTACCTTCATCCATTGAGTTGGTAGTTCACAGTTATCTGTCAATCGTTATCATTCTTTACTTTTCCCTCAATATTTGAGCTGATGCTACCTTATCTATTATTTGGGTTTTACACCAATAGAGTCATGTCTTTTGTTCACCAGTGATTTATTTTCCTGGTGGGGTTGCTCCTTTGTTTCTTCATTTTTGTGGCATCCCCAATGATACTTTGCGTCTCTTTTGTTCTGTTCATATGCATTCATAATCATAAGCATTGCATGGCATCTTAGAGACAAAAATAGGGCTTGTTTTATATTTAAGTATCTTCAATCGCGTCGACATGAAGATTTTTAACCTTCGTATCTCCGGTTAGAAGACACTTAAATAAAGGCAGCTATTGTACCCCAATTTTTGCCCCTAAGATTCCCCTATCATATCATGTCAACTTGATCATAACAAAATCACATTAGGGTTGGTTCTTCCTCTTTTTTCTATCTCCTATCTTTAAGTTTGCTCTTGAGGAATCTCCAAGCACCTTAGTTGTGTATTTTGTATATGCGTTGATAATTAACCTCTAACCAAAATACAAAAAATATTTGTCTTTGTCTTTGCAAAATTGTGTTTTGTAGGTACCAAGTCGAAGCATCCGACAAATAAAGTTTGCAGCTTGCATCGACCCATAGAAGCTTGTGCCGAAGAAGCAGCTTGTATTGATCCATAAAGGCTTGTTTTGACTCATGCAAGTTGATGGATTCTGTATTGTGTCGAAGGAAGCTTGCATCGACCCATAGAAGCTTGTTTCGACTCATGCAATTTGTTTGATTCTGTATTGTGTCAAAGGCAGCTTGCATTGATCCATAGAAGCTTGTTTCGACTCATGCAATTTGTTTGATTCTGTATTGTGTCGAAGGCAGCTTGCATTGATCCATAGAGGCTTGTGTCGAACTCATTCAAGGTGGTTAATTCTGTATTGTGTCGAAAGGAAGATTGTATTGATCCACAGAGGCTTGTGTCAAACTCATGCAAGGTGGTTAATTCTGCATTGTGTCGAAAGGCATCTTGTATTGATCCACAGAGGCTTGTGTCGAACTCATGCAAAGTAATCAATTCTGTATTGTGTCGAAAGACAGCATGCATCAAATCATGCAGATTGTTGATTCTGTAATATGTTGAAATAGCAGAATGTGTCGATACATAGAAGCTTGTGTTGACTCATGCTGTGTTATACAAATAGGATGTGTCGATGCATATGACCCTTGTGTCGACTCATAGCAGCAAAATACACGTGATTTTTTTAAAAAAAGCCAGCAATTTCAAAACTGTCATCTTTTTGGCTCCAATTTTTTCTGCATAATTTGAAAATTATATCATTAATTCAATTTTGGCTCAAAGAATCAATTACCAAATTACCACTAATCCCAATCCTAAAACTCTATAAATAGAGACCTTATTTCGTTCAAATCACAAGCTTTTGATAGCCAAACTCATCTTGCTAAAAAATCTCTCAATTCTCTCCATCTACCAAATTCACTCAAAGCTCCATTTTCAAAAAAAGATAGTAAGCTTTGCATTGAAGCTTACTAATCTTTGAGCTAAACCTTCATCCAAACACTTTTTCTTCATCAATTCTCTACATACAAGGTTTGGTAATTGATTCTTGTGGTCGAATTGCAGCAAATTCTGGAAGTTGTTTGATAATTCTCTAATTCTACCTTTGGTAAGTTGGATCATCATCTTTCACAATGTGATCTCTTGTGGATTTCTGGTTTTGATTCATTGAGCACTGTTTTATGATTCCATTAGTGCTATTTTCTCATAATTTAATGGAATTTTCATGCTCAAGTGGATCCATGATCAAAAGGTGTTTGATGAAAAGTTGGAACAAAAATCTGATCCTTGAGATGCTATTTCGACTGATTTTAACAGGTTGCAATCAACTGTTGTAACATTGCAATTGATTGTCACAGAAAATTGATTTGAAAAAAAAAACTGCACTGATGCAATTGGTAGCTATCGAAGCACAATTGATTGTAACAGTGTCGAAGATACTTTTCTGCCTTCTTTTGGGGCTGTTTCGACTCAAATATTTTTCTACTCACTTCTTTGATTGTTGGTTTGGATTACAATTTTAAATGTCCAATTTGTCTTTAAACTCAATGGACTTTGTGATGTAGATGAAGTTGGATAAATGTTCATCAATTCAAACCTACCTAAGAGTGAATTATTTAATTCATTTTTTGTGCTTTGGGTTAATGATATGTTTAGTGCTTTAATCCATCTAGAGGAGTGGTTGAATTTAAAGATGAAAGAATTTTGAAATGGTGATCCAAATTAGCTTATCATTCCCCTCCCTCTTCATCTTATCCCTTTCTTTTTTTTTATTGTGCTACATGTTAAGGGATGGTGATCTCTATATCATTTATCCAAACATGAAGTACATAGATTGCTATTGACCGACCTCAAAATAGGTGCGACTTCTATATAAGTCCACTTACGATTGCTTAACATAGCGCTAAATTTTGTCCCGATTCGAATAAATGATCATTCGTGGCCCAAACTTATGATTGCAAGCCCAAGTATGTTAATTTGATCTCTTTGATCCAATAACTTTGAGATTCATTGTGTGGAGGCTTTGGTTCTACCAATCCTCTAATGGATCTACAACACCTTTGGTCAACGTAGATCACTTAAACATCGTTGATCATTAAATGTTACTTTTGAGGATTCTGAAATGGATGATATACTTGACAAAAAGCAAATGCAACTTATTGTGTGGAGGCTTTGGTTCTACCAATCCTCTAATGAGTTCCAAATGCAAGTTTCAAGATGGTCATCCAACTAACCACTAATTTCTAACAATTGACTTTACTTTATGCTTTTATTTTTTATGCTTTATGTACCATTTAATTTAAGCATTTACATTTCATGCCATTTTTTATTTTGCTCACTTGAGCATTTACTTCTATGCCATTTTTATTTTGCTCAGTTGAGCTTTTCTTTTCCTTTTAAAGATACCTGATAATCAACATGAACCATAAAAATCTTTAATGATACTTGGACTATTTGGTTACTATCCTTGGCATTATGGAGTATTGGAACTTCTTGGACTTAGGATTAGAGACCTTGGCCTATCTTGGAGACTTTGTGACCTTACTTGATTATTTTGTCTAGAGTTCTTGAGGTTTACCTCAAGACATTGGGTTGTTTGTTTGTTTTGTGTGCAGGTTATTATGATTACATAATTTGTTTGTAATATGGAATTCACCCGTATACAGCCGTTACTCTGCCCAATTTTTGCAAAGACTTAAAACACTTGAAGTTTGGTTCTCTCAAGAGGTATAGTATCTTTGCTTGCTTGGTTTCAATCCGAAGAATGGGAATTCTATATTGACTCATAATGTCAAGTATTGGCTTCTTGTTGGTTAGATGGTCCTTATCCTTAGCTTTTACCTTATGCTTTAGGATAGCCTCTTCTCCTCCTCCCATCTTCTTTAATTTCAAAAAATCTTCTCCCTCCTTTTAAAAACTCTTCTTATTTCTAAATTTGAAACACTTTCATAATAAACTTGGACTTAGGTCCATGCATTTTCAAAACATTTTCATAAATAAATTTCAATCAATTTAATAATTCTTTGACATTTTTGTGAGAAGACTAAAAGTCAATCAATCTCATTTCAAACCATTTTTGCCAATCCTTGTAGTGATGCAAACAACTATACTTCTACGATATGTAGTAAAGAGAGATATTTTCCACTTGGGTGTTGAGTGAGACATTGTTGATTTTAAAATCCAAGCCATATCCTCCACTTTGAGATGATGCAAATTCTCCTTTCTCATGATTGTGGGTAGTAAGTATGTTTTCCATACGGACAATGACGATGATGTCTTATCTCATAAAATTAACTAACACACTTGTGTTTCAAATTTTTAAAAGAGGAACTACGTGTACCCTGATCCCCTATTGCACGAAAGGTGGTACGTAGGCACTAAAGGTTCGCAACCACGGAGGGTGCAAAAATCATAAAAATATTTCTTTTCTCACCTCCACCATCCATTTTATATACAACACATTTTTATAACCAAAATATACAAATTTTTCAAAGAGGTTCCTGCGGAGTACCGTAGATGTTTAGGGTGCTAATACCTTCCCTTTGCATAACCAACCCCCTTACCTTGAATCTTCCCCCCTTTCTTTGGGTTATTCGCTCTTTTCCCATTCCTTTGGAAACAATAAAGCGCAGTGGCGATTTTGATTTTGATTTGTATAAAGTCTAGTCAATCCAATGGCTTAGCCTTGAACATTTCTACCGCTACAGATATACTTTCACCCCATTCCCACTGCTTTTTACTTGCCCGACACTGCTAGAGTGAGGCTCTATCGCCCAACAACACACATCCATCGCCAGCGCTGCAGTATGAACATGACTTCTCTGTTGCGATTTTTACATTGCACGATCCCAATTTCTACATGGTTTCTTCATAGTGCACATCTCAATTCATCATAGATTCTCTTAGTTTCATCATATAACAATAACATATCATATTATACACCATATGCATCAATTCTTTGCAAGAAAACATAACAATTTCAACAATTTTCATCAAATCATCACTTAATATCATCTTTCCAAAACCCCAACATAACCTACAATTATCTAAACCTTAGATCAATTATAATAACATTGATAAAACCCCTTTCCTTATATTTCTCCTAGCAATTGATTTCTCTTCATGTTCTATCAAATCCCTCTGAGTTCTTTCGTACCCTAGCTCTCTTCACAATGTTCTTCTCTTTTCTCGAGTGCATAGATTGAGACTCTTTTCCCCTCTATTCCTTGTTTAACCCTTGAACCCTTTCTATGGTCGTCCATCTTACCCTCACTTATCCATTTACAATTTATCACTTTGTCCTTAACATCTCTACATCATATTTTATCTCTATTTAACTAATTAAAATAATTCCAATTAATCATTCTAATTATCTAAATTATTCTAAAATAATCTATACCTTCTTAATTTCTACCACCCCATCACACACCACACAAAACACCATATCAAGCATCACGATCTTCCATACATCACATAAAAATCACAATTAAGTCACAATTGCCAAACATATAATAATCGAATAACTAAATAAATAATCTAATTATTTTGGGTGTTACACTTAAGGATGATTGTGGTATATGTATTAACATTGTGGTTATGGTGGAAGCTTCATGAGAAGTATGTGAGTTTATTTCTCTCAGTGGTATTTCTTCTTTTACAATGTCTAGTTTTTGATGATTATGCTGCTGCACCTGTGAGATCTTTATACAGGATTTTTATGTAAACGTTGATGTCATATGAAAGGTTGCAATATCATACCTTTTTTAAATGATATGGAGACGACTGATCTTAAGGATGTATTGGATTATGATGAGTTTGTGTTGGACATTAGACCTAGTTCTCTGACTCATGCTAAAATTAGAATGTTTGTGTGTAATAGGTTTCTTTTGGTACAAGTTACTCTAGAGAGAATTGGGTCAGCTTAACTTTTGTCTATAGAGATCAATTATTCTAAAGAATGTGATTAATGATAAACAAAATGGGAATGACATCTTTCACAACCAAAGAGTCGAGATTGCTTATTTGAGGCTGAAAGGCCATTTATCATATATTTCCTTGTTGTGTGATTAGTATAGAGTGGTTGGATGAATTTTCAAGGAGTACAATCATGATGGGTCTAACAGTACGAGAATGTGTACAAAAAGTGTGATTAAAAAGGAGTGTAAAGCTATGTTTTCCTCTATGTGAACTTAAAGATGAGGCTGGTGTTTTCGTTCACTATCTATGGGGTTCTTGTCAAAGGAGGTCTGGTTACCTATGATAAGGGAAGTTAAACTTTTGTCTAGGATATGTTGCTGGAGAAGTGCAGTCTTCATAAAGATTGCTTGAGGGCCAAGCAAACTATGTTTAAAGTTCCTCGTATGAGGATGAGATGTTAGACAAGATGTCCTGACACTTTGTAACCAGTGCAGTTCATGGATGACTTGGAAGTTTAAGGTTGATTATGTAATTAGGAAATCAATGGATTGAATTAAAACATGGTCATTCTTTTTAGGTGTGTGATCAAAGAATCATTCTATTGAGAATTTATTTCTCTTTGCAGATAGAAGTCAAGATAAATAGAATTTCTTAATTAAATGAGTACGTATGGGATCTAGGAGAGGCATTGTGTCTATGCTTCAAAGCGTGAATGTCGATGAATAACTCCTAAAGGAATCTTTGTGTGGCCCTAGTTTGAAAAAGCTTTGGCTGAATAATGAAAAAGGTGTTGGCTCTTTTGAATACAAGAGAGAGTAGACAATGTTTGGATGGATGTTAGGACATTGTTAAGAACTTGGCTATGTGTAGATCATCAAGTGGTGCTTGTGGATGGTGTATCCAATACACGTCAGGTGGAATTGTGACACATACCTTTGACCAATGAAAGCACATTCATTGGAACTTTTAACTTCCAAGAGAACAGTCTAGAAAGAATAATGCATTGTGAACAATGATCATTTAAGAAGAAATATTCAAAACTGACATGGACGATGCACATTTAATTATGCTAAAGCTATCTCCTTAATTTATTAATCTAAATTGGCCAAGACCATTGTTACAGTCGAGATTCGGTAATTCCTAAGTAACAACTCGAGTATTTAAAGGAGTCATTCCTTATCTTTCTATCATCTTGTGTTAGGTTGTCTTCATTAAAGCTATTATGGCTTTTGTCCAAGTTTGGGTGAGTACAGTCTATGTATGGGTCTGTTTCGGGTACTTTTGTCAAGTTCTGGCTAAAAAGGTGGAGAAAGTTGGCCACCATTTGGGTGTTGAGTCTATCCTTGCAGTTGTTTTGCAAGGATGTTTAACAAGATGTTCCAACATCATGCCTGAGTCATGTTTCAGTTTCTATTGATTTTGTGTCTTGTGATCTTAGTTATGAACATGGTTATGTCCTTTATTATGAGTTATCCAGGTTGGTGTTTGGTTTCTTAGGGTAAAGTTTATGTTTCTTCTTAATGGTTCTCTTATGCCCATAGAGAGGAAGATTTATCCCTTCGTGACAAGACTCGGTTGCTGGGTTAATGAGGAGTAACCGGATGATCAGATGTGTGTTCTAGTTATCTTCTTCCTCATGCCAGGCAATAGATCTTCAAGGTAGGATATGGTTTGGAAGTCTATAGATCTTCAAGACTATGTCAGGAAGTATGATCTCCTTCAGTTAGCTAGTTAAGGCATTAAATGTTTTGACATCATGTTGATCATCTGAATGTTCTCTCTGAAGTTGTTATGTGAAGTGAAGCGACATCATCTTGGGATAAGCTGATCTTCAGTTGAGAATTTAACTCATGATTATGCAAAGGGATATAAAAGTTCTATAGACTTGTGTGAACCATTTAGTAGTTGATATACCTACGTTGGACTCTTATCCAAGTTGTTTGGAATGAGTGTCCCAAAATTTTGGTTGTTGCAAAGAGGATTCAAAACTGAAAGATCGAGTCTTACTTGCGAATCAGAAGGCCATTGATCACCCTTGAAGAAAGCTGTGTCAAATAACCATAGTTGTTTATGTGCTCAAGGGAGGTTCTATCTTAGAATGGGTCCAAGAAATGGGTGTCATTTTCTCTTCAAATTCTGATGCACCTTGTGGTATGGAGGAATGTACGAAAGACTATAAGACAGAAGACTTGAGGAGGAGTTGGGTCCTTTCTTGCCTTGATTCTTATAGAGGGAATCTCCTCTTAAGGTGCGTAATGTAACACCATTATAAACCCCAAAGAATATTCGCAAAATAATACAATAATTAAATAAGAGTAATGCACCAAAAGGGTGTTGCATTGCTTCTAACATACATCATAGTAAAATACATCATGCTCCGTAACACGGGTTTTCAAAAATAAATTACGTTAAGTACTTCATGATTAACAACCATAGTTTTTCAACTTACTCACAGTGGAAATTTATAATTCACAATGTCTTTATTAAGATACTTCTAAATAACTCCATCAAGTCAAAACAACTGAACTAACACAATGGTAGTTTAAATCTCAAAATAAACAAAGAAACATGGTTATTCAAACCAAACTATCCCATCCCCGATGTTACATATCAGAGCAAGACCCTTTATTCTAAAGGAAATAACGAACATACTCTGTAGCTATCCTCTAAGCCTAAGCGGACTATTCTTGATAACTGCAAGTTACCCACTTATACACGGAACATTTCCAAACAGGAAGAGTGACTAAATCACAATTATTATAAAAGACATAAGGAGTAAATATAGTAGTTATAATACAACGCTAAGGAAAACACCACATCACCGAAACCTCGTGTCATACTCACACTTCACGGTATCGTAATACTGATCAGACACATGGTAGTAGCATCAATTAGCAATCAATAAAAACATACATTCACAAAACATCATTTTGCGAAATCATTATGCAATGCCATATATAATGCGATGCAACTTCGTCAGATTCATCCATCTGGTACCAAAAATTCACTGATGACACCATCATTGTTTCTCCAAATATCCCCACCAATAAGATTGATTACCGCTTGGAACTATAGCACATCACCAATTGCACTCAATCCACACTATGGGATTGAGAACATCACTGGACTATTCGATCTACAAAATTCAATAGAACAACATCCTACAACCATCATTGGGCTATGCCCTAACATTTGCCATGAATGCATGACACAAAACATCTTAATAACCAAATGACAACTACTAGTCAAAATGCATCATCATTCATATAATCATCATAATATTAACACACGCTACATAATTCAAAACAACATCATCATAGCATTAATAATTCATCGTATACACATATATCATACCAAAGAAATCATGAAATCATCTTATTCGTCAAAGCATAGGTACTAGAAAAATACATCATATGACTCTTTTTATTCCACCAAAGTATAGTTCATTGCATTAGCTTTCTAACTCTTCGAACGACATGTAAATCGGATTCCTCAAATTCAAGTTACGACACTCTTATTAATGCTACTGATGTCCTTAGCATATTAGAGTTATGGATCTCTCGGACTTAGGATTATAACCCTTGCCCTGATACTTTGGAGACCTTGTTTCCCTGTTGTTATGCTGTTTGAAGTCCTTGGGGTTTACTCCAAGGCATTGGGTTGATTTTCTTTGTGTGAAAGTTAATCTGATGTTTTATCCGGGTTTGGGAATTCCTCTGTATACAGTCATTACTCTGCCCAATTTTTTCGAATACTTTATTTGATTATTATTTCATCTGAGGCGCAAGTTTTTCTAAGGCTTTCTTCATCGGAAGTTTGGTTTTATCTTAGTATTATGCTTGCTTGGTTCTTAATCCAAAGGACCGATTTCTACATTGACTTCTTTATGTCAAGTGTTGATTTCTTGTTGGTTAGACATTTCCTTACCTTAGTTTTTACTTTGTGTATATAGGATAGTCTCTTCATCTCTTCCCATTCTTCTTTAATTTTAAAAATCTTTTCCCTTTTTTCAATGGATTTTTGTTTTCTAACTTGAACTGCTTTCATAAAAAACTTTTTCTTTATAAAGTCAGCGATTAATCTTAATCAAGATATGACTTCTTTCTTCAATACTTAAAAAATGCAAATACAAATTCAAACCTTTTTTCCGCTTTGGCTTTTCTCTTTAAAACGTTTTTCTTAAAACTAATCAACACACAAAACCTTTTCAAATTTTTTAAGAAGAACTACGAGTGCCCTGATCCCCTATTTCACAAAAGGTGGTACCCAGGAACAAAAGGTTTGCAACCGCTGAGGGTGCAAAAATTGTAAAAAACCACTTATTTTCTCATCTCACCAATATTATTTTTGTATATACCTTTAAATAGCCCAAATACACAGATTTTCAAAGAGGTTCCTGCGGAGTACCATAGATGTTTAGGGTGCTAATACCTTCCCTTTACATAACAAACCCTTTGGATAAAATAAAAGTGTGGTGGCGACTTCATTGATTTTTGTGAGTTAAGTTAATCCAATGGCTTAGTCTCAACATTTCTGCCGTCATAGATGCAACTTCGTTAGATTCATGCATGTGGTACCAAAACTTCACTGATGACACCATCATCAATTCTCCAAAGATCCTCATCAATAGAATCGATTCCCGCTTGGACCCAAAGCACATCACCAATTGCACTCAATCCACACTATGGGATTGAGGCCATCACTAGACTAATTGTATTACAAAATTCCTTAGAACAACATCCTACTACCATCACTGGGCTATGCCCAAAACATATGCCATGAATGCATTGTACAAAACATCTTAATAACCAAATGACCACTTCTAGTCAAAACACGTCATCATTCATATAATCATCATAATATTAACATACATTGCATAATGCAAAACAACATCATCATATCATTAACAGTTCATCATATACATATACATCATACCAAAATAATCACCCAATCATCTTATTCATCATAACATAGGTACTGGGAAAATACATCATATGACTCTTTTTAATCCAAAAAAGTATAGTTCATTATGTTAGCTTCCTAACACTTTGAACGATGTGACAATTAGAGTCCTGAAACTCAAGTTACGACACTTTAAAAGTGCTAATGTTTTCCATCGACTGGTGCTCGCCCGGAGAAGCAAGATGCTCTCCTGAGGCTCCCCCAGTGTAAGTGAGCAACAACACCATCATTCCTTTCTGATCTCCATCGCCTGACGACACATCTTTATCACCCGACGCTCTCCTCTCACTTCTACATCGCTCGCCGATGCTCAAGAGACAAACCACCCCCCATACAAAAATCTAGGGGCTATACTTTCACCCCATTCCCACCACTTTTTACTCGCTCGACACTGCTAGAGTGAGGCTCTATCTCCCAACGACAAACATCCATCGCCAGTGCTGCAGCATGAACATGACTTCTCTGTTGCGATTTTTGCATTGCATAGTCCCAATTTCTACACGGTTTCTTCACAGTACACATCTCAATTCATCATAGATTCTCTTAGTTTCATCATATAACAACAACATATCATAGTATACACCATATGCATCAATTCTTTGCAAGAAAACATAACAATTTCAACAATTTTCATCAAATCATCACTTAACATCATCTTTCCAAAACCCCAACACAACCTACAATTATATAAACCTTAGATCAATTATGATAACATTGATAAAACCCATTCCCTTATATTTCTCCTAGTAATTGATTTCTCTTCGTGTTCTATCAAATCCCTCCGAGTTCTTTCGTGCCCTAGCTCTCTTCACAACGTTCTTCTCTTTTCTCGAGTGCATAGAATGAGACTCTCTTCCCATCTATTCCTTGTTTAACCTTTGAACCCTTTCTATGGTCTTCCATCTTACCCTCACTTATCCATTTACAATTTACCACTTTGTCCCTAACATCTCTACATCATATTTTATCTCTATTTAACTAATTTAAATAATTCCAATTAATCATTCTAATTATCTAAATTATTCAAAAATACTCTATACCTTCTTAATTCCTACCACCCCATCACACACCATACAAAACACCATATCAAGCATCATGATCTTCCATACATCACATAAACATCACAATTAAGTCACAATTGCCAAACATAAATTAATCGAATAACTAAATAAATAATCTAATTATTTTGGGTGTTATACTTAAGGATGATTGTGGTATTTTTATTAACATTGTTGTTCTGGTGGAAGCTTCATGAGAAGTATGAGAGTTTATTTCTCTCAGTGGTATTTCTTCTTTTACAATGTCTAGTTTTTGATGATTATGATGTTGCACCTGTGAGATCTTTGTACAGGATTTTTATGCAAATGTTGATGTCATATGAAAGGTTTCAATATCATACCTTTTTGGTGACTTGGAATTATGGTGTGAAGTTTGGTACTCACCATTTGTTTTTTTAAATGATATGGAGACGACTGATCTTAAGGATGTATTGGATTATGTTGAGTTTGTGTTTGACATTAGACCTAGCACTCTGACTCATGCTAAAATCAGAATGTTTGTGTGTAATAGGTTTCTTTTGGTACAAGTTACTCTAGAGAGAATTGGGTCAGCTTAACTTTTGTCTACATAGATCAATTATTCTGAAGAATGTGATTAATGATAAACAAAATGGGAATGACATATTGCACAACCAAAGAGTCGAGATTTCTTATTTGAGGCTGAAAGGCCATTTATCATATGTTTATTTCCTTGTTGTGTGATTAGTCTAGAGTGGTTGGATGAATTTTCAAGGAGTACAGTCATGATGGGTCTAACAGTACGAGAATGTGTTCAGCAAGTGTGATTAAAAAGGAGTGTAAAGATGTGTTTTCCTCTATGTCTTAAAGATGAGGCTGGTGTTTTCGTTCGCTATCTATGGGGTTCTTGTCAAAGGAGGTCTGGTTACCTATGACAAGGGAAGTTAAACTTTTGTCCAGGATATGTTGCTGGAGAAGTGCAGTCTTCATAAAGATTGCTTGAGGGCCAAGCAAGCTGTGTTTAAAGTTCCTCGTATGAGGATGAGATGTTAGACAAGATGTCCTGACACTTTGTCACCAGTGCAGTTCATGGAGGACTTGCAATTTGAGGTTGATTATGTAATTGGGAAATCAATAGATTGAATCAAAACATGGTCATTCTTTTTAGGTGTGTGATTAGAGAATCATTCTATTGAGAATTTATTTCTCTTTGCAGATAGAAGTCAAGATAAATAGAATTGCTCTATTAAATTAGTACGTATGCTAGGAGAGGCATTGTGTCTATGCTTCAAAGTGTGAATGTCGATTAATAACTCCTAAAGGAATCTTTGTGTGGCCCTAGTTTGAAAAAGCTTTGGCTGAATACTGAAAAAGGTGTTGGCTCTTTTAAATACAAGAGAGAGTAGACAATGTTTGGATGGATGTTAGGACATTGTTAAGAACTTGGCTATGTGTAGATCATCAAGTGGTGCTTGTGGATGGTGTATCCAATACACGTCAGGTGGAATTGTGACACGTACCTTTGACCAATGAAAGCACATTCATTGGAACTTTTAACTTCCAAAAGAACGGTCTAGAAAGAATAATGCATTGTGAACAATGATCATTTAAGAAGAAATATTCAAAATTGACATGGACGATGCACATTTAGTTGTGTTGAAGCTATCTCCTTAATTTATTAATCTAAATTAGCCAAGACCATTGTTACAGTCGAGAGTCGGTAATTTCTAAGTAACAACTCGAGTATTTAAAGGAGTCATTCCTTCTCTTTCTATCATCTTGTGTTAGGTTGTCTTCATTAAAGCTATTATGGATTTTGTCCAAGTTTGGGTGAGTACAGTCTAGGTATGGGTCTATTTCGGGTGCTTTTGTCAAGTTCTGGCTAAATAGGGGGAGAAAGGTGGCCACCAATTGGGTGTTGAGTCTATCCTTGAAGTTGTTTTTCAAGGATGTTTAATAAGATGTTCCAACATCATGCCTGAGTCATGTCTCAGTTTCTGTTGTTTTTGTGTCTTGTGATCTGAGTTATGAACATGGTTGTGTCCTTTGTTATGAGTTATCCAGGTTGGTGTTTGGTTTCTTAGGGTAAAGTTTATGTTTCTTCTTAAGGGTTCTCTTATGCCCATTGAGAGGAAGATTTATCCATTCGTGACAAGACTCGGTTCCTAGGTTAATGAGGAGTAACCGGATGATCAGATGTGTGTTCTAGTTATCTTTTTCCTCATGTCAGGAAATAGATCTTCAAGGTAGGATATGGTTTGGAAGTCTATAGATTATTAATACTATGTCATGCAATATGATCTCCTTCAGTTAGCTAGTTAAGGCATTGGATGTTTTGACATCATGTTGAGCATCTGAATGTTCTCTCTGAAGGTGTTATGTGAAGTGAAGTGACATCATCTTGGGATAAGTTGATCTTCAGTTAAGAATTTAACTCATGATTGTGCAAAGGGTTATAAAAGTTCTATAGACTTGTGTGAACCATTTAGTAGTTGATATACCTGCGTTGGAGTCTTACCTAAGCTATTTGGCATGAGCATCCCAAAATTTTGGTTGTTGCAAGGAGGATTCAGAACTGAAAGATCGAGTCTTACTTGCAAACAGAAGGCCTTTGATCACCCTTGAAGAAAGCCGTGTCAAATAACCATAGTTGTTTATGTGCTCAAGGGAGGTTCTATCTTAGAATGGGTCCAAGAAATGGGTGTCATTTGCTCTTCAAATTCTGATGCACCTTGTGGTATGGAGGAATGTACGAAAGACTATAAGACAAAAGACTTTAGGAGGAGCTGGGTCCTTTCTTGCCTTGATTCTTATAAAGGAAATCTCCTCTTAAGGTGCATAATGTAACACCATTGTAAACCCCAAAGAATATTCGCAAAATAATACAATAATTAAATCAGAGTAATGCACCAAAAGGGTGTCACATTGCTTCAAACAAACATCATAGTAAAATACATCATGCTCCGTAACACGGGTTTTCAAAAATAAATTACGTTAAGTACTTCATGATTAACAACCATAGTTTTTCAACTTACTCCCAGTGGAAATTTATAATTCACAACGTCTTTATTAAGATACTTCTAAATAACTCCATCAAGTCAAAACATCTGAACTAACACAATGGTAGTTCAAATCTCAAAATAAACAAAGAAACATGGTTATTGAAACCAAACTATCCCATCCCCGATGTTACATATTAGAGCAAGACCCTTTATTCTAAAGGAAATAACGAACACACTCTGTAGCAATCCTTTAAGCCTAAGCGAACTATTCTTGATAACTGCAAGTTACCTACTTATACACGGAACATTTCCAAGCAGGAAGAGTGACTAAATCACAATCATTATAAAAGACATAAGGAGTAAATATAGTAGTTATAATACAACGCTAAGGAAAACACCACATCATCAAAATCTCATGTCATACTTACACTTTACGGTATCGTAATACTCATCAGACACATGGTAGTAGCATCAATTAGCAATCATTAAAAACATACATTCACAAAACATCATTTTGCGAAATCATCATGCAGTGCCACATATAATGTGATGCAACTTCGTCAGATTCATCCATGTGGTGCCAAAAATTCACTGATGACACCATCATCGTTTCTCCAAATATCCCCACCAATAAGATTGATTACCGCTTGGAACCATAACACATCACCAATTGCACTTAATCCACACTATGGGATTGAGGACATCACTGGACTATTCGATCTACAAAATTCATTAGAACAACATCCTACAACGATCATTGGGGTATGCCCAAACATTTGCCATGAATGCATGATGCAAAATATCTTAATAACCAAATGACCACTACTAGTAAAAACACATCATCATTCATATAATCATCATAATATTAACACGCACTACATAATTCAAAACAACATCATCATAACATTAACAACTCATCGTATACACATATATCATACCAAAGAAATCACGAAATCATCTTATTCGTCAAAGCATAGGTACTAGAAAAATACATCATATGACTCTTATTATTCCACCAAAGTATAGTTCATTGCATTAGCTTTCTAACTCTTCGAACGACATGTAAATCAGATTCCTCAAATTCAAGTTACAACACTCTTATTAATGCTACTGATGTCCATCGCCTGGTGCTCGCCCGACGAAGCAGGATGCTTTCCTGAGGCTCGCCCGCCAATGAAGGAGCGACAACACCTTCATTCCTTTCTGGTCTCCATCGTATGGTGATCTCCTCTCACTTCTGTGTCATCCGGCAACGCTCAAGAGACAAACCACCCCCATACAAAAATCGAGGGGCTATGTTTTTCACCCTATTCCCATCACTTACTCGCCCGTCGCTACTGGAGTGCAACTCCATCGCCCGATGACACACATCCATCGCCCGACACTACAACGCCAAAATGACTTCCCTATTGCGATTTATACACTGCACAATCTCAATTTCTACATGATTTCTTCATAGTACAACTCTCAATTCATCATAGATTCTCTTAGTTTCATCAAATAACGACAATACATCATATTGTACATCATATGCATCCATTTGCAAGAAAACATCACATTTTGAACAATTTTTATCAAATCATCACTTAACATCGTCATCCCAAAACCCCAACACAACCTACAATCATCCAAACCTAAGATCAATTATAATAACAAAAGTAAACCCCCTTACCTTAGATTTCTCCTAGCAATTGATTTCTCTCCGTGTTCTATCAAATCCCTCTGAGTTCTTTCGTGCCCTAGATCTCTTCACAACATTCTTCTCTTTTCAAGATTGCATAGAATGAGACTCTCTTCCCTCTATTCCTTGTTTAACATTTGGACCCTTTCTATGGTATTCCCATCTCACCCTTACTTATCCATTTACAATTTACCACTTTGACCCTAACATCTCTACATCATATTTCATCTCTATTTAACTAATTAAAATAATTCCAGTTAATCATTCTAATTATCTAAATTATTCTAAAATACTCTATACCTTCTTAGTTCGTAACACCCCATCATACAGGATGCTTTCCTGAGGCTCGCCCGACAATGAAGGAGCGACAACACCTTCATTCCTTTCTGGTCTCCATCGTATGGTGATCTCCTCTCACTTCTATGTCATCCGGCAACGCTCAAGCGACAAACCACCCCCATACAAAAATCGAGGGGCTATGCTTTTCACCCTATTCCCATCGCTTACTCGCCCGTCGCTACTGGAGTGAAGCTCCATCACCCGATGACACACATCCATCGCCCGACACTACAGTGCCAAAATGACTTCCCTATTGCGATTTCTACACTGCACAGTCTCAATTTCTACATGATTTCTTCATAGTACAACTCTCAATTCATCATAGATTCTCTTAGTTTCATCAAATAACGACAATACATCATATTGTACATCATATGCATCACTTTGCAAGAAAACATCACATTTTCAACAATTTTCATCAAATCATCACTTAACATCGTCATCCCAAAACCCCAACACAACCTACAATCATCCAAACCTAAGATCAATTATAATAACAAAAGTAAACCCCTTTACCTTAGATTTCTCCTAGCAATTGATTTCTCTCCGTGTTCTATCAAATCCCTCTGAGTTCTTTCGTGCCCTAGATCTTTTCACAACATTCTTCTCTTTTCAAGATTGCATAGAATGAGACTCTCTTCCCTCTATTCCTTGTTTAACATTTGGACCCTTTCTATGGTATTCCCATCTCACCCTCACTTATCCATTTACAATTTACCACTTTGACCCTAACATCTCTACATCATATTTCATCTCTATTTAACTAATTAAAATAATTCCAATTAATCATTCTAATTATCTAAATTATTCTAAAATACTCTATACCTTCTTAATTCGTAACACCCCATCATACAACACATAAAACATCATATCAAGCATCATGATCTTTTATACATCACATAAACATCAAAATTAAGTCACAACTGCCAAACATAAATTAATCGAATAATTAAATAAACAATTTAATTTTTTTGGGGTGTTACAACTCTCCCCCACTTAAAATAATTTTTGCCCTCGAAAATTACCTGACGGAAAGAAATCAGATAAGATTCCCACATTTGATCCTCGCGTTCCTAAGTCCAACTTTCACCAACTGGTCCACCCTACAATACCTTCGCTAAGGTGATGTTCTTACCCTGTAATTGCTTCACTTCTCGTCCTTATATCTTCATGGGTAAAGCTTCAACTGTCAGGTTATCTCTCACCTATACATCATCCATTTGAATCACATGCAAAGGATCCAAAATATATTTTCTCAACTGAGACACATGAAACACGTCGTGAAGATTCAAAAGCGATGGTGGTAAAGTGATCCGATAGGCCACCTCACATATCTTCTTTGAAATCTGATATGGACCAACAAAACGCGATGTAGTCTTCCTCAACTTCAAATCTCTACCAACAACAATCACCGGAGTAACTCTTAAAAACACATGATCATCCTTTTGGAATTTGATTGCCTTCCTCCTCTTGTCATGATAACTCTTCTGATAATTCTGAGAAGATTTTATCCTTTCTTGAATTATCTTAATATTTTCAGTCATCTTCTATACAACCTCTGGTCTAAGCACATCTCTCTCGCCTTAATCATACCAACACAATGGAGTCCTACACCTCCTACCATACAATGCTTCATAAGGTGCCATACCAATACTCGCATGAAAACATTATTGTATGTAAACTCGATCAACGACAAGTGACTATCCCAAGATCCTCCTTGTTCTAACACACAAGCCCTCATCAAATCCTCCAAATACTGAATAGTCCTCTCTGTCTGACAGTCTGTCTGCGGATTATATGCAGAACTCAACCTCAACTTAGTTCCAAAGGAATTATGCAAACCTTCCCGGAATTTCGATGTAAACCTCGGATCTCTATGTGACACAATACTCAAGGTATTTCATGCAATTTCACAATCTCATTAATATACATCTCAGCTAGCTTCTCCATATGATGATTAATCTTTATTGATAAGAAATGAGGCGAATTAATCAACCTATCCACAATCACCCAAACTGATTCATTACCCTTAGCAGTCTTTGGCAAACCCAACACAAAATCCATAAAGACAATGTCCCATTTCCACTCTAGAATACTCAAAGGTTGCATAAGACCCATAGGCTCCTGTTATTCAATCTTCGACTTTTGACAAGTCAAACAAGCATAAATAAATTTAGTGATTTCCTTCTTCATACCAAGTGATCAGTGGTTTTTCCACCTTTATTTATAGTTTTTTTTAGTTAGAGTTTCTATATTTTGTCAAGTATTTTATTTCATTCTTCTATGTTTAATGCGTTGGTTGTGTATTTGTTGTTTTCAGGCTCAGAGGAATAAAACCAGGAAAATCAGTGTAAAAAGTACAAATTCAGAGTTTTGGGGGAAGTCTCAAAAACCAACGTGTCAGGAGTAGGTGCACAGTTGTAATTTATGAGAAGAGGCAGAGGCTGACATGGGTGCATGTGTCAGTTGACACAACCAGTGTCAAAAGGTCTTGGCGAGAGGTTTTGTTAGAGCGATGAACAGAGGTCGACACGGGTGCCCGTGTCAGATGACACACCTGTGTTGGCCAAGACGTTGATTTTGAGTGTTTTATGATTTTTTTATGATTTGGAACCTAGAGGGAGTTTTGGGCATTTCTGACTGAGAGAGATGGATTGTGCACTATTTAGATGAGTTTTGATAAATAATTAGGGACCCTTTGTTTCAGAGAACGAATTCCAGAGTCTAGGAGCAAGGATATGATATTCTTGAAGAACAAAGATCTTTCATGAGCGGACGCGATTGAAAACCAAAGTTCCTTCATCATATGTAATGTCTAATTCTTATATTTTTGTAATTCTCGTGAACAATATGAATGGATAAACCCCCCGATGTTAGGCGGTGTCCCTTATTTGAATATGTAATGATTATGAATTCCTGAGTTCTTTAATAAAGTTGTTTTCTTATTCAATTTGATCATGCAATGTTTTTATGCTTTCCTGATCGGACCAATTAGGATTGGTTCATGGTTAATAACCAGTTGGATCGCGGTTGTTATGGTTTTTGTATGATTAGGCTATAGTAGATATCACCTAGGACTAGGGATACCCTATAGTTACTAGACCACTCTATATATAATAAAGGCTTGACTCCATCAGATATCTCTAAGGACTTAGGATTTAGGATGGATGGTTAAATGTTTTCTCACTAACGACTTAGGGGAAAGTAATCTAAAGGGCTGGTAGTTGAATGCTATGAACTTGTTGAAGAAATCAGGATTCAAGGTCGTTATAGGGCAAATTACACACCACAGCCTAACATGTTCATCATTGTGATCGGTGGAAATAGAACTGACTGTTTTTTAAGCTGGTTCGCGAAATGTCGCGGTAAGCAAGAGTCGCCACCGTCTTTTATGTTCTCCAACATGGAAAGGACAAAAGTACAGCAAAATTCCTTTTTCGAGATGTCTCTCGGTTCGGGAGGTAGATTTATAGAAAGGGAAGGTGTTAGCACCCTTTCTATCCGTGGTTATCCACGGGCTCTTAGGTACTTGCTCTATGTTTTCAAAAATTTGTTTGCTTTTCAAGTGTGTGTGGATTTTGAAGAAGTTTCGTTTGAAAAATTTCTAGGTAACTCTTGTATCAGTCCTCAAGAGTGTATGAAATATTTGTTTGAAAACTTTTTGAAAGTGTAAGTGTGAAAAGATTGTTTTTCGTTTTGAAAGAGCAAGTACCCAGGAGAAATCTACCTACTCTAAGGAATTAGGCTGTGTAAGAGTCCTTTAGACAGTACTATCCCACTATTGAGAAGTAGGTAACACCATCGTTGGAGTTATTCGGGTCAATTCGATTATAGGGACAATGTGGTCACCAAAGCAATGGTAGGACACCTTAGCGATAACCCTAATATCCTAGATCCTTTTTTATCCGAGGCAACCATTTTGAGGCAACTGGATCTTTAGACAGGAGGGCGACCTCTAAGACGCCCTATACTTGATGACCACGTCGAGGCAACCAGTGAGGCGTACCCTGAGAGTGGCATGTGCATGTGCGTTGTTTCAGTTTATGTTTATCTTTGAACATGCATTTGTGAGCTACGGATTGATTTTATTTGCCATACAAGTCTTTCATGCATATTAACAGTTAAGAATGCGGAAAATAAATTGCGGAAATATGAATCTACGCTATTACAAGGCGCGGGTCTATACATTGCCAAAAACAAAACCCGTTTGGAAAATAAATACGAAAAAGTAAATAAAGCGATAAAAGCCTAATTAACTATTACATTTCCGGAGCAGATACATAAATATAATAAATTAAAATAAACATGCGCGCGAAAGATTGAATCGGGGCGTCCTGAGGGTTTTGACCCTTTTTTTGAGAAAAGAATTGAATTTGTCTTTTTTGCAATTAAATTAAATGTTAAACCTAATTTACTAATTAATTAATTATTTACAAGAAAAAGTATTTTTGTGGTTTTATGTTTTTAATGAAATAAAATAAAAATTAAATTAAAAGTGTCAAAAGAAAAAACCCTAAGTCTAATTCATTTTTATTTTATTGTAAAAGAAAATTAAAATTAAATCTAATTAAACTAAATTAATTTAAGTTAGTGTTTATTTACAAAAAGTAATTGAAATTAATAAAAATGTTTTTTTTGGTTTTCTGAATTTTATTGTGAAAAAAATAATTATGTTAATTTTAGTGATAATAATAATAATTAGAAAAAATAATTAATAAATAAACTAGAAAATATAAAATAAAAAGAAAAAAAGGAATGAACCAAAGGGGGGTTCTGGGCCCAGAATGGAGGTGTATTGGCAATTTTGGGCCCAAGAACATCAAGCCTTCGTTGACTTTCTGGATCAACTGCCTGTTGGTTGACTGGAGAATATGGTGTGCTTCCATCCTGACCATTGGATTGATGATGGTGGCCACTTGGCAGGCTGATGCCTAGAGCGCATGGTGGACTACTCTTTGAAGCCTGCATGAGATTATATAGGAAAAAATGGAAACAAATTATTTGGGGGACCTGGGATTTGAACCCAGGTCCCAGAGGTCATATGCACGCGCACTTTCCACTCAGCCAAGCCATTCCATTCGTTACAATAATAAACAATTAATATTATATGAGATAAACAAACAGTATCTTGAAAATTAAAAATGCGCGCGTTTTAGTTTGAACGGACCAATGAAACGCTAACACGCCTTCGTCTTCTCCAATAGTCCCTGTATTTTTTCCTGCGGATTCAGTTTCGCAACAAAATCCGTTGCCTTCTCTTATACTGAGCTCTAGGCCACGAAAATGTCAGCCAGAGCCATCATCATGTTCGTCTCATTCTCCTGAATCCGTCCATGGCTATGGCTTGTATCAATTATTCCTGTAAAACAAAACCCCAAATTGCAACCCCCAAAACCCTAGGTTCGGGTAGGGAGATCTAGGCTACAACAATACAATTGAATAATACAAGATGCCTGGAAATTGAATGGTGAACACAAATATGCCAAAATATTAAAGAAAAGGCGCAAGGATTAGGGGTTGAGATGCCATGTTCAGAGTAAGGTTCGAGACAACTTACAACGCTTGGTAGGTGGTCTTAGGACGTGGTTGTGATCTCCTTAGCTTCAGGGGATGGCAAGGAAGAAGGCCACGTGCTTATTTTGATCTGAAAATGTCTGCAACCTTGTTCTTGATCTCACACTTTTCAACAATTTTTTCACTTTTTTCACTTGTGCAATCTCCAGGTCGTGTCTTAGGTTGGTATTGCTTGCTTATGTATGTGTCAACAAAATTAGGTCAGCAGCTGGGCCTGTATCCTTGTGCATTGAAGCCTTGAGATCTTGTTGACCACCATTGAAGAACTTTCCATGTTTGGAGCAAATCTTGGATTTTATGCACAAAAAGGATTGGCACGAATTTGTTAGCTGGCATATGACATATAAAAGCTATTCAAACCAAAAGATGCTATTCCATTAATTTTTTAGATTTTATTTGAATTATTATGGATTTAAAATGAATTAAATCAATAAAAATTAAATAAAATAGAAAAATAAATGTTTGATCTTGGAATTAAGCATGGGACACGTGTATGGCATGACAAGGCTGAATCAAGTGGAAGAAAGTGGGCCCTTTTGTCAAAAATTGAAGTTTTAAGGATAGTTGACTTTTGCACATTCATAAAGATTTCCCAACTTCTCCAATGCATATCTTGCTCAATTTTGATCATGTGAACATGTTCTTGGACATTTTGGAAATGTCTTGAAGTCCTCTAACCAATGCCTTTGGTCCCATGTCATTTGGATTTACCAATCTCAAGTTATGGTCTTTGACTTAAAATGCCTTTTTGTTGACTTTTGAAATTGACCTATAATGTAGAAATTGATAACTTTTGGTGAGAGCATTTCTTGGACTTGGAATGTGAAGATGAGTTGTAGGAAATGTCATCCCCTTCAAAATGAGAATTGGATGGGATTTTTATGATGAACCATAAAAAAGTTATGCCTTGGTCAAGTTATAGTTGACTTTTCAACTGTCCAAAAATAGCAACTTTTGCATCTTGATGATTTTTGAGCCATGCTTGTGGAATCATGATCAAGACTTGATCAAATGATGATTTTGTGCTCAAAATAATATGTTGACCAAATTTTTTGACTTTTGACTGTAAAATGACCATTTTGCCCCTGTAGTTGATTGTGAACCAAATGGGACTTTTGACTGTGCAAACTGGCATTGTGAACCTTGCAACTTGGCATGTAGATGCTTGAAAATGTATATAGGCCCATGGGACTTGATTGAGCCTTTGAAAACCTCAACTTCCTTGCAAGAACCAAAACCCTAATTTTGACTGGCTTAGGAGGCAGTTGGACTGTGCAATCTTTGAGAAGTCTTGAACCATTTGAGGATGACTCTTGACAAACCTTGAAGAATATGGGAGGGAAAATTTTGGGGTACAACAGTTGCCCCTGTTCAATCTTCTTAGACCTGAGGATATAGATTGAATTGTGTGCCTTTCGTGATCCGAAGGTGGAAGATGATTGAACACTAGAGTGCCCAGAAATTTGCACTCGCATAGTAGAATATCAGCAATGTGATGTCGGGAATGGGCTTACAGATGCCATTTGGAAAGATGGTGGATAGGAGGATGGGCTTATAGATGCCATCTGGAGATGTGACAGAACCTTGTAGGGAATGGGCTTATAGATGCCATTTGGAAATGTTATGGATAGTTGTGGAGATGGGCTTATAGATGCCATCTGAAGGTGTCGATCGCGTAAGAGATTCCTTAGCGAGAACTTGCATACTTTGAGAAAGGAAGATGGTTTCCTGGCCTGTTACAGGGGTTGATCTTCAAACTCTTCATGCAGATATGCCTTGGCTAGATACAGGTATCGAATCTGGAATCGGTCGTCTACAGATATGCCCTGGCTGGATACAGGTGTCAAATCTCTAAACTCTTCGTGTAGATATGCCCTGGCTGGATACAGGTATCGAATCCACAATTAATCGCTCACAGATATGCCCTGGCTGGATACAGGTATTGAATCTACAATCAATTACTCACAGATATGCCCTGGCTAGATATAGGAATCGAATCTGGAATTGGTCGTCCACAGATACGCCCTGGCTGGATACAGGTATCGAATCTCTAAACTCTTCATGCAGACATGCCCTGGCTAGATACAGGTATCGAATCCACAATCAATTACTCACAAATATGCCCTGGCTAGATACAGGAATCGAATCTGGAATTGGTCGTCTACAAATATGCCCTGGCTGGATACAGGTATCGAATCTCTAAACTCTTCATGCAGATATGCCCTGGCTGGATACAGGTATCGAATCTCTAAACTCTTCATGCAGATATGCCCTGGCTAGATACAGGTATCGAATCTATAATTAATCGCTCACAGATATGCCCTGGCTAGATACAGGTGTCGAATTTGGAACTGGTCGTCTACAGATATGCCCTGGCTGGATACAGGTATCGAATCTCTAAACTCTTCATGTAGACATGCCCTGGCTAGATACATGTATCGAATCTACAATTAATCGCTCACAGATATGCCCTGGCTAGATACAGGTGTCGAATCTGGAACTGGTCATCTACAAATATGCCCTGGCTGGATACAGGTATCGAATCTCTAAACTCTTCATGCAGACATGCCCTGGCTAAATACAGGTATCGAATCCAAAATCAATTACTCACAGATATTCCCTGGCTAGATACAGGAATCGAATCTGGAATTGGTCGTCTACAGATATGCCCTGGCTGGATACAGGTATCGAATCTCTAAACTCTTCATGCAGATATGCCCTGGCTGGATACAGGTATCGAATCTACAATTAATCGCTCACAGATATGCCCTGGCTAGATACAGGTGTCGAATCTGGAACTGGTCGTCTACAGATATGCCCTGGCTGGATACAGGTATCGAATCTCTAAACTCTTCATGCAGACATGCCCTGGCTGGATACAGGTATCGAATCTACAATCAATTACTCACAGATCTTCCCTGGCTGGATACAGGAATCGAATCTGGAATTGCGACAGTTGGTAGTAATATCTTTTGATTTGACTTTTTCCTGAAATGGCAAAACATTAGTTGTATGCAATGTCATGATGCATGATGTTATGATGTTCTCAAAAATAAATGAGGTTGTGTCGTATGCACTTTATCATGTATGTAAGCAGGATGTATGAAATGTGAAATGTCTATGTATGTATTTTTGTCTAGGAAAATAAATCCTTGACGAATGTCGGGAGCTTTGTTGAATCCTGGGCTGATGTTTAAAGAGTAGAATTCTTCGTTTCCGTTGGGGATGATGATTGCAAGAATAAGCCGGTAGGAGAAGATGACTCCGTTGGGGAATAAACTTGTTGGAGAGATTACTTTGCGGGGAATTACTCTATGGGAAGAGATACTTCGCTGAGATTTTGATGATAACTCCGCTGGGGATACCATTGATAAGTTATGTTGGGGAATTTGATGAACTCCGCTGGGGGATAGGAAGAACTTCGCCGAGGACGATCTTTCCGTGGTAATTAGCTGAGGATAACCCAGTTATAAGCTCTGGTGGGGAATAACCTTTGAATATGGTCGGGGAGAGGCTTTTGCACTCTGCGGAGACAAGCTTCCAGAATCTACTGGGGATAAGCTTCCAGAATCTACTGGGGAGGATGATTCAACTCTCCTGAGAAACTTTTGGACTGTACTGGGGAAGTGGCTCCACTGGGGTGTCTGGTATTCCGCCGGGGAACAATCTTATATTTTCATCGAGGAATATTAAGACTGCCGGGGATTCTTGCTTAGGAACATCTGTACTCCACTGGGGAATGTTGAGATCTTCTGGGGATATCCAACTTCCTTAAGGCTGACAGTAGGCTAACTCTGCTTGGGGAGAGTATTGATGACTTGCTGGAGATATTGTGCCTTTTCGGGGCTGATGGGAGACCAACTCTGCTTGGGGCGAGTATCGCTGAATCTTGTCTTACCCTGCGGGGAGTGAAGGTATCCTGGTTACATTCTTCAACCGAACTTACCTTGGTACCTTGGTTGACAGAGCAACTAGATCGCTTAGATAACTCATTATTGCCCCTGTTTCTGATGTCCCCTGTAATTAGTCCTTTGTTTCGCATGCAAATATTTATAATTAGCAATTAGTGTCAAATGCATATATCAAAAATGAACATTGGACGTTCTTTGCAAAGCAAAACAGAAAAAGGAAAAACAATTGGCAATTTGTCTGGAAAAGTGATTTTGTATTGATTTTGGAATTTGCCTGTAACTAGGCGTTTTTGTACAAGAGGCTGACGTCCTAGTAAGAGAATGCCGCCGAACAACATAGAGTTTATACATTTTGTGAAAAGAAAACAAAACAGCTATGTGAAAAAATAATCCCACTGGGTTTCAACTCTGCTATCGCCTTTATGTCTTCAAGCGTCTCATCACTTTGCTGCTTAGTTGACGATGAAGCTGATCTATTGGTGCCGTCTGAACCTGATAGTTGATACCGAATTCTGGATGCAAGGTGATCCAATGAGACATAGTATTACGCTTTAATCCCTAATTTTTGCCTGGACTGCCCTTTCAGGTTTTCAGTCCACCGGGATACCCATTTTTGCCCAAGCCTCCTTTTCAGGTTTTCGACTTGCCGGGTGTACAGATTTTTTCATTTCATCCCTTATTTTTGCCCGAACCCTTTTGGTTCGCCGGGAAGCCCTTATTTTTTCCTAGGCCAGTCAACCTAGCGGGTCTTTTATCATGCGTAGTATCTTTTTACTATGTCTGCATTGGCGGGGTGAGGAAGGTCGACACCATCCATGGTGGTCAGAATCATAGCTCCTCCCGAGAAGATATTCTTAACCACAAATGGCCCTTCGTACATAGGGGTCCATTTGCCCCTGGGATCACTTTGAGGAAGAATGATGCGCTTGATTACTAGGTCTCCGACTTGATACTCTTGGCGTCTGACATTCTTGTTAAATGCCTTGATCATTCGTTTTTGGTACGTTTGACCATGACAAATAGCGGTGAGTCTCTTTTCATCGATTAGATTTAATTGATCAAGTCGAGTCTGGATCCAGTCATCTTCGCTCAAACCTGCATCCTTCATTATCCGGAGAGAGGGTATCTGAACTTCGATAGGCAAGACTGCCTCCATGCCATAGACCAAGGAAAAGGGTGTTGCTCCGGTTGACGTCCGTGCTGAGGTACGATACCCATGAAGAGCAAACGGTAACATCTCGTGCCAATCTTTGTAGGTCACCGTCATCTTCTGCATAATCTTCTTAATATTCTTATTTGCCGCTTCGACAACCCCATTCATCTTCGGCCGGTAGGGAGAAGAGTTGTGGTGCTGTATCTTGAATTGCTCGCAGAGCTCATTGATCATCTTGTTGTTAAGATTGGTACCATTATCCGTAATGATCCTCTCAGGTACACCGTATCGACAGATCAGGTTGTGCCGAATGAACCGTGCCATGACGTTCTTGGTTACCGTAGCGTAGGAAGCTGCTTCAACCCACTTCGTGAAGTAATCAATTGCTACCAGGATGAAGCGATGCCCATTAGATGCCGTAGGTCTGATCTCGCCGATCATATCAATGCCCCACATTGCAAAAGGCCAAGGTGCTGTCAAGACGTTCAGAGGGACTGGAGGAACGTGCACCTTATCAGTATAGATCTGGCATTTGTGACACGTCCGAGAATGTTGGTAACATTCGGCTTCCATTGTGGAACAGAAATATCCTGCCTGAAGGATTTTCTTTGCCATGGTATGTCCACTGGAATGTGTTCCGAAGGTACCTTCATGTAGCTCTGCCATGATCCTTTCTGCTTCAGTCTTATCCACACAACGTAGTAAGGTCGAATCATGGTTTCGCTTGTACAAAATGCCGTTGCTGAGGAAGAACTTCGCCGCGAACCTTCTCAGAAACTTCTTGTTATTAACGGATGCACCCTCGGGATATTCTTGAGCTTCAAGATACCTTTTCACTTCATGATACCAAGGTTTTTCAGTTACCTCTTCAGCCTCAAGATCACAGCAATGTGCAGGTTCATCCAATTTCTAGATAATGATCCGAGGAGCCTTGTTGTCCCATTTGACTTTGAACATAGAAGACATCGTAGCTAGCGCGTCCGCCAACTGATTCTCCTCTCTTGGGAAGTGTTCAAAAGTTATCTCCTTGAAGTGGGGAATCAACGTCAACACATACTCTTTGTAAGGAATAAGATTTGGGTGTTTCGTATTCCACTCGCCTTTGATCTGATTGATCACGAGAGTCGAATCTCCGAAGACACTCAGAAACTTGATCCTTAAGTCAATTGCAGCTTGTAGACCCATGATGCATGCTTCATACTCTGCCATGTTGTTGGTGCAGTTGAAACATAGCCGGGCAGTGAGTGGAGTATGAGTACCTTTAGGGGATATGATCACAGCGCCAATACCGTTACCTAAAGCGTTTGAGGCTCCGTCAAAGTGCATAGACCATCGGGATCCTTCCTCAGGTCCTTCATCCGGTCCAGGTACTTCACAATCAGTCACTACCATGATATTCTCGTCTGGAAATTCAAAGTTCATCGACTGGTAATCGTCCACTGCCTGGTGTGCCAAATGGTCTGCCAATACACTTCCCTTGATTGCTTTCTGAGTCGTGTACTGGATATCATATTCAGTCAAGATCATCTGCCATCTTGCTATTCTTCCGGACAAGGCAGGCTTTTCGAAGATATACTTTATCGGATCCATTTTTGAAATCAACAGAGTAGTGTGAGTCAACATATACTGTCTCAGCCGGCGAGCAGCCCATACCAAAGCGCAGCAAGTTTTCTCGAGCAGTGAGTATCGGGTCTCACAGTCGGTAAACTTTTTGCTAAGGTAATAAATAGCGTGCTCTTTTCGGCCAGACTCGTCATGCTGCCCCAGCACACACCCCATTGAGCTGTCAAGTACTGTCAATTATAAGATTAAAGGTCTCCCTTCAACCGGTGGCATAAGAATGGGTGGTTCTTGTAGATACTCTTTGATTCTTTCGAAAGCGGCCTGACATTCATCGTTCCAACGTACTACTTGATCTTTCTTCAGTAGCTTGAAGATCGGTTCACAGGTAGCAGTTAGATGCGAGATGAATCGGGTAATGTAATTCAAACGTCCTAGAAAGCCTCTGACTTCTTTCTCTGTCTTGGGAACTGGCATCTCTTGTATGGCTTTCACTTTGGCAGGGTCCACTTGAATACCTTTGTCGCTCACGACGAAGCCTAGCAATTTTCCAGATCTTACCCCGAAGGTGCACTTGTTCGGGTTCAACCTCAGCTTGTACAACTTCAGACGGTCAAACAGTTTCTGTAAATGGTCAAGGTGTTCCTCCTCAGTTTGGGACCTTGCAATCATATCGTCGACGTATACTTCGATCTCATGATGAATCATGTCATGAGATAAAGCAACCATGGCACGTTGGTAGGTTGCCCCATCACTTTTCAACCCAAAAGGCATGACCTTGTAGCAAAAGGTGCCCCACTGAGTAACAAAAGTGGTCTTCTCCATGTCTTCAGGAGCCATCTTGATCTTATTATAACCGGAGAAGCCGTCCATGAAGGAGAATACTTTATGCTGAGAAGTGTTGTCAACCAGAACATCGATGTGAGGCAGAGGGAAGTCATCCTTGGGGCTCGCCCTATTCAAATCCCTGTAGTCAACACACATTCGGACCTTACCATCTTTCTTCGGCACTAGAACCACGTTGGCAACCCACTGAGGGTAAGAAGTCACTGATAGAAACCCGGCATCAAATTGTTTCATAACCTCAGCTTTGATTTTCTCGGACATCTCTGGACGCATACGGCGGACCTTCTGTTTTACCGGAGGGCATTCTTCCTTGGAAGGCAGGTGATGCACCACAATGTCGGTATCCAACCCAGGCATGTCTTCGTAGGACCAGGAAAAGATTTCCATGTAGTCATGCAACATTTGAATCAACCGTTGTTTCACACTGAGCTCTAGATTGGCACCAATCTTGACTTCCTTTCTGTTCGTCTCAGTACCCAGATTTACCGTTTCCACTAGCTCTTCGTGTGGCTGAATGGCCCTCTCTTCCTGGAGTAACAGTCTTGCAAGCTCACCAGGCACTTCGCAATCATCTTCACCTTCGTCTTCGGCTAAGTTGATCGGATTTTCAAAGTCATAACTGGTAGTAGCAGAGTCGTTACCAGTGAGATCCATAGTGGATTGGAACCTGTATAGGTGAGTGTGTGTAAATATAGCTGTTTTGCAATATATAATAAAGAAAGACAAGGAGCGCAAGATTTGAAATGCAAAAAACGTCCAATGCTTTTATTAATGATATATGAAAGTGACACACAAAAGCCCTCACAAATGAAGCCCCGGTGCCCCGGGTAAGACACCGGGCCATAAAGTTTCAAATTATTGTTCGTTACAAATTCAAAACAAAGAAGTTCATTACTGAGTGACAAAAGTAATAGGTGTGAAGTCCTTGGCAGTCCAGTTGCTTGGTCCACCGTTGGTCGTTGGGTAGATCCAGCTGTCGAACTCAGATTCTTCCGCTTCGTCTTCAATAGCATTCACTCCCAGGTTAGTGATGAACACAGGAGGTCTTCCAATCCTTGCCTTACGAATAGCCCTTTGAGCTTCTGCAGTGAAACCCAAACCAAATTTGTCAGTCTTCGGAGTAAAATCAGGAAGTCGGCCCCAGTTTGCACACTCACCCTTCTCAATCACAGCCCGGGCATCCTTTAAGGAAGCCATCTTCAAAGGAGAGCCCTCTTCAGTCGCAGTCTCTACTGCTGCCAATGTCTGAGGCACCTCTTCAAAGTGTTGAAAGGGGGTCTCAATGAACTCCCCATCCATCTCTACGTATCGGAACGAGTTGAGGTGGCTGACCATATATTCTTCTTCCCCTTGAACGGTTACGATCTTCCCTCTGACCGGGTACTTAAGCTTCTGATATAATGTGGAGGTCACAGCTCCAGCCTTGTGGATCCATGGACGACCCAGCAAACAAGAATAGGATGGTCGGATGTCCATCACATAGAAAGTAGAATCAAAAACTTGAGAACCAACCCTGATTGGAATGTCAACTTCACCATGTACCATCCTCTTCAACCTGTCAAAGGCCCGAACAACAATGTTACTAGGCTTGAGCTCTAAACCCTCACAATCCAACCTATCTAGGGCCTTCTTGGGTAATACGTTCAACGAAGAACCGGTGTCTACCAACACATGGGCAAGAGTAGTGCCCCTGCATTCAATGGAGACATGCAGGGCGTCGTTATGGTTCTTTCCTTTGGCAGTCAGATCGGCGTCAGAGAAACCAAACCCATTATCAGCAGTCAAGTTGGCCACACAATCGGTAAATTGATCAGCAGACGTTTCTTGTGGCACATGGGCCGTCTTCAGGAAGGAAATCAGGGCCTTGGCATGGGCCTCTGAACACAATAACAGTGATAGCATATATATTTTCGATGGGGTGTTCCCCAGCTGCTCAACTACATTGAAATCACTCTTCTTGATAATCTTGAGGATCTCTTCCATTTCTTGCTTGGAAGCTTCGACAGTGGTTGTCTTTGGTGCCTCCGTCCGGGCAGGCACATCAGTAGCAATCCCTTTGCCCCGAGCGTCAGATGACTCGGCAGCAGGGGTAGGAACAGGAACTTGATCAGGAAGGGAAACAGGCACACTTGCAGGTGTGATGACAAGAGGTCTCTGAATAGCTGGTGGCGCAATATCAGGCGAGAAGAGCCTACCACTACGAGTGACTTTAGCAGGCCCGGTAATATTGCTGACGCCGGTACTAGTATCAAACTCTTGCTTTACTCCAAGAACATAAAAATCTGCCCCATAGTGCCACATGACAGCTTTGTCAGATTTATAGGGGATGGGACCCGGAACAGTGATGATGATAGGAGCAATCTTCAGAGTAGACATGATTTTGACAGGCTTCTTTAAGGGAGCCTTAGGAGGGTTGTTGAAAATAGTGACAATAGAAACTTCTTCGGTAGGGGCAGCAGGAACAACAATCTTTTCGAACAAGATCTCTTTATTATCCATCAGGCTTTGGATACCTGACTTCAACAAAGGACAACCAGCAGGTGAAACAGAACATAGAAGGCAACCTTTACTACATCCCGGAAATAAACCGGCTAGCAACAGGTTCCTTTTGACAATCAACAACGGAGTAACAATCTCATCCACAGAGGCCACATACGGGTCTTCTTCCACAGCATTCACTCCATGCTGGGGCATGGGAGCAGTCACAACATTAGGCCTTTCGGGTGCCTCAAACTGTATTTCTTTAGCATCAATAAGGTCCTGAACCTTATTCCTTAGAGCCCAACAATCATCCGTAGTATTCCCCGGGCTATCAGAGTGATAAGCGCAGCGGGCGTTGGGGTTGTACTTTGGAGAGGTTATGTTCACAACCTTTGGAGCTTCCTTGATAGTTACCAGATTGGTTGATAGTAGTTGCGGCAATATCTGAGACAGGGTCATACTAAGCCGAGTGTACTGCCTTTTGGGTCTCTCACCCCTTGGTTGGTTATATTGCTGAGGAGCAACAGCAGGCTTTAAAATTACCACCGCGTTGACAGCTTGGCGGCGTTCCAGTTTATTCTGTCTCCTTGGACCATAAACAGCACTAGCTTCCTTCTTGAAGGGCTTCTTTTTGGTACTCGAGGAGGCACCTTTCTGTATCTTCCCTGACTTGATACCAGCTTCTATCCTTTCATCAGTCAGAATGAGGTATGTAAACCCTGCAGAAGAATTACCAATCAGATGGTTGAATAATGGACCAGACAGGGTCCCCAAGAACATGTCCACGAGTTCACGGTCAGTCAACGGTGGCTGCACCCTTCCAGCCAGGTCTCTCCACTTTTGCGCGTACTCCTTAAAACCTTCACCCGTCCCAAGTGACATACCCTGGAGTTGGGTACGCGTGGGAGCAAGGTCGGAATTGTACCGATACTGCTTATAAAATGCAGTAGCCAAGTCCTCCCAGTTTCGAATACTGGTTCCATCCAGCTGATAGAACCATTTGAGTTGAGCCCCTGAAAGGCTATCCTGGAAGAAATGGATCCATAGATTCTTGTCTGCAGTGTAAGGTTGGATCTTCCTTACATATGATCTGAGATGCAGCTTAGGGCAGGAAGCCCCGTCGTACTTCGCAAAGGCAGGTGCCTTGAACTTGTGATGGATCACCACCCCAGAAGATAGACCTAGGTCTCCAAAGTCCAACCCAGGCACACGTTAAATCTCCATAGCATTCAACCGGTCCTCCAGCTGTTTGTACCTGTCCCCAGCAGGAGGGTACTGTTCATCATTGAAATCTGTCTCGTTGTCGGAGACCACGGGACTAGGAACCCTTCTCTCTTGGGGACTGCCTTCCCCAACAGATGGAGTAGTCAGCTCAGCTTTATTCTGCAGTGTATTCCCATATTTGCGTCCGGTATTGAATAGCACAGTCCTCTTTTTCTTCTTCTTCTTTTCCTTCAAGAGCAGAGTCTTCAACTCCTGTTGACCCTAGGCTAAGCTCATGACCAGCTCTTGAAACTGGGCGTTCTGGGCCTGGAGGGCCTTGATAGCTTGTTCAGTAGTAGGTTCAGGATTCATGATGATTGAGTGCTGAAATAAACAGCGAAGAAGATTAAGCAACCTGTAGAAAAAGGGTACCTGTTATGCACATGATGCATGATATGCTATTTATGCAATGCATTCAAGGGTTCGAAAGTTCAAATTCGTTGTAGACAAAAAGGAACACACGTTATATTGAGAAATAATCTGTTTAGTACATCAGGGCCTCATGGGCAAAACATTACAAAATAATTAATCCCAAAAGACACTGCGCATCCTCTTTGGAGCGATGTAAGTGTTAAGGGTCTTTTCCTCGTGAAGTAGACGGGTGAGCTCCAAGACCTTCTTCTCACTGGCATGTAGACTGGTTTCAAGAGAATTTCGTTCTTCCTTGAGTTGGATCCAGCTTTTTTGCATTTCCTCCCAAGATGTTGGCATGTCAGGATGTTGAATGGTGTATGGCACCTCTCCTTCCAAAACTGGCTCTTTGATCACGGGGAGAACATGAGGATATGGCATCACCAGCTTCTGGGAGCGGGCTCGTACCCACTTGAGATAAGGTTCAAGGGGGATGGATTTCTTGTGCCCCAGTGTCTTGCTATCTACCCTGTTGGGCATCCTCCAAGCTCTGATGAATCTCTGGCGAAGTCCTTGTGCATCGTTGTCGAAGTTAAAAACTATGTCAGGAATCAACATGTCATGAGGGCCATCCCTCAGAGCAAATCCAAACTGTCTCAAAGCCAGACATGGGTTGTAAGTAATGCCCCCCCTAATTCCAAGTAAAGGAACATTAGGGAACTCTCCGCAACGATCAATTTAGTGACATTTTCTCTGGACCGAGAACACCAATGTATATCAGCATGTGTAAGAGTCATTAATCGTTGTGACCATCTCAAACCCCGCTCGTCCTTCAAAACTGACTGTGGAAGGTGCGAAATAAACCACCTTGCCAGGAGAGGAGTGCAGCACATGAGAACACCTCTTTTTCTCATGGTTCGAGTGTAACATGAGTGGAGGATGTCCCCAAGCAATGTAGGTATGTGATTCCTGGACATGAAGATCTTGACAGCATTGATATCTATAAGCTGATTTGGATTCGGGAATAATACCAACCCATAGACAAGGAGTGCCACAACTTCTTCAAAGGCTTGTAGGTCAAGGGAATTCCAACATTCTTGGGCCTTCTCAAACAGGAACTTTGCCAAGAATCCTGTGATACCACTTCTGATTTCCCAGTGCCCCTTGATGTCGGATGGTTGTAGGCATAATGCTTTAGCAACCTCTTCAAGTTTTGGTTCCCTTTCCGTACCGTTGTAGGGTAGTTGACTAAGAATAGGAACCTTCAGAAGTTGAGAAAACTCTTCCAAAGTAGGCACCAATTGATAATCCGGGAAAGTAAAACAGTGGTGCAAAGGGTCAAAGAACTGGAAAAGAACTTTTATCATATCTTCTTCAATGTTGGTGTTGACCAAGCTGATGAGTCTACCATGCCTTTCACCGAAGGAAGAGTTCTCAGGAATCCTGGATGTAAGCTCCTTAAGCTGAGGAGGGATCCTTACAAGGTTGACCTGAATTGTCTTTCTGCGGATAGTTACCATGTCCTACAAAACAAGAACAAAGATGAAGATTCGAACCCTTGAAGTGGTTAGTAAATGCATATGATGCTGTATGATGCTATGATGCTATGATAAGGACACACCACAAGTATTCACAAAAAGCAAACATGATAAGGCACACAAGTCACACCAGACAGCCCTTAGAGTTTTAAGCCAACATGAAGTTCAGGTACTACCCTCTTGAAGTTGGTGGGCTCAAAACCTGTCCTATCAAAAGTAACCGGGTTCTAAGGAGCTCAATATCATTGGGTTGTTTTCTGTGTTCATTGTTTTGATTTAGCCACTGAACTGGCGATCAAAATATTCCAAGAAAACAACCCTCAATGAGTGTAGTATCGAGTATCTACCAACTTCGGACTGCACCAAAGTCGGTCATCTCACTACCCCTAAAGAGGCCAGGATGGTCAAGTAAGGTTCCTAAGGTCAGTTGATGCTTCACGACACCACGCGTCGGCCCCGTACTCTCGTTGACTTGACTCAAGGGTTACCGGTACTTACCAAAGTGCCACATCAACGTAGCAAACTGCTTCAACCGTGTCGGTATACCCCGCACAGTTCCCTCACAGTTTGTTGCTACTTTCTAAAAGGTATCCCCCAGATCTGGGTTAATCTATGAAACTCCAAGATAGGCCCACAATTTTAAAGCAAACAAAACAAGCAATTGAAAACATAAGAGTGGTCTAATCCTAAGGTACACCTCACTTATAAGCCTCCCCAGCATAGTCGCCAGTTCTGTGATCGGTGGAAATAGAACTGACTGTTTTTTAAGCTGGTTCGTGAAATGTCGCGGTAAGCAAGAGTTGCCACCGTCTTTTATGTTCTCCAACATGGAAAGGACAAAAGCACAGCAAAATTCCTTTTTCGAGATGTCTCTCGGTTCGGGAGGTAGATTTATAGAAAGGGAAGGTGTTAGCACCCTTTCTATCCGTGGTTATCCACGGGCTCTTAGGTACTTGCTCTATGTTTTCAAAAATTTGTTTGCTTTTCAAGTGTGTGTGGATTTTGAAGAAGTTTCGTTTGAAAAGTTTCTAGGTAACTCTTGTATCAGTCCTCAAGAGTGTATGAAATATTTGTTTGAAAACTTTTTGAAAGTGTAAGTGTGAAAAGATTGTTTTTCGTTTTGAAAGAGCAAGTACCCAGGAGAAATCTACCTACTCTAAGGAATTAGGTTGTGTAAGAGTCCTTTAGACAGTACTATCCCACTATTGAGAAGTAGGTAACACCATCGTTGGAGTTATTCGGGTCAATTCGATTATAGGGACAATGTGGTCACCAAAGCAATGGTAGGACGCCTTAGCGGTAACCCTAATGTCCTAGATCCTTTTTTATCCGAGGCAACCGTTTCGAGGCAACTGGATCTTTAGACAGGAGGGCGACCTCTAAGACGCCCTATACTTGATGACCACGTCGAGGCAACCAGTGAGGCGTACCCTAAGAGTGGTATGTGCATGTGTGTTGTTTCAGTTTATGTTTATCTTTGAACATGCATTTGTGAGCTACGGATTGATTTTATTTGTCATACAAGTCTTTCATGCATATTAACAGTTAAGAGTGCGGAAAATAAATTGCGGAAATATGAATCTACGCTATTACAAGGCGCAGGTCTATACATCGCCAAAAACAAAACCCGTTTGGAAAATAAATACGAAAAAGTAAATAAAGCGATAAAAGCCTAATTAACTATTACATTTCCGGAGCAAATACATAAATATAATGAATTAAAATAAACATGCGCGTGAAAGATTGAATCGGGGCGTCCTGAGGGTTTTGACCCTTTTTTTGAGAAAAGAATTGAATTTGTCTTTTTTGCAATTAAATTAAATGTTAAACCTAATTTACTAATTAATTAATTATTTACAAGAAAAAGTATTTTTGTGGTTTTATGTTTTTAATGAAATAAAATAAAAATTAAATTAAAAGTGTCAAAATAAAAAACCCTAAGTCTAATTCATTTTTATTTTATTGTAAAAGAAAATTAAAATTAAATCTAATTAAACTAAATTAATTTAAGTTAGTGTTTATTTACAAAAAGTAATTGAAATTAATAAAAAAATTTTTTTTTGGTTTTCTGAATTTTATTGTTAAAAAAATAATTATGTTAATTTTAGTGATAATAATAATAATAATTAGAAAAAATAATTAATAAATAAACTAGAAAATATAAAATAAAAAGAAAAAAAGGAATGAACCAAAGGGGGGTTCTGGGCCCAGAATGGAGGTGTATTGGCAATTTTGGGCCCAAGAACATCAAGCCTTCGTTGACTTTCTGGATCAACTGCCTGTTGGTTGACTGGAGAATATGGTGTGCTTCCATCCTGACCATTGGATTGATGATGGTGGCCACTTGGCAGGCTGATGCCTAGAGCGCATGGTGGACTATTCTTTGAAGCCTGCATGAGATTATATAGGAAAAAATGGAAACAAATTATTTGGGGGACCTGGGATTCGAACCCAGGTCCCAGAGGTCATATGCACGCGCGCTTTCCACTCAGCCAAGCCATTCCATTCGTTACAATAATAAACAATTAATATTATATGAAATAAACAAACAGTATCCTGAAAATTAAAAATGCACGCGTTTTAGTTTGAACGGACCAATCAAACGCTAACACGCCTTCGTCTTCTCCAATAGTCCCTGTATTTTTTCCTGCGGATTCAGTTCCGCAACAAAATCTGTTGCCTTCTCTTATACTGAGCTCTAGGCCACGAAAATGTCAGCCAGAGCCATCATCCTGTTCGTCTCATTCTCCTGAATCCGTCCATGGCTATGGCTTGTATCAATTATTCCTGTAAAACAAAACCCCAAATTGCAACCCCAAAAACCCTAGGTTCGGGTAGGGAGATCTAGGCTACAACAATACAATTGAATAATACAGGATGCCTGGAAATTGAATGGTGAACACAAATATGCCAAAATATTAAAGAAAAGGCGCAAGGATTAGGGGTTGAGATGCCATGTTCAGAGTAAGGTTCAAGACAACTTACAGCGCTTGGTAGGTGGTCTTAGGACGTGGTTGTGATCGCCTTAGCTTCAGGGGATGGCAAGGAAGAAGGCCACGTGCTTATTTTGATCTGAAAATGTCTGCAACCTTATTCTTGATCTCACACTTTTCAACAATTTTTTCACTTTTGCTCTGGCCGTTTGTGCAATCTCCAGGTCGTGTCTTAGGTTGGTATTGCTTGCTTATGTATGTGTCAACAAAATTAGGTCAGCAGCTGGGCCTGTATCCTTGTGCATTGAAGCCTTGAGATCTTGTTGACCACCATTGAAGAACTTTCCATGTTTGGAGCAAATCTTGGATTTTATGCACAAAAAGGCTTGGCACGAATTTGTTAGCTGGCATATGACATATAAAAGCTATTCAAACCAAAAGATGCTATTCCATTAATTTTTTAGATTTTATTTGAATTATTATGGATTTAAAATGAATTAAATCAATAAAAATTAAATAAAATAGAAAAATAAATGTTTGATCTTGGAATTAAGCATGGGACACGTGTATGGCATGACAAGGCTGAATCAAGTGGAAGAAAGTGGGCCCTTTTGTCAAAAATTAAAGTTTTAAGGATAGTTGACTTTTGCACATTCATAAAAATTTCCCAACTTCTCCAATGCATATCTTGCTCAATTTTGATCATGTGAACATGTTCTTGGACATTTTGGAAAGGTCTTGAAGTCCTCTAACCAATTCCTTTTGTCCCATGTCATTTGGATTTACCAATCTCAAGTTATGGTCTTTGACTTAAAATGCCTTTTTGTTGACTTTTGAAATTGACCTATAATGTAGAAATTGATAACTTTTTGTGAGAGCATTTCTTGGACTTGGAATGTGAAGATGAGTTGTAGGAAATGTCATCCCCTTCAAAATGAGCATTGGATAGGATTTTTCTGATGAACCATGAAAAAGTTATGCCTTGGTCAAGTTACAGTTGACTTTTCAACTGTCCAAAAATAGCAACTTTTGCATCTTGATGATTTTTGAGCCATGCTTGTGGAATCATGATCAAGACTTGATTGAATGATGATTTTGTGCTCAAAATAAGATGTTGACCAAATTTTTTGACTTTTGACTGTAAAATGACCATTTTGCCCCTACAGTTGATTGTGAACCAAATGGGACTTTTGATTGTGCAAACTGGCATTGTGAACCTTGCAACTTGGCATGTAGATGCTTAACAATGTATATAGGCCCATGGGACTTGATTGTGCCCTTGAAAACCTCAACTTCCTTGCAAGAACCAAAACCCTAATTTTGACTGGCTTAGGAGGCAGTTGGACTGTGCAATCTTTGAGAAGTCTTGAACCATTTGAGGATGACTTTGACAAACCTTGAAGAATATGGGAGGGCAAATTTTGGTGTACAACAATCATATCTGTGAAAAAGCATATTTATATTTCTGCTTATTCTTAACTGAAAATTTCTAAAACCAAATCCCCAATTTAAATTTTTTGTTTAATTGAACGTGAATTGAACTCGATAATTGTACACAGTCCTTGAGATCGGCATTCGGGGAACTTCCCTATTCTTACAAGGGGAAAAATAGTACACTTGCTATTTTTCTATCACCAGGCCACCAAATAAACTTCTTTAAGTCTTGATACATCTTCATGGCACCGGGATGAATAATTAACCCTCTTCGATGTCCTTCTTCAAGGATACTTCTCTTAAGTTCTAGAATATCTGGAGCGCACACTAGTTTCGATTTACATCACACCATTATCATCAACTTTGAACTCACCTAAGTACCTTGGTTAATCAAGGTCAACTGGTAAACCAATTTCAAGTCATACTTCTGACCTTCTCGTATTTCCTCTATTATATCACTAGTCAGTTTCAACATCCCCAATTTCACACTATCAAAAGTCTCTTCACATACTAAGCTCATCTCTAAATTATTCGACCAGTTCTAACTCTCGAACCATAAGCATTGACATATGCAACAATTTTCTACTCAACACATCAGCCACCACATTTGCTTTACCTGGATGGTAATTCAAATCAAAGTCATAATCCTTCAACACCTCAAGCCATCTTATCTGCCTCATATTCAACTCCTTTTGGTCAAATGATTATTTCAGACTCTTATGATCACGAAACACTTTAAAATTAGAGCCGAAAAGATAATGTCTCCAAATCTTCAACACAAGCACCATAGCTGCTAGCTCTAAGTCATGTGTAGGATAATTCCTTTCATGAATCTTTAATTGCCTATGAGCATAAGCAACAACTTGTCCATTTTGCATTAACACACCACCAAGACCCATCTTCGACGCATTACAATACACTACAAAAGCATCACTTAGGTTAGGAAAAATTAATACCAGAGCAGCCGTCAACTTCTTTTTCAATTCTATAAAACTTTATTCACACATCAATTTCCCGCACATAAGCTTGACCCTTTCGAGTCAACTGAGTTATGGTAATGCTAGCTTAGAGAACCCTTCAATGAACCTTCGGTAATAGCCTGCTAAACCAAGAAAACTTTGATTCTCAGTCGTAGACCTCAGACTCTCCCATTGAACCACTAAATCAACTTAAGAAGGATCCATAGCAATTCCACCACTTGAAATCACATGACCGAGGAAACTCATTTCCTTCAGCCAAAATTCACACTTCGACAGCTTAGCATATAAATTCTTCTCTTTAAACACTTGCAACACAATTCTCAAATGCTTTGCATGCTCTTCTTATGACTTAGAATAGATCAAAATATCATTAATGAAAACCATAACAAACTTATCCCCAAATACGAATGTAAAGTTCTATTCATATATTCCATGAAAACACCTGGCGCATTAGATACACCAAACGATATCAGTGTACTCGTAATGATCATACCTCGTTCAAAAAGCCCTCTTCGGAATATCATCTAGTTTAACACGAATTTTATGATAACCTAACCTCAAATCAATCTTGCTGAAAACACAAGCACCCACTAACTGATCCATCAAATCACCATTCCTCTAAAGCATATACTTATTCTTAATAGTAACTTTATTCAATTGTCTTTAATCCACACAGAGTCTCATACTTCCATATTTCTTCTTGACCAACAACAAAGGCACACCCCACAGTGAAATACTCGGTTTCATGAACTTCTTCTCAGGCATCTCTTATAGTTGTTTCTTTAAATCGCTCAACTTTGGAGCTGACATTCTATAAGGAGCCATTGAAACTGATCTTGTACTTGGAAACCCATCTATAGAAAACTCCACCTCAAGTTCCAGAGGCAAATCAATGATGTCATCTGGGAACACTTCTAGAAATTCAAAGACGATAGGTAATTCAACACTCAAAGCTTCACGTTCAACTTGCAATGACACAAACATTGCAAACATCAAAGCTCTATCTTTCATAGTTCATTCATTTGCTTAGCAAACAACAACATCAATTCTCCATTATCACCAAATTTTGGGAACCTCGAAGTCTTATTATAACAATTGATGTGATCATAGTAAACTCTAACCAGTTCATCTCAACAATAATGTCAAGTTGGTGTAAGGGAAGACTTAGCAAATCCATCACAAAACTCTTACCATAGATAGTCAAAGGAAATTTTAAACAATCACAAGTAGTAGTAACATAACCACTAGCAAGGGTATCTATCACCATACTACCGTTCATGTTAGATCATTTCAATCCCAACATGTTAGCACATTCACGCAAAATAAACGAATGTGTAGCACCAATATCAATAATAGAAATCAATTCAACATCATTAATAAAATAAATACCTTGAATCAAGTTGCCCCCCTTATAATCCCCTGATCCACTCAAAGTGAACACTCTACCATTGGCATGGGCAGTAGCATCCTTCTTCAACTTCTGACACTCGATACTAATATGACCCTGCTCTCCATAATTAAAATAGGTTGGACCATCGTTATTGCATTCAGGAGCACAATTACCCGTCTTACCATATTTGTAGCACCTCAGCACCTTATTCTCACACTCATTAGAATTGTGACCTTGTTCACCACACCTATAACACTTGATAGGAGTGGGATATCCTCCCCCACTTGTCTTCTTCCCATCATAAGCCTTTTATTTCCCTTTGTCATCTGGGGCATCATAAGTCTTCTTACGGTCTTGATACTGCTTTCCTCTTTTCTCTTTCAAACTCTTGTAATAAGTTGAATGAGCTTTGATATCTTCTTCATAGATACTACAGTTGTTCACCAACTCTGAAAATACACAGATCTGCTGATATCCAATTGCCTATTTGATTTTTGGATGTAAACCATTCTCAAACTTGATACACCTCGAGAACTCAATAGACGCTTCACTTAGTAACAGTCATGTTCCCTTGTTTCATCTCTAGAAACTCAATCTCTTTCTTCTCGCGCACATGCTCGGGAAAGTACTTCCTCTGAAACTCCCTGCTAAACACAACCCAAGTAAGAACTTCACCCACCGCTGTCAGTCTCTGACAGGTGCCAACCCACTAGTCATCAGCTTCCTCTTCCAGTTAATGCATACCAAACCGCACCTTCTGCGCCTCTAAGCAGTCCATGACTCGAAAGATCCTATCAATTTCCTTGAGCCAAGTTTGCGCCCCACCAGGATCATATCTGTAATACGGTGGGAGAACTGACTTTGGTTGAGTTTTATCGCAAATGATACAAATAGCTAGAGTCTCCACCGACTTTTCTTTTATCCAATAAGGAAAGGGTGAAAATAACAGGAAATACCTTGAAGATTTTGAGTTTGGGGGGTAGGTTATGAAAAGGGAAGGTGTTAGCACCCTTTTCATCCGTATTTACATATGGGCTCTTAATCGCTTATCTCAGTTTGAAAATTTGTTTTTTTTGTGTAAGTGTTTAAAAATATTTTGAAAAAATGCCATAGTGAGGCAGGCTATGTAATGATTCTTGTATCAGTCCTAAAGAATGTGTATAAACTGTTTTGAAAATATTCGTTATTTTAAAAGTGTGATGTGAGAAATATTTCATTTAGAAAAGTTTGTAAGCAAGCGATTAATAGTATTCTACCCACTCAAGGTCGTTCTTGTTATTTTACTCCTCCTTTTAGAGATAGTGCTATCTATACCGTTAGTTGCTAGGTAGCCCTATCTATTGGATGTCAAGGGACATGCAAAGGGTCATCGTACAATCATCGAAAGCAACTTGTAAAGATACTTTAGAAATTTCGTAAGGGACTAGATCATTTTTGAAAGGCAACGTCGAAGGGTCATCGAGGGACTATGATCTTTTGTATCGAGGGTCTTTTGCTAAATTATCCCTACTTTCGAGGGACATGACCGTTTATTTCGAGGCAACAAAGAGGGGTTACCCTAAAGGTGTGAGTGTGCAAGTGTGTTCATTTCAGTTATTTAGTCTTGCAATTAGGGTTTTCTATCGTACATTTTTATCTTGCCATACCAACCCTAATTACTAACATTTGCATAAAATATAGTAGAAGAAGGTAGAGGTGGAAATGTAGACCTAGGCTATTACAGAGCTTTGGGGCAGTTACATAATAGTGAAGTGCGGAAAATAAAAACCTATAACTACTACATACTAGGAGTAGTTACATAATAGAAAATTGCAGAAAAAATAAAGCTACGCTATTATCTAGGAAAATAAAAATAAGATGAAAAAAGAAAATAAAATATTTTGGTGATTTTTTATGGAAAAAAGTGATTTATGATAGTTAATTAAATAAAACTAAAAAACTAATTAATTTTAATTAATAAAAAAAGGTTAATTTTAAAATAAAAAAATAAAAAAACCTAAAACCTAATTAATTTTAATTAAAAAAAGGCTAATTTTGAAAAAAGTTAATTATAACCTAAAACCTAATTAGTTTTAATTAATAAAAAAGGTTAATTTTGAAAAAAGTTAATTAAAAAACCTAAAACCTAATTAATTTTAATTAATAAAAAAAGGTTAACGTTTAATGATAAATAAAAAAAGAATTAAGTTTGCAAAAAAATAGATAGGAGAAGAAGCATCAATGGAAAATAGGGTTAGAAAACAAAAATAGTACAAATGCCAGATGTGGGTGTTGAACCCACGCTCTTTGCCTTCACAACAGCATGACTTGCCAAAAAATAGATAGGGGAAGAAGCATCAATGGAAAATAAGGTTTATCCTGCATAGTTATACCTCAGAAGCATGTTAGTAATGTTAGTATGCATCAAAACAACATGAAAACAAAAAATACGAATTACAAAAAAAAAACAAGGAAACCGGAGATGAATGTATTCGATTTTCAGGACCTTTGGATCATCAAAATTGATCCATTCTTACCCTACAATGCCTTAGGGATTGATTTGGATGATTGGCTTTCTTGGAGAGAGGCTGAAAATAGGGTTTGTAGTTTGCCGTAGTTTTGATAAAATTTGAAGTTTTTCTATAGGATCTTCTTGCAAAGTTTTTTCGTGTCTTTGTTGTTGTCTGAATATGGGATATATATAGAGGAAAATTAGGTCAAAAGAAGTGGGCTTGGACCTTTGTATGAAAAGCCTTGATTTTATTTTATTTATTTTGAATTTAAATAAATAAAATAAAAAATAAATGGAATAGAAATCAAAGGGGTTTGTGAATAGGTTCAAAGGTTCACTTATGAGGCCTAATACACGTTTGGACCTTGAAACACAAGCCCATTAGCCCAAAAATTCGAATTTGATCAATTTGAATTTTATGCATTTTCTCGAAATTTTCCAACTTGCACCAATCATAGCTCTTTATTTTATCATATGAAGGTGATCTATGACTTTTTGGAAAGCTCCAAATGTCCTCTACAATCTCTATATTGATCATTTTTTCATTTGAATACTTTATCCTGATGTTAGTTGCCTTGACAAAAAGTATCTTTTCGTTGACTTTTGAAATGACCTAAAATCTTTTGGCCCATATCTCTTAAAAGATGCATTTTTTGGACTTGAACTTAGAGAGACAAAGTTGTAGAGAATTGAATTTCCTTCAAAATGAGATTTGGTTGACAAAAATCTGATGAAGCAATTGAAAGTTGTGCTTGGTTAAAGTTCAGTTGACTTCTCCTTAAGAAAACCCTAATTTGGCAACTTTTGACTTTTGATGAATTGAAAGTTTTCTTGATGAATTACGATCAACCCTTGGTCAAATGATGAATCTGACTTCAAAATATTGAAGTTGACCAAAAATCTTGAAGTTTGACTGTATGTTGACTACAATTGACTTTTTGTCCAATATAGTTGATTTTCAGTCATCTGAGCAATTGACTGAGAAAACTTCTGATGCAAGGCTTGAAATTTGGCATGAGAATTCCTTGAGACATATGAGGAACCATGAAATCCACTTGAGGCATTACAAGCTCAAATTTCCTTGAGAAACGTGAAACCCTAGTTGCATAAGGAGATATCTTGAAGAAAATGGGAGGGCAAATTTTGAGATACAACAGCTCCCCCTGTTCAATCTTCTTAAACCTGAAGAGTTATATTGGCACGTTCGCCATTCATGATTAGAAGGTGGAAGATGATTGAACACTTAAGTGCCCAGAAATTTGCACTCGCCGGTGCATGAAGTAACACTGTTGGTTGATAGTATTGCTTGAATGGGCTTAAAGATGCCATTCAGAGAGTTAACAGAGTGTCACCAGAGATGGGCTTATAGATGCCATCCAAAGTAACCGTTGACGAGAGTATTATGATTAGTCTACGCCTGACTGTGAAGAATTTTATCTAGAAGGAAAATGCTTGCCAGAATTCAGTCTCTAGGGGGAATGCTTTTTTAGAACGGAGGCCCTGAAGGAGAATTCTCATCAGAATTCGGTCTCTGAGGGGGAATGCTTGTTAGAATTCAGTCTCTGAAGGACATCATTTGGTCATCCAGATAGTCGCCACATCCTATTTCAGGAATTGATCTACAATCTGTTTTTTGTTGGTAAACCCGTCCTGTTTTAGGAATTCATACCGCCTGGTCATATAGATAGTTGCCCTGTCTTGTTTCGAGAATTAATCTTTGACCTGCTTTCTTGTTGGTAAACTCGTCCTGCTTCGGGAATTCATACCGCTTGGTCATATAGATAGTTATCCCGTCTTGTTTCAAGAATTAATCTTTGACCCGCTTTCTTATTGGTAAACCTATCCTACTTCAGGAATTCATACTACTTAATCATATAGATAGTTGCCCCGTCCTATTTCGCGAATTAATCTTTGACCTATCTGAAAATTGCTGATGATATTCGTCTATTTGCGAATTTTACCTAAAAAGACAAAATTAGTTGTGATGCATCAACGATGCTCTCAAGATAAATGAGAATGTTATATGTGTTTCAGTATGCATATGTTATGATGTATTATGACATGATGTATGGATGTAATATGTTGTTGAAGTGTATCAGTAGCTCCTTGTAACTACTCTGGCTGGGGAAAATAAATCCATGACTGTTGTTGGGGATGAAGAGAGTGATTCTTCAACTTTTGTTGGGAATAATTTTTGCTGGGGATTCCCGCTTCCTGTTTGAGGATACTCCACTGGGGATCCTTAACTTCTTCTTGGGGATATAGGCATTCAAGGAGAGTCGGTCGTTCTCCGTTCTTTTTGTTGAAGGATTTACATACCTTGACCAGGGATAAAAGAGATGGATATTCCTCTGGTGTGATATCTGTCCAGATTTCAGATACCGTAATAACTCTTCTGGGGATAGAAACTTTGATTAAACCCTGTTGGAGAAGAGGATTTTGTTAGCGATTACGGCATTGGAGTAATAAACGCAGCTGGGGAATAAATTCCTGTAAACTGTGTCGAGGAAATAAACTCTGATGGGGATTGAAATTTTATAGGCTGCACTGAGGAAGTCTCTATTATACGCTGGAGAAATGATCAAACTTCTGCTAGGAGACCTATTGGAGATGATGATCAGGTCAAGCTATCCATTAGGGATCTGGAGGTGAACTGTTGGAAGATGCCCCAATCTCTGCCTGAGGGTATATTAGACTTGCTGGGGAATATACCTTTGTCGGGGACGATTTTGCGAAGATAGCTCTATAGAGATAGTTTCATGGAGATTGCTCTATGGGGATTTATGAATGACTTAAACATTATCCCTACTCCTAGAGTCTTCGATAAATGCTAATCCTATTTTCATGCATATATTTGTAAATGGTAATCATACTCAAATGCATATGTTCATTCAATATAATCATTGGGCGTTTTTTGCAAACAGAACAGAGAAAGTAAAAAATTAGTTTTTTGAGATTGAAACTGATAGCATTAATTTGGAAGATAAATAGACAATTTTATACAAAGAGACAGAAGTCATAGTAAGAGGAAATTGTCGTGAAAAGAAAAAGATGTACAAAGGGAAACAAAGAAAAACAACTATGTGGAAATGGTCCCATCGAGTTTCAACTCTGCTATTGCCCTTATGTCTCCAAGCATCTCATCTCTTGTTGTCGAAAGAAGTTGACTGGATAGATCTGTAATATTTGAACTTGACGTCGATAGTCATGTTGGCTGTTAGTAAACAGGTGATCAGATGGGACATAGCCATACACTTTAAATCCCTAACTTTTCCTGGACCGTCCTTTCGGGTTTTCAGTCCACCGAGATACCCTTTTTTGCCCAAGCTACCTTTTCAGGTTTTCGACTTGTCGGGTGTATAATTTTCAATCACATACATATTAACACAACATTATTATTTTCTTTTTGTTTTTCTTTTTCAAAGATTTTTCAATTTTTTCCTTTCTTTTTCTTTTCTTTCTTTTCCTCTTTTTTTCTCTTTCTTTTTCCTTTTCAACCTCATAGAAATCACAACATAAGCACATAAATAATCCTCTCCCCAACTTGAATTCAACCAACATTAAAGTGAATACTCCCTACTTTGTAAGGAAATGTATAAATTCAAATAAAAATCATAGTTGAGGGTTCAAGAATACAAAGAATCAACATCCATACAAAAAGATGAGCTAAACACTCATAGACAAGCATTTAGCAAAAACAACATGGATATCGAGAAAAAGGCTCAAAGGGGGTACTAATGATCACACACTCACAAGGTGAATTGGCTATTTGGCTAGGAAGTTGTGCTCAAAATGAAACAAAATGCCTTGATCACTTTCACGCTTTCATACAATCAATACAAACAAAAGATTAAACATAATGAAATCCAGTTAAAACATGCATTGTGTCCTCCAACATATATGAACATTGAAAAGCTTCCTCATATTTGGGGGTAAAAAGGGAACTAAAGTGATTCAAGTCATGAGCAAGTAATGCAAAAAGAATGAATGGTATGGTAATTTATACAAATGATAAGTTTCCTAAACATGTTATGCTATCTAAAGTGATAAACGAGTATCTGGCGTGTACCAACTTTGAAAAATATCATTACCATACATCCACAAGTTGAATCAATTAAAATCGGAAAATCACCTCGAAATTCTTCGAGTTACCGAACCAAAATTGGAGTCCAAACAACAACAAAAGAATTAGAAAAATAATACTATTATTATTTACTAATACAGAGCCTTGGTGAAAGTGGGAATAAGAGGGCCAAGTGAAATAAAAAGAAGTCACAAGCGCTAAGCAAGCTCAACCGCACTAAGCGCGCTACACCAATAGTAGAAAAACAAGGACATCAACATGCAGTCCAACAACACCCTCCACAATCACCTACATTATCCTCATTTACACATCTAAAGAGCATTTACAACACAAACACACTTCCACAAGTTAAACACGACAAGCTTGCGGAAAACCACAAAGAATAACAACATAAAATAACTAATATAAATACTAAAAGAATGGTTAAAAATTGAGTAAACAAGATGTAAAGTGAAAATTTGAGAATTTTACGAACAATCCCAGTTCAACTTGTTTAATAAATGTTCACCACACTACCTAAGCTAGAATGAAAAAGTAACAACAAAACAAAAAATGATAAAACATGCTTATTTTATGTTGTAAGCTCGACGAATATTATTTACAAACCAACATGTTGCTTTGGACGAGCCAAACGTTTCACTCCCGCCTTCGCTCAAATTTCTTCAAGTTCTAACCGGAGCTACACATCTAACCACACTTGGAAAATGTGAAACAAAACAAGTATACTATAAAGAAATGAATAAGTATGTAAAATATGCACAAATGTGCGATATAAACATATTTACGAAACTTAGAAAGCAAAACTATCGCGATGTAATTAATATCAACACCAATCTCCAGTAACGATGCCATTTTGCGTGAGCGGTAAAGCGCCAAGCAAAAAGTAAAGTATTATTTTTATCGAGTGACATAGGTTATATCATATCGTTTCCACAGAGATTGGTGAGAGGGAAAAACTATCATTCAACAGTTTCAATCCTTCTAAGTTTGGAAAAGGGGTTTGCGGAAAAAGTGTAGGAAAAGTAAATAAAGAAAGCGATAAACAATCATCTCCAGCCTAAGAAAAGTCATTCTAGAATCACATTTCACTCTACCCTTCAAATACTTAAACTTGCAAATCAATTGCATGCGACCTAAATCACTTGTCAATACCATCAAGTATCACTCACACTAAGGCTATCTCTAACGCAAAGTGAAACATCACCCGTATTGCTCTCGTCGACGATCTCTCAACTGGCTTAAATAACCCAGATGCATTTCATAACTGATACCCACATGAATATTAAGCATAAATATATGTCTAGAGTCTAGGACCTAATAGATATTCATTCAAGAAAGAGATTCAGAAATCATATGTTTACGACAAACCAAAACTCCGTGATTAAGCAAAAATAAAAAATAAACACCGGTATAAATTTGTAAAAAGAGATTTCATACAATTCCATGATCAACAAATATACATACAATAAGAGTAAATATATACATACAACACCTACCATGTGAATGATACATAGGTAAGAATGAGATGAATAGGAAACTTCTCGTTGTTTCAACATGATCCGAGACTACCTATTACCAATCGACATTATGAACCACCGAATGATGTTGCTTGAACCTCTAAGCTACAAAAAATTTGATTAGAGCTCCTCCAAGAGGGAAAGAAATGATAAAAACCTAGAAAATTTGTTTCTAAACTATTTATACAAAAATAATCTTAGCAGACCGCGCTAGCGGGCTGCTTGATATATACACACTAAACCGCCTAAAATGGCGCTAAGTGCGTTATTCGCGTTAAGCGTGCTCATTTACAAAGATTCTGCCAAATTCTTCAAAATTGCACGTAGCACGCTAAAGGATGCGCTTAGCGCAGTCCCTTGAGCAGGACCTCTCAAAACTGGGTCTTTTATTCCTAAAATGCACATTTGGAGCTGTGCCTTCGACACTTTATTCTTCAATGCTCCAAAATGCAATAAATACCTACAAAAGAAGTAAAATCTATCAAACGTTACACAAATGAATCAAAAACAAAAATTTATACAAACTAAAAGTATTTACACAAAGGTCGGGTTTATTTAACCGAAAGTAACAACAAAGAGCCAATAAGTGAAACAAAAAGTATATATAAAAAAGCTAAAATATGCACTTATCAAACTCTCCCCAACTTGAACTTGTTTGTCTTTAAACCAGGCCAAACAACTCAAAGAACCTAAATTAATAAACCAAAGAATCATGAATCAACAAGTTTTTAAAAGGAAAAACAAATGTATGGTTCTGCCCCGATCAGTGATAAAGAACGAATAAGGTTTGAGGTGGTCTCAAAGGTTGATGTCACTCACTCATGCAGATATCCATTGGTGTTCTCAATCTCAGGAAGATGTCACTATTATTGGTCGTTGTGGGGAATTCCCTAATGTACCACTCCTTGGCATAAGAGGGTTATGCTCGAAGGGACGGTCTTCATGATATGCTCATCTAGGGAATTATGTTCGACTATGAGAACGGCCCTCAAAATTACAAACAAAGGTTTATACATGCTTGGGGCATGGTCAACAAGATTGATAGCGAGACTTTGGGACACAATAGTTCCATTCCTCTAGAGCCTTACCTCATATGGGTGCGGTCTTGTGCTCAGAATCTTAAAATGGCATATCCTGATGTCCTGCCAGTGATTGTAGAACCTGTTGTTGAAGGGGATGTTTCTCATACCTTCCTTCATCCCGATATTCCTACTGACTTTGAAGAACTACAGAAGTCCTGGAATCAGCTCAAGGAAGAAAGAGATACCTTCGAGGCTCAATTCTATGCTAGTGAGAAGAAAGTGTTGGAGATGACGAAACAACTCCACGAAGAGCAGAGCCTTAATGCATATTTAAACACAAAGAGGAAGCGTCCATGGGAGACTTGAATTAACATTTTGCTTCTTGTAACTCTTTTTATTGAAAGAAATTATAATTTTAACTTGTTACTAAAAATTTCTATTGTTTCCTTTTGTTTAAACAAATTTAAATCCCGCAAAGGTCCTTGAAAACATTGCACTTGCATTTGCATATCATGCATATCAATACATAAAAGGTACTTTCTAGGTAGGTTTTCTCATCTTCTTGCTTTTTATTTTAGTAAAAGATGGCACTCGAGCAAATTATGAAAGAACTTCAAGCTCAGAACGCTCAGTTTCAGCAGTTGTTCTTCGACTTAGCTAAGGATCAAGACGAGTTGAAGACCCTCATCAAAAAGGGGAGTAAGAAGAAGACTAAAAATCCAAAAGTCTTTCTTAATATGGGCAGAAGATTCAAGGGTCCAGTCAGAAGGGCTCTAGATTTTGAGGTCCCCCTGAACGAAGATGATAACCAAGAGAAAGATGACGAGAGTGTGAAACCTGAAGAGAATAACAACCTTGGTTTTGGCCAAGATTCTGATGAATACTATTCTGGCGAACAATATCCTCCTGGTGATTACAGATACAAGCAACTGGAAGATCGACTTAATGCTATGGAGATACAGAAAGTGCCTAGGTTGGACTTTGAAAAGTTCAGTCTTATCATGGGGGTTATTATCCCTCACAAGTTCATGGTTACTACTACCTTTGCCAAGTATGATGGTGTGTCTTGTCCAAAGCTTCATTTGCGGTCTTATGTTTGAAAGATCCAACCCCATACTGCTGATAGAAAGTTATGGGTTCACTTCTTTCAAGAGAGTTTATCTAGAACGCAACTTAAATGGTTCTATCAGTTGGAAGGAACCAACATCTTCACTTGGGAAGACCTGGTTGTTGCTTTTTACAAGCAGTATTAATACAATGCTGACTTTGCACCAACTCGTGTGCAATTACAAAATATGACCATGGGCTCGAATGAATGGTCTAAAGAATATGCCCAGAAGTGGAGAGATCTGGCCGGAAGAGTGCAACCTCTTTTATCTGACAGGGAGCTGGTTGATATGTTCATGGGCACTTTAACTGGTCCTTTCTTTAACCATCTGATCGAAAGTTCTTCATCTGGTTTCACTGAGTTGATTCTAACTGGGGGAACATGTCGAAAGTGGTATCAAGGGCGGAAAAATTCAAGTGGCTACGTCTTCGAGTGTTGTAAAGAAGACATTTAGCGGAAAGAAAGAAGTTAATGTTGTTTATAGCCAGAAGGGTTGTGTTAGAAGTGATCACAACCAGTCTGTAGGAGTGGTGCTAATCTCTAATCTTGCTCCTATTCAACCACAACAGAAAATAATCAGCGTAGGTCAGATTCTCTGATAAGGCAGTTCACTAAAATCAATATATGCCACTGTCTCTGGCATTACAACATTTACTAAAAGCAGAACTGATAACTTTAAGGGATCCTCCTCAAAATACCAACACCTCCTCTCCTTGATAAAATCTAAATGTGAAGTGTGCCTACCATTCCAACAGTTCTGGGCACGACAGCAACAACTGCTGGCCCCTGAAAAACTAAATTCACGATATGATTGACATTAAAGAGATTGAGTATGATCCTCCGGAGACTCTGAATGTGATTAATGCACCAATGTCAAAGCATGACAAAGGCGTAAGTGTTATTTATGATGTTATTTATGTTTCTACTATAAATGAAAATTGGTTACTCCCCTCCTAATTATCAAAGAGAATCTGTTGTAGGCTGGTTTATTTCAGGGTTGTATTGAAAGATGTTACTGCTACGCAGCCCTACCTAATGGTTGTAAATTATGGATAATCATATAATCCTGGTTGAGAGGATTCCTTCTGCTGAGAATCCGTTTCAGGATTCATCTGTAATATCTAGCGCTCCTATCAGGATCACTTCCAAGGGTCCTGTAAGAATCACTGCCAACCCCAAAGTTTCTCCTCTAATAATCACCACATCTAGACCTATTCCATATTCTTCAAATAAAGCCCTTGGAACTATGGATCCGGTGTCTACTACCATGGCGTCAAGCAAGAACTACTGATTACTGAAGCTACTGATTCCAACATTGACAATATTATTGGGACCAGTAAGGTCACTAGAAGCGGAAGGGTTTTCTCCCTGGAAATATCTCCTAAGACTATTGCTACACTTGTTCGAGTAACTGCTATCGAGTCAACTGCTAAGGCTCGGGGCAAAGAGAAAATAACGGAACCTGCCCAGACGGAGGCGCCTAAAGAAGTTACAGCTGAAGAGACCTCTAGGCAAGAGATGGAAGAGGTGTTGAAGATTATCCGTAAGAGCAATTACAAGATTGTGAACAGTTGGGGAAAACCCCATATAAGATCTCTATGTTATCCCTGTTATTATGTTCTGAAGCCCATGCATAAGCTTTGGTGAAATTCTTGAAGTCTTCTCATGTGCCATAAGAGATTTTTGCCGATCAATTTGAGAACTATGTTGCTAGCTTAACGACTGACAATGGATTGGGTTTTTCTGATGTTGACTTGACTCCAGAAGGAAGAAATCACAGCAAGGCCCTGTATGTATCCAATGAATACAAGGGCACTACTTCGGCTCATGTTTTGGTTGATACTAGTTCCTCGTTAAATGTTCTACCGAAGGGCGCTCTGGACAGACTTGATTGCGAAGGGGTTATACTGAAACCTAGTGAAATTATGGTTTGAGCCTTCTACATAATGGATATCCGGCCAGCGTATTCTTGCTTATTGGGACACCCCTGGATCTATGGGGCAGGAGCAGTTACCTTAACCCTACACCAGAATCTGAAGTATCTCGCGAAGGGAAAGGTTGTTATAGTCTGTGGCGAAGAAGAGTATATCGTTAGCCACTTGAACTCATTATGGTATGTAGAGGTGGATGACGAATTCATTGAGATTCCCTGTCATACTTTTGAGGTTATCCCTTCAGCCATTACTGAAGATATTTCTGCCATTCCCAAGGTTATCAGGGTTCCGCCCAGAATGGCTTCTTTGAAGGATGCTAAAGCTGTTGTAAAAGAAGGTGGTTGTACTATTTCGGGTCAGCTTCTTGACATTTCATTTAAATCTAACAAATTTGGTTTGGGTTTCACTATATAGGGTCAGAAGACTGTTCGTCGCACTCGTGTTGGAAGACTACCATTCTGTGTCAGCAAAAATGGAGTCAACTCTATAGAGGATGCTGACAGCGACTATGACCTTGACAACTAGATCTTTCCCACCATCGTAAACGGACCCAGCAACTGGAAGACTCAAGATATCATCTCTATCTCCTTTAGTCAGGAGTAATAGCTACATTTCTGTTTTATTACTTTCAAAGTTTGGTTATGTAATTTATTTAAACAATGACTTTAAGCCTTGTGCCTTACTCGGGGCACAATGGTTCGCTTGTTAAGGGTTGTCATTTCATAAACATATTTTCATTTTATAAAGCATTGGACGTCGTGCATTCAAATTTTATGCTCTTTGTCTTTCTTTTACTTTTTATCACTTTCAAATAGCTATGTGCTCCTACACACACCCACACAATAAATTGCAGTTCCACATCCACTCTGGATCTTGTTGATAACGACTCTGCTATTGCCACTTATGACTTTGAAAATCCGATCTACCAAGCCGAGGACGAAGGTGACGAAGATTGTGAAATACCTGGAAAACTTGCCAGACTATTAGTGTAAGAGGAAAAGGCTATTCAACCATATGAAGAAGCCAGTTGAAGTTGTAAACTTGGGTACCGAAGCAGATAAAAAATAAGTCAAGATAGGTACCAACCTAGAGGGCAGTGTCAAGAACATTTTAATCAAGATGTTGCATGAATATGTTAAGATCTTTGCTTGGTCATACGAAGACATGCAAGGGCTCGATACTGATATTATAGTTCACCGTATGCCCATGAAAGAGGGTTATTTTCTAATAAAGCAGAAAGTTCGTCGCATGCGTCCTAAGATGTCATAGAAGATCATGGCTGAGGTTATGAAACAATTCAATGCGGGCTTCTTGGCTGTTACCTCATATCCTTAATGGGTTGCAAATGTGGTTCCAGTACCAAAGAAAGACGGCAAGGTACATATGTGTGTAGACTAGAGATCTGAACAGGGCAAGCCCCAAAGACGACTTTCCGCTTCCACATATTGATGTTCTGGTTGACAATATCGCTCAGCACAAGGTGTTCTCCTTTATGGACGACTTCTCAGGTTATAATCAGATAAAGATGGCACCTAAAGACATGGAGAAAACTACCTTTGTCACACAATGGGGCACTTTCTGCTACAAGGTTATGCCTTTTAGTCGGTGCAACATATCAACATGCCATGGTAGCTTTGTTCTATGACATGATTCACCATGAGATAGAGGTCTACATCGATGATATGATGGCCAGATCGTAGACTGAAGAAGAGCATCTTAACCATCTACAGAAGCCGTTTCAAAGACTGAAGAAGTACAACTTGAGATTGAATCCGAACAAATGCACATTTGGGGTGAGATCCTATAAGTTTCTAGGTTTCGTTGTCAGTGGTAAAGGTATCGAAGTTGATCCCGCTAAGGTCAAAGCTATTCAAGAAATGTTTGCTCCCCGTACCGAGAAGAAAGTCAGAGGTTTCTTAGGACGACTGAATTAAATTGCTGGATTCATTTCTCATTTGACTGTTACTTGTGAGCCAATCTTCAAGCTGCTGAAGAAAGATCACGTAGTAAAATGCAACGACTATTTTCAGACAGCCTTTGACAAGATCAGGGAGTACTTACAAGAACCTCCAATCCTGATGCCACCAATTGAAGAAAGATATCTAATTATGTACCTAAAAGTGTTAGAGAACTCAATGGGGTGTGTATTAGGCCAGCATGATGAGTCTGGTCGAAAAGAGCATGCAATATACTAACTTAGCAAAAAGTTTACCAATTGTGAAACAAGATACTCACTGCTCGAGAAAACTTGTTGCACTTTGGCATGGGCTGCTCGCTGGCTAAGACAGTATATGCTGACTCATACTACCTTGTTGATCTCTAAAATGGATCCCATCAAATACATATTCAAGAAGCCAGCTCTCCCCGGAAGAATAGCCCGATGGCAAATGGTCTTAACAGAATACAATATTCAGTACATCACTCAAAAAGAAATCAAAGGAAGTGTACTAGCAGATCATTTGGCTCATCGAGCTGTAGACAACTACCAGTCTATGAATTTCGTTTATGGACGAGAATATTATGCTAGTAACTGATTATGAAAAACCTGGACCATATGAAGGACATGAACCAAGATCCTGATGGACTATGGTTTTCGACGGAGCTTCTAACGCACTTGGAAACAAAATTGGTGTTGCAATTATCTCTCCCCAGGGTTTCCATACAACCCCTTCACCGCCAGATTATGCTTTGAGTATACCAACAACATGGTTGAATACGAAACGCGCATCATGCGTATCAAAGCAACTATTGACCTGAGAGTCAAGTTCTTAAATGTATTGGGGAATTCAGCCCTGGTGATCAATCAAATCAAGGGAGAATGGGATACTAAGCACCCGAGTCTCATTCCTTATCGAGAGCATGTATTGACACTAATTCCATATTTCGAGCAGATTACCTTTGAGCATATTCCACGAGAAGAGAATCAGTTGACAGACGCATTAGCAACCATGTCGTCTATGTTTAAAGTCATATGGGATAACGAGACTCCCAAAATTACCATTGGAGGCTAAATGAACTGGCACACTATTACGAAGTTGATACTAACGGAATAGAGGAGAAGCCTTGGTTTTATGAGGTGAAGAGATATCTCGAGGCTCAAGAGTATCTTGAAGGAGCATCTTCCAACGACAAGAAATTCCTAAGGAGGTTCTTAGCCAAGTCCTTCCTGAGTAATAGGGTTTTGTTTAAACACAATCATGATTTGACTCTGCTTTTCTGTATGGACAAGAAGGAAGCGAAGAAAATTATGGAAGATATGCACAAAGGTATCTTTGGTACTCACTCAAGTGGACATACTATGGATAAGAAGATTCTGAAAGCGAGATACTATTAGCCGACTACGGAAAATGACTGCCATCACCATTCAAGAACTTATCACAAGTGCCAGATCTATGTTGACAAAGCGCATGTGCCTCTAGTAGCTCTGAATGTCTTGACTGCTCCTTGATCGTTTGCAATGTGGGGCATTGATATGATTGGAGAAATCAAGCCTACAACTTCCAACGGACACCGCGTCATCTTCGTCGCCATTTATTACATCGATAGATAAGGTTATGTCTAATGAATCGACCCATTTTGTGTAGTGATTAATGGCAACCAGGATGAAGCGGTGTCCATTAGAAGTTGTAGGTCTAATCTCTCCAATCATGTAGAAAACCCACATTGTGAACGACCAGGGAGCAATCAAGACGTTTAGAGGAACCAGAGGCACATGTACTTTTTCAACATAGATCTGGCAATTGTGATAAGTTTGTGAATGCTGATAACAGTCTGCTTCCATTGTGGACCAGTAGTATCCTTCCCATAGGATCTTTTTCGTTATTGTGTTCCCACTAGAATGGGTGCCAAAGGTGCCTTCATGCAAATCTTCTATAATTTTCTCTACTTCACTCTTATCCACACACTAAAGAAAAGTAGAATCGTGGTTGCGCTTGTAGAGAATCCCATTACTGAGGAAGAACCTAGTAGAGAACCTTCTTAAGAACTTCTTATTATTGATGGAAGCTCCCTCAGAATAGTCTTGGGCTTCGAGGTGTCTTTTGACTTCATGGAACTAAGGTTTGTCCACTACTTCTTCAATATCAACCTCGCAACAGTATGCTGGTTCATCCATTCTCTTAATAGTGATCTGAGGAGCTTCATTATCCCACTTGACCTTGAACATGTATGACATAGTACATAGCGCATCCACTAGTTGATTTTCCTCTCGTGGAAAATGCTCAAAGGTAACTTCTTTAAAGTGTGGAATCAGTGTCAAAACATGCTCTCTGTAAGGGATCAGATTAGGATGCTTCGTGTCCCATTCTCCTTTGATTTGACTAATTACTAGGGCCGAGTCTCCAAATACACTCAAGAATTTGATCCTCAAGTTGATAGCAGCTTTGAGACCCATAATACATGCTTCATATTCAGCCATGTCGCTGGTACAATTGAAACATAGCCTGGCAGTGAAAGGACTATGATAGCCTTTGGGAGAAATGATCACAACACCAATGCCATTTCCGAGCGCGTTGGAAGCTCCATCAAAAACCATAGTCCATCGGGATCCTTTTTCAAGTCCTTCATTCGGTCCAGGTTCTTCACAATCAGTCACTAACATGATGTTCTCATTCGGGAACTCAAAATTCATGGATTAGTAGTCATCCACAGCCTATTGAGCCAAATGATCAACTAATACACTTCCCTTGATTGCTTTCTGGGTCGCATACTAAATATTATATTCGGTCAGGATCATTTGCCATCTTGTTATTCTTTCGGATAGAGCAGGCTTCTCAAAGATGTATTTGATAGGATCCATTTTAGATATAAACAAGGTATTGTGAGTCAACATATATTGTCTCAGTCGGCGAGCAGCCCATGCTAAAGCGCAAAAAGTTTTCTCGAGCAGTGAGTATCTGGTCTCACGGTCGGTAAACTTTTTGCTAAGGTAGTATATTGCATGCTCTTTTCGACCAGACTCGTCATGCTGCCCCAACACACACATCATTGAGTTCTCTAACACTGTTAAGTACATAATCATAGGTCTCCCTTCAATCGGCGACATTAAAATTGGAGGCTCTTGAAGATATTCCTTGATTTTGTCAAAGGCGGTCTGGCAATCATCATTCCACTTCACTGCTTGATCTTTCTTCAGTAATTTGAAGATTGACTCACAAGTAGAGGTTAGATGGGAAATTAATCTGGCAATATAGTTTAGACGTCCCAAGAATCCCCTAACCTCCTTCTCAGTGCCGGGAGTTGGCATTTCTTGTATAGCTTTAACCTTTGCAGGGTCTACTTCAATACCTTTTCCGCTAACAACGAAGCCTAAGAGCTTACCAGATCTTACCCCCAAAAATGCACTTATTCGGGTTCAGCCTCAGTTTGTACTTTTTTTGTCTTTCAAACAGCTTCTGCAGGTGATCAAGGTGCTCCTCTTCAGTCTGAGACCTGGCTATCATATCATCGACATAGACCTCTATCTCGTGATGGATCATATCATGAAACAAGTCTACCATGGCACACTGATAGGTTGCCCCAGCGTTCTTAAACCCAAATGGCATAACTTTGTAGTAGAAAGTGCCCCACTGCGTGACGAAGGTTGTTTTCTCCATATCTTCAGGTGCCATTTTGATCTGATTGTACCTTGAGAAACCATCCATGAAGGAGAATATCTTATGTTGTGCGGTGTTGTCAACCAGAACATCAATATGGGGAAGCAGAAAGTCATCCTTGGGGCTTGCCCTGTTTAAGCCTCTTAAATCCACACACATACGTACTTTACCATCCTTCTTAGGTACCAGAACAACATTATCAACCCATTATGGATAAGAGGTAACAGCTAAGAAACTGGTGTTGAACTATTTCATGACTTCAGCTTTGATCTTTTCTGACATCTCTGGTTGCATACGATGGACCTTTTGCTTCACTAGAGGGAAGTTTTATTTTGTCGGCAGGGGGTTAACCAAGATATCAGTATCCAGCCCTAGCATGTCTTCGTATGACCAGGAAAAGACCTCAACATAGTCATGTAACATTTGAATCAACCGTTTTTTGAAACTATGCTCCAGATCGGAACCTATCTTGACTTCCTTCTTATCTTTCTCTCAGTACCCAAGTTTACTGTCTCAACTGGCTCTTCATGAGGCTGTATTACCCTTTCCTCCCATTGAACAGTCTGGCAAGTTCTCTGATACTTCACAATCTTCCTTAGCTTCGTCCTCGGCTTGGTAGATCGAATTTTCAAAGTCATAATTGGCAATAGCAGAACCGTTACCAATGGGATCCAGAGTGGATGTGGATTCCTGAATAAAAGTAATGGGAACAAAATCCTTGGCCTCCCAATTGTTGAGTCCACCGCTGATTGTTGGTAAGATCCATTTGTATAGTTCGCAGTCACTATCATTGTCCTCCAAAGCATTGATCCCATGGTTGCTGATGCATAGTGGTGGTCCTCCGGAGCGAGCACGACGAACAACTCTTTAGGCCCCTAATGTAAAACCCAAACCAAACTTGTTAGATTTTAGGGGATGTCAGGAAGTTGGCCTCAAATGGTACACCCACCTTCTTCTACTACTGCTTTGGCATCCTTCAGAGAAGCCATCTTCAGCGGAGGTCTGGTAATATTTGGAACATTGATAGCAGTCTTGGTTGCAGCAACTGTTTGAGGAACCTCCTCAAAGTTCTGGCAAGGGGTCTCAATGAACTCGTCGTCCATCTCAACATACCTGAAAGAGTTCAGGTGGCTCACCATATATTCTTCCTCGCCATGGACGGTAATAATCTTCCCGTTGGCTGGGTACTTCAACATTCGATGCAGAGTGGAAGTAACAACACCGGCCCCATGGATCCAAGGGCGGCCCAACAAACAGGAGTATGACGGGCGGATGTCCATCACGTAGAAAGTGGAGTCAAAAATATGAGTACCAACTTATATAGGGATGTCCACCTCCCCGTGCACCATTCTCTTGGAACCATCGAAGGCCCTCACCACAATATTACTGGGCTTTAGTGTGAGTCCTTCATAATCTAACTTGTCCAAAGCATTCTAAGGTAAGACATTCAATGATGAACCTGTATCCACCAGAACATGAGCTAGGGTAGTGCCCTTGCACTCAATGCACATGCAGGGCATCATTATGCTTCCTTCCTTTGGACGTTAAATTTGCATTCGAGAAACCAAGTCCATTGTCAGCTGTCAAGCTAGCGACGCAGTTCTCGAATTGGTCGGAAGAGGTCTCTCGAGGCGCATGAGCAGACTTCGGGAACTTTACCAAATCCTTAACACGGGCCTCAGAGCATAACAGTAACGCCAGCATTGAAATTTTTGAAGGGGTTTGCCCCAATTGCTCCACCATATTGTAATCACTTTTCTTTATGATCTTTAGTATTTCTTCCATTTTTTATGGAAGCTTCAGAAACGGCTTCTTTTTGTGCCTCCGTCCGGGCAGGCTCAACTAGTATCTCTTTGCCCTGAGTCTCAGCTGACTCAGTAGTAGGAATAACAATGGGGATGACAGTAGGAGTAGCAACAGGAGTAGCAGCAGGAGTGGCAATAGGAATAACCAAAGGGGTAGCAACAGTCTTCAGAGAGATTTTAGGAGAGAAAATCCTTCTACTTTTGGTAATTTTACTGGTCCCAACAATGTTGTCGATGTCAGGATCAATATCTTTAACAACTTCATTTTTAATAGCCAATAGGTCTTGCTTGGCAATAGCAGAACCATTACCAATGGGATCCAGAGTGGATGTGGATTCCTGAATAAAAGTAATGGGAACAAAATCCTTGGCCTCCCAATTGTTGAGTCCACCGCTGATTGTTGGGAAGATCCATTTGTATATGTCGCAGTCACTATCACTATCCTCCAAAGCATTGATCCCATGGTTGTTGATGCATAGTGGTGGTCCTCCGGAGCGAGCACGAAAAAAAACTCTTTAGGCCCCTGAAGTAAAACCCAAACCAAACTTGTTAGATTTGTATGGGATGTCAGGAAGTTGGCCTCAAATGGTACACCCACCTTCTTCTACTACTGCTTTGGCATCCTTCAGAGAAGCCATCTTCAGCGGAGGTCTGGTAATATTTGGAACATTGATAGCAGTCTTGGTTGCAGCAACTGTTTGAGGAACCTCCTCAAAGTTCTGGCAAGGGGTCTCAATGAACTCGCCGTCCATCTCAACATACCTGAAAGAGTTCAGGTGGATCACCATATATTCTTCCTCGCCATGGATTGTAATAATATTCCCGTTGACTGGGTAATTCAACATTCGATGCAGAGTGGAAGTAACAGCACCGACCCCATGGATCCAAAGGCGGCCCAACAAATAGGAGTAAGACGGGCGGATGTCCATCACGTAGAAAGTGGAGTCAAAAATATGAGTACCAACTTTAATAGGGATGTCCACCTCCCCGTGCACCATTCTCTTGGAACCATCGAAGGCCCTCACCACAATATTACTGGGCTTTAGTGTGAGTCCTTCATAATCTAACTTGTCCAAAGAATTCTAAGGTAATACATTCAACGATGAACCTGTATCCACCAGAACATGAGCTAGGGTGGTGTCCTTGCACTAAATGGAGTCATGCAGGGCATCATTATGCTTCCTTCCTTTGGACGTTAAATTTGCATCCGAGAAACCAAGTCCATTTCCAGCTGTCAAGCTAGCGACGCAGTTCTCGAATTGGTCGGCAGAGGTCTCTTGAGGCACATGAGCAAACTTCGGGAACTTTCCCAAATCCTTAACATGGGCCTCAGAGCATACCAGTAATGCCAACATTGAAATTTTTGAAGGGGTTTTCCCCAATTGCTCCACCATATTGTAATCACTTTTCTTTATGATCTTCAGTATTTCTTCCATTTTTTGGAAGCTTCAAAAATGGCTTCTTTATGTGCCTCCGTCCAGGCAGGCTCAACCAGTATCTCTTTGTCCCGAGTCTCAGCTGACTCAGTGGCGGAATAACAATGGGGATGACAGTAGGAGTAGCAACAAGAGTAGCAGCAGGAGTGGCAATAGGAATAACCAAAGGGGCAGCAACAGTCTTCAGAGATATTTCAGGAGAGAAAATCCTTCTGCTTTTGGTAATTTTACTGGTCCTAACAATGTTGTCGATGTCAGGATCAATATCTTTAGCAACTTCATTTTTAATAGCCAATAGGTCTTGCTTGACGCCATGGTAGTAAACGCCAGTCCCATAATTCCAAGGAATAACTTTATTAGAGGAATATGGTATTATCCCAGGAAAAGGGATAATCAAAGGAGCAACCTTATGAACCGATGTAATCTTGACGGGTCTTTTGGAGGAGACCCCGGAAGGATTGTCGGAAATGGTAATTATTGAAATGTTTTCACACAGAACTTTTGTAGAGGGGACTTTCTCAAACATAATTTCTTTGTTGTTCATCAGGCACTGGACATCTATCTTTAACAACAAGCAACCATTAGGTAGAGACATACACAAGTGGCAACCTTCACCACAACCCATAAATAAACCGGCTCTCAATAAATTATTTTTAACAATAAGGAGAGGAGTAGCTAGTCCATCAATAGAAGAAATAAACAGGTCATCATCAACAACATTAACACCTGGCCATGTTTGGGCATTGGTGAAATTATTACATTAGGGGTCTCTGGAAGGTAAAACTCAATCTCCTTTGCCTCAATGATATCTTGCACTTTGTTCTTTAGAGCCCAACAATCATTTGTATCATGCCTTGGACTATCAGAGTGGTAGGCACATCGAGCATTTGGGTTGTAGCAGAGAGATGCAGTATTCGGATTCTTAGGAGCCTCATTTAGAGTAACCAGATTAGACTTTAACAGGTATGGCAAAACTTGAGATAAGGCCATGTTGATCCGGGTGAACTGTCTTCTGGGTGCATCTTGTCTGTGCTGATTGTTTTGTTGTTGATTTGATGCAGGGTTGGAGATCATCATAGCCCCTACCGTCGAACGATGTTCAGTTTTGCTTTGATTTCTCTGGCCATAAGCAACATTGACCTCCTTCTTCCCAGAGAATGGTTTCTTTATGGTACTTGAGGATGCATCTCTTTGGATCTTATCGCTCTTGATACCAGCTTCCACTCGCTCACTAGTCAATATCAGCCCAGTAAATCCACCTGAAGAACTTCTAATCAAATGGTTGAAAATGGGCCAGACATAGTACCTAGGAACATGTCTACCAGCTCTTTATCAGATAAAGGAGGCTGAACCCTTCCTACAAGATCCCTCCACTTTTGGGCATAATCTTTGAAGCCCTCGCCAGAACCCATAGACATGCTTCGAAGTTGTGTACGGGTTAGAGCAAGGTAAGCATTGTATTGGTACTACTTGTAAAAAGCAGCAGCCAGGTCTTCTCAATTACGAACATTGGTTCCCTCCAACTGATAGAACCATTCCAACTGCGTCCCAGACAAACTTTCCTGGAAGAAATGTACCCACAGATTCCTATCAGCAGTGTGGGGATGAATCTTCATGACATATGACCTTAAGTGCAGCTTAGGACAGGAGACACCGTCATACTTAGCAAATGTGGGGACTTTGAACTTCTGGGGGATGACCACCCCTGAGACCAGTCCTAACTCTTCAAAATCCAGACCGGGTACCCTCTGAATCTCCATAGCATTGAGACGATCCTCCAGTTGTTTGTATTTATCATTAGCAGGAGGATACTGTTCCTCAGAGTAGTCAGCCTTTTCCTCATCAGTCCCTGGGTTGTTATTTTCTTCTGTTGGCTTCTCTTCTTTATTGTCTCCCTCATTTGACGGGGTTGTGAAATCTAGGGCTCACTTGACTGGTCCTCTAAACCTTCTTCCCATATTCAAGACGCCGACCAGTTTCTTTGCCTTCTTCTTATCTTTGGTGATAAGTGCTTTCAGATCTTCTTGTCCCTTAACCAGAGCTAGGAACATTTGTTGGAATTGAGTGTTTTGTGCTTGAAGATCCTTAACTGTTTGTTAAAGAGCCATTTCTTTTTGCTGAAATAAACAACGAAAAGATAAGAAACCTGTCTTAAAATACCTGCTTAATGTAATGATATGCATGATAATGTTTATGCAATGTTTTCAAGGACTTCGGGAAATTTAAACTAATGAGCCAAAATGAAACAAAGATTTTATTAATAAGATTCAAATTACAACTGCCTTTTAGGCTTACAATTGAAAATTAAAAACGCTTAAAATCTAAGAATCAAATCTCCCATGGGCGCTTCCTCTTCGTGCCAAGGTAGACATTAAGAATTTCTTCTTTGTGAAGTTGCTTCGTGAGCACCAACACTTTCTTCTCACTAGTGTAGAATTAATATCTAAAGGTATCCCGTTCTTCCTTCAGCTAAATCCAGGACCTTTGCAACTCTTCCAGATCAGCTGGCATGTTAGGATGGAGAACTGTATAAGGAACATCTTCTTTGGTGACAGGTTCCACAATCAATGGTAAGATGGTTGTATATGGCATTATAAGGTTTTGGGCACGAGCTCGTACCCATCTAAGATAAGGCTCCATAGGGATGGAATTCTTGTTCCCCAAAGCCTTGTTAGCAACCTTGTTTACCATTCCCTAAGCTCATACGAACCTTTAACGATACCCTTGAACGTTATCCTCGTAGTTGAACATAATGCCTTGGATAAGCATATCACGAGGACCGTCCCTTTGAGCATAACCAAATTATCGTAGAGCCAGAGAAGGATTATAAGTAATACCTCCCTTAATTCCGAGGAGTGGGACATTAGGGAATTCCCCAAGCGGTCAATGATAGAAATATCTCCCATAGACCGGGAGTACCAAAGAATATCTGAGTGAGAAAGTGACATTATCCTTTGCTACCAACCCAAAATTTGTTCGTTCTTCAATACTGATTGGGGAAGGTGCAAAATAAACCACCTAGATAGCAATGGTATGCAACACATAAAAACCCCTCTTCTCTTCATGGTACGGGTGTGGAGGGAATGCAAGATATCTCCAAGCAAAGTAGGCACAAGGTTACGGGAGAGAAAAAACTTTACAGCATTCACATCTATGAGTAAGTCCGGATTAGGGAACAATATTAACCCATAGATTAGAAGAGCTAGGACTTCTTTGAAAGCTTGGAAATCTAAATCATCCAAAAACAATTGAGCCTTTTCTAGAAGGAACTTGACTAGGAAACCCTTGACTCTGCTTCTTGTTTCCCAGTTGGATATAATATCGGACCGTTCTCTGGAATTGGAGCTTCCTCTAAACCGGTGAAAGGCATTTGATCCAGAATGGGTACACCCAATAATTGAGAGAACTCTTCCATGCTGGGTACCAACTGATAATCGGGAAATATGAAGTAATGGTGTTTGGGGTTAAAGAACTGATAGAATACCCCCATCATCTTCTCATCAAACTTGAGCTAACCAGGTTGAGAATTCGACCATATTTCTTGGTGAACGAGGAAGTCTTAGGAACCCTTGATACTAGCTCTTTGAGTTGGAGAGGTATTCTCACAAAGCTGATTCATATGGTGTTTCGACAAACGAAAGCCATGATTTGCAAAGCAGAACAAAGATAAATTCCCCTGGTCCTTGAAATGGTTAGTGAAATGAAAATTGATGTCATGATGCATGATGTTATGTTTGAACAATTTAATCACACGCAAGCAAATCACACAAGACCTTAGGTTTAGGCTTGCATGGGGTTTATAGGTGAGTACCCTCTTGAAGTTTAGTTGGTTCAACTTGTCTTAGAAAAGTAACCAGGTTATAAGGAGTCTCAATATCACTAATCTTTCTTTATCAGGCAATGTTTCAGCTCAGGCGATCTTTTCTCACGGCCGAAATATCTCGAAAGTCTGATCTCAATGAGTGTAGTATCAAGTATCAACCAATCCTCAGGTTTATATCGAGGCTGGATATCTCACGACTTTCTAATGGCCAAGTTTGTTCAACTAAGGTTCTAAGGTCCGTTAGTGCTTTATGACACCACACAGCGGCCCCATATTCTCCTCGATTTAACACAAGGGATACAGGTACCCACAAATGTGTCAGACTAACGTAGCTATCACTTCAACCATTTCAGTCTATGTTGTACAGTCTCCACGGTCTATTGCTGCTTACCTAAAAGGAACCCCAAATCCGGGTATAGGGTCTTTACAAGTAAACCCAAACAAACCCTTAAAGTAAAGCAACTAAAGCACACAAGGAAAGAAATTTAAAAAAAATGAACTAAGCTCTAAGGTAACCCCACTTTTTATATTCCTCAGTAGAGTCACCAATTCTGTGATACAGTGGCAGAACCGACTGTTATACTGGTTTTGCGTTTGTATTTGCAAATGTTGCGGTAAGCAAGAGTCGCCACCGACTTTTCTTTTATACAACAAAGGAAAGGGTGAAAAGAACAGAAAAAGACCTTCAAGATATTTTCTGAGTAAGGGGGTAGATTATGGAAAGGTGTTAGCACCCTTTCCATCCGTAGTTTGCTACGGACTCTTAGATGCTAGCTCATTTGAAAATACCTTGTGCTTTGTGTGTTTTTTAAAAAGTATTTGAAATGCCAATAGTAAGGCGATTTTCTTTATGATAAATCTTGTATCAGTCCTCAAGAGTGTTGATAAAGCGTTTTGAATGTTTTTGAAAGTGTTTGTGTATGTGTAAAAGTTTATTTTTGAGCAAGCATCTAACAGCTATCTACTATTACTCGAAAGGGTTGTTCTTTTCTTCTTTTCCTTTAGACAATGCTACCTACTATTAGTGAGTAGGTAGCCCTATCGTTGGATGTTTGAGGGACATTCAAAGGGACGTTTTATAGTCAGAAAGGCAACTGGGCAAGAAACCCTAATAACTACCCTAGGGTTTTAAGATCATTTTTACCGAGGCAATGTCGAGAAGGTCATCGAGGGACTTATGATCTTTTAAACCGGTGGGTAGCCACTAAAATCTCTCACGTTTCGTGAGTTGTGACTGTTTTCCGAAGGCAACCAAAGTGGGGTACCCTAGAGGTGTGCATGTGAAAGGTATTCAGTTATTTTTGTCTTTGCATTTAGGTTTGCTAACGTTTTGATTATTAAGCTCTTGTCATGCAGTCCTATTACCATACATCTAAACAGTTAATATATGTACAGGAAATATAAAGTGCGGAAATTAAATTCTACATTATTGGCTTCGGGGAGGGGGGAATTTACAAGTCCAAACTGAGAAATAAAGAAGAAAAAAGGTAAAGTCCTAGTTTAAAATTATTACATCCCATAAGCAGATACATTAATGATAAAAATAACAATGCTAAAATAATAAACACGCGCGAATTGAAAGGATGTCTAAATCCTAAGAAATGAATTCTTTTTGTTGTTTTTGACCATGGAAAGAAATTTGATTTAAAATCCTAAGTCTATTTATTTTTAAATTAAGAAAAGTTAAAATAATTAATCAATTAATTTACAAAATTAATTTGAGAAAATACTAACCTAATATTTTTGTGATTTTTTTAATTTGACTTTACAATGCTATATAAATAAATAAAAAAAGAACAATTAAAAGCAAAAATAAAATGGGCTAGGATAGTAAAGGTAACAGGGGGTGTGAATGGGATTTTTGTTTAGCCCAAATGAAACTACGCCCAGGCCACGTTGGGATCATGTGCTATTGGTCATTGAGGGTCCATCATGAGCTGGTACTCCTGGGGCATTGGATCTGATCTCTTTGTCATCCATTGGCTGGAGCTTAAAGGCGCATGGGAAGTGTTTGAAACACATCACACTGGATCTGCAAAATAATTGTTAAAAAACATAATACATGACCTGGGTATCGAACTCAGGCCCTTTCGACTGCACACATTCCCCTTTACCACCTGAGCTGTTTATTCATTCGTTGATACAAATAAAATCATGACATTAATAATCAAAATCAACACATGCGCGCTGCACAAGCCAGAAGGAAAGAGGCGCCTGGATTTTTAGGTTCAAAGGACTTAGTTTCAAATCCCTAATAATGGTGTCATGTTACCTTGGTATTGATTTTCCACATGTAACAACGTTAATAATCACAAACATCATTCATAGAATGGATATACAATCAATATGGATTTAAATTACATATTGAAGGAGTTTGAGATTGAAGGCCCGTTACCAACAGAGGGAATGAGTGGAATGCTTTCGTTGGATTGAGAAGGCCTGCAAAGATTGCTTCGATGAAGGTTTGGAGAATTTGGGGGTGGTTTTCTGGGGCAGCTTCTTGTGTATAGGCAATGCGTGTGTTTTTGATTGCGCTTTAGCTCTGTATTTATAGGGGCGCAGTGGTGAACGAAAGTGGCAAGAATCAGCCATTAACCATGGCTTTGAAAGCAGAATCGAAAGTCTTTAAAATTTTTCCATTTTTGATGATTTTCTACCATTTTGGGCTTTGAGTGAACCTGGACAGGTTTCACATATTGACTCTTTCGAATGCTCTCAAACCTTATTCTTCGGTTGGCTCTGAGTTCCAATTCGATTGGCTCAAGGCCTCATCATTGTGGCTTCTTTGATTGGGCCACTATCTGCCTTAGTTGCTTGATCTGAAAATTACCCAATCAGCTCAATCGAACAGTTCTTGTTCCCTTCAATTCGACCATCTCTTCCTCTTGGCCTATCGAAGCTTCATTTTGTCCTTTCCTTTGAACATATTAGTGTAGGTGGTCCTTCGATTCTAACTCCCATCCTTTTCTTGTCTAAGAAACACCTTTACTACGCATTAGTCCATCTTCGATTGGTGAATACAGCTTGTATGCACCAATCGAAGGGTAACCTAAGAATATCCGAACTTCTCTTCAAACATCCAACACTTGTTCAGGTACATTCCAGAAGCTCTGAGGTGACTTATATTTGGTTGATTCGTCTCAAATTGTCCTTCGATCATGCCATGCTTGAAGATGGCATGTCCTTTAAACCATTAAACTTCCACGTGTTTCTTTGGATATACAGCTTGTATGCACCAATCGAAAGGTAACCTAAGAGCATTAGAACTTCTCTTCAAACATCCAACACTTGTTTAGGTACATGCCAAAAGCTTTGAGGTGACTTATATTTGGCTGATTCATCCCCAACTGTCCTTCAATCACGACGTGCTTGAAGATTACATGTCCTTCGAATCATGAGCCTTCCACATGTTTTCTTTGGATAATGATGAAAACTTTTTGAATTCCAAATATCCTTCTTTTCGAAGCGCCCGTTGAGGCAACATGTTAATCAAAAGGTGTCTTTCTTGTAATGCTTCGAATGGCTTACATTCCAGTGAAAACAGACCCTTTGAAGCTCCTTACTAACTCTTCCAATTGAAGACTTCATAAAAATCTTCTCAACTTTATTTCACGTCATTCTTCCTTCGATCCCAGCGCTTCGTTGGGCATCATACTACTGTTGAAGCTGCTTCGACCCAAAAGCCCTTAGGCATATTTTCAGCCTTCGACCTACACTTTGTCATGCACACTTCTTTTCTTTCTTTCAGTTGTGCCATTATGCTAAGGCATATAGGGTGTCATGGAAATCATTTGAAGCTTTGGAACTCACACATCTTAGTGAAAAGTAAAATTAGTTGAAAGTCCATTGCTTAGGAGGAGAATTTATCTGATTAATTCTTGGTCAACCTTGAGCAATTGAGGACCTTAATGAGCCTGCCCTGAATAAAATGGGAGGAAAATTTTTGGATACAACACAGGAAAAATTCCTCTCTCTAGTGAAGGACAGTCCAGGCTGCTATCCCCAGAGATTTGCTATAGAATCTGAAACCGGACCAGATATTGTTTAACCTTATCCTCTCTAGACGAGTCGACATCCATATCGGAAGCTCGGTCAGACAGCACCTCGAAAGGTTATTCATCTCTCTTATCCCCAGTCATGGTATTTAAGAATTAAATTCCCTAGTAGAGCGATGTATGACCAAAGTTCCTGAACTCTTCTCCCAAGCAAAAATCAAATTCCCCAGTGGAGTTTCCTCAAACAGCAAGCAGGAATTCCCAGCAGAAACATTCTAGACAAGATTGAAGATTACACATATTCTTCATCCCTAGTAGCAATCAGGGATTTATTTTCCCAATGGAGGATGTTATACAAAGCTACCAATACGCTTCAACAACATCTCACCTTTATACATCATTTACAAGTATTATAGCATGTGCATATAACATGCATATAGCACACTCTCATTTACTCTGAGAATATCATTACGTAATGCATTACATACATCATGACATTGCATACAACCAACTTTTTATCTTTTCAGGTAAGAGTCTACAAATAGACGAATATCATCAGCAATTTTCAAAAAGTTCAAAGATTAATTCCTGAAACAAGACAGGGCAATAATCTATATGACCATGTCCAAGATTAATTCTCGAAACAGGAGGGGAAACTATCTGTACGACCAGGCGGTATGAATTCCCGAAACAAGACGGGTTCGCCAACAAAAAGAAAGTCAGAGATTAACTCCTGAAACAGGACAAGAAAACTATCTTTATAACCTGGAAAATATTATCTCCCGAAATAGGACGGGGAAACTATCAACATGACAAGCATTTCCCTCAGAGACTAAATCTGACAAGCAACTACTTAAGAACCTTCCCCAGAGGTTCACTTTGGAAAGCATTCCTCAGATAAAAATCGAGCGTAGACTCATTCTGATACTCCTATCAAAAGCTATTTTAGTGGCATCTATAAGCCCATTTCCAACGACATTTTGTCACCTCTCTAAATGGAATATTTAAGCCCATTTAAGCAATACAATCAACCAACAATTTTACTTCATGCACATGTGAGTACAAATTTCTGGGCACTTAAGTGCTCAATCCTCTTCCACCTTCTGATCACGAATGGCAGACATGTCAATCTAACTCCTTAGGTTTAAGAAGATTGAACAGGGGCAGCTATTGTACCCTACAATTTTCCCTCTCATTTTTATTCAAGTCATTTTCCTAGGGTTCCCAAATGCTCAAGGTTGCTCAAGAATTGATCAGACAAATTCTCCTCTTAAGCAATGGATCCACAACTAAGGTTTCACTTTTCACAAGGAAGTTTGGGGTTTCAAAGGTCTTAAGTGGAAGTGATGGTCTCTTATATGTCTCCATGAATTCTCATACCAAGGTTCAAGCCTTGCATCACAATTTTGCTCAGTCAATAGTTCAGATGACTGAAAATCAACTATATTAGGTAAAAAGTCAAATGTGGTCAACATACAGTCAAACTTTAATATTTTTGGACAACATCAAGATTTTGAAGTCATATTCATCATTTGATAAAGGGTTGATCATGATTCCTCAAGAAAAACCTCCAAATTATCAAAAGTCAAAAGTTGCCAAATTAGGGTTTCCTTAGGAGAAGTCAATTGAATTTTGACCAAGCATAACTTTTAAATGCTTCATCAGTTTTCCCCAATCAAAGATCATTTTGAAGGAAATTCAATTCTCTACAACTTCGTAACTCTAAGCTTAAGTCCAAAAAATGATTCATTTGAGAGATATGGGTCAATACATTACATGTCATTTCAAAGGTCATCAAAAAGACACTTTTTGTCAAGGCAACTTACATCAAGATAAAGTCTTCAAATGCAAAAATGATCAACATAAATATTTTAGACGACACCTTGGGCTTTCCAAAAATTCAAAGATCACCTTTAAAAGATCGAAATTGTCAGAGTTATGACTTGTGCAATATTGGAAATTTTGAGCAAATGCATGAAGTTCAAATTGAGCAAACTTGATATTTTGGACTAATGGGCCATTGTTTTAAAGTCAAAACGTGTTTTATACTTCTTATACACCTCAAATCTTAGTCATGCATCCTTTGACCTCTTTATTTTATTTATTTTTGATTTTTTATTAATTTAAGTCAAAATTAAATGAAATAATATAAGGCCTTTCTTACAAGGTCCAAGTCCACAAATATTTGACCTAATTTATCCTATATATTCCCATTGTTTTCAGACATGAAGGCCATGAAAAAAACCCTTATACAAAACTTGTCCAAAATCTCAAATTTTCCAAGAAATCTAAAACAACCTTCAAACCCTTATCATAACCCTTTCACTACAAACAAGCCACTCCATTCATTCCCAGCAATCATACAAAGTAAGAATGGACCAATTTTGATGGTCCAAAATGCATGAAACACCATCGCATTGCATTTCCAATTTCACACTTTTGCCAAACTCGTATTTTTTGTTTTTTGTTTGCTTTAACACATACTAATGTCATTAACGTGTTCATGAGGTTTGATAGTGCAGGATAAAACCATCTTGGAGGTCCCATGCAATCCAAATTGTAAAACACCATATTTGCACCGATCCGGGTCGTTTTGACCATAGCTCCCAAACCATTGATTTTCAGACCAAAACAACTGTTCCATTGAACTCGCAGCCCTCAATTTAGTGGGGTGGGGGTTCTTTTTGTTTGCTAACTTCTTTGATTTTTGAAGGTTGGTGAAAAGGGGCAATCGGAGAAGAGGACCAGAGCTAGGGCTCCAGCGTCTCTCCGGTTTAGGCAGCATTCTTATATTATATATTTATTGTTTGATTATAATTACCGGATGTATTACCGTCCCAGCGATTGAAGCGCGCATGATAAGGTCTTAGTATACCTAGGCGTGGGTTCGATTCCAACCTTTTGGCATTTTTATGTTTTTTCTAATTTATTTACCTTGCAGTTTACAAAAGCCACTAGAGCCCTTCCTTGACACGAGAACACGCTTGGCTTGGTGGTGAGCGTATTGGCAGAATCTGCTGAGGGCGTGGGTTCAACACCCACCCCTACCCTTTGGTTGTATTTTCTTTCAATTCTCTATTCTTCTTACTCTTTTTTTTTTACAAAACCTTTTTTCAAAACCCTAACATTTTCACAAATCCTAATTAATTTTTAGGTTTTTACGTAATTAACCCTAATTAATTTTTAGGTTTTCATTTAATCAATTAACTTAGTAGTTTTAGGTTTTCTCACTAAACTTTCTTTTTAATCAAAATCAATTTAGGGTTTGATTAAATTAATCAATTCTTTTTTAATTAATTAAAATTAATTAGATTTTTTCAGTTAATCATCAAACTTTTTTCTATTAAAAATCGCCAAAGCATTCCTTTTCCTTTTCAGTTCTTATCGCTTCGCGTATTTTATTATTTTCGTCTTTCGATTATTGTAACTGCTTACAGTTTGTAATAATTAATTAGGGTTTCTATTTCCCCCCGTTTTTATTATTTGTGCCCGCACTCCCGAAGCCTTGTAATAGCGTGGGAATCTTTAATTTATGCCTTTACTTTATGTATTTATCGCTTTCCTTATAATTGTTTAGCTTAATAGGATTGTATGGTGAGACATAAAAGCAAATTATAACTAACCTAATGCAAGACAAATTAACTGAATTGAATACACTTGCACACGCACACCTCTAGGGTAACCTTCCTTGTTGCCTTCGATAAAAACAGTCATGTCTCTCGAACATGGGGACGCTTTAGCAAAGACCCTCAGTTAGAAAGATCGTAGTCCCTCGATGACCCTTCAAATGTTACCTTTGGTAAACAATCTAGTCCCTTACGATAAAATTGTTAAAGCGCCCCTACAGGTTGCCTTTACGATAGCATGATTACACGCACTTGTCCCTTCACATCCAACGATGGGGCTTCCTACTAACTAATGGTAGGGCAGCACTATCTAAAGGAGGAGGAAATTACAAGAAAGACCTTGAGCAGGTAGGCCGCTGTTAATCGCTTGCTCACAAACATTTCAAAAAAAAAAATATCTTTCACAAACACTTTTCAAAAATATTTTCAAACAAACACTTTGTATGCGTTCTCAAGGACAAATACGAGAATCATTACAAAGTTGCCTCACATTGGCATTTTCAAAATATTTACAATCACACAACAAAGCAATTTTTAAAACAAAGTGAGTTAGCAATTAAGAGCATGTAGATAACTACGGATGAAAAAGGTGTTAACACCTTCCCTTTTCATAACCTACCCCCCGAACTCAAAATCTTCAAGGTCTTTCCTGTTCTTTTCACCCTTTCCTTATTGGATAAAAGAAAAGTCGGTGGCGACTCTTACTATCTGCAACATTTGTGATAAAATGCAAAGTTGAAAGTCAATTCTCCCACCGTATTACACATTGTCTCAAGAATTGCAACACATGTTAAAGGCATAGTTGATTACATTGAAGGATCCTCCTCAAAATCCCAATACTTCTCTCCCAGTTACAATCCCAATGCAAGGTGTACATATTACTCTAATAGTCCTGGACATAATACTAACAACTGTTGGGCTTAGAAAAATAAAATTCAAGATATGATTGACTCTAAGGAGATTGAATTTGATCCTCTTGAGACTCCTAATGTGATTACTTCACCTATTCCAAATCATGACAAAGGCGTTAATGCTATTGTTGATGTTTTTTATGTTTCTACTGTGAGTGACTTGACTACTCCTCTGATGATTGTTAAGGAGAAGCCGTTACAAGGTGGTTTATTTATGGGTTGCGTTAAAAATGCTACTACTATGCGTCCCAATCCAATGGTTGTGTACTGTTGAAAGAGGGTATTCAATGTCTGATAGATGACCAAGTAATTCTACTTGAGAAGACTCCTTATATGGAGAGCTTATGTAGAAGTAATGCTCATATCCTAGAGCTTGAAGACTTGTCAGTGATTATGAATTCGGGTACTCTTGTAAGGATCACTTCTAAGGGTCCTGTGAAGATTACTGCCGAGCCTAGGGTTGCTCCTCTAATTATTACCGCACCTAGGCCAATTCCATATTCCTCTAACAAAGTTATCCCTTGGAATTATGGAGATGGTGTATAATACCATTGCGTTAAGCAAGAACCATTGGCTGTCAAAGATAAAAATACTGAAGTTATTGATCCCAATGTTGGCAATATTGCTAGGACTAGTAAGGTTACCAGAAGTGGAAGGGTTTTTTTCTCCATAGATCTCTCCAAAGGTTGTTTCAACACCAGTTCGTATCACTGCTACTGAATCAACTACTGAGATTCGAGGTAAAGAACAGATGACTGAGCCTACCCATACTAAGGCACCGAAAGAGGTTACTGTTGAAGATACCTCCAAGCAAGAGATGGAGGAGGTGCTGACAATTATTTGAAAGAGTGACTATAAGATTGTTGAACAGTTGGGGCAGACCCCCTCTAAAATATCTATGTTATCTCTATTATTGTGCTATGAAGCCCATGCTCAGGCTTTGGTGAAATTTATGAAATATGCTCATGTATTACAGGAAATCTCTGTTGATCAGTTTGAAAATTGTGTTGCTAGTCTGACAATCGATAATGGGCTAGGCTTTTCTTACACTGATTTAACTCCCGTGGGAAGGAACCATAATAAGGCCCTGCATGTCTCTATTGAGTGTAGGGGCACTACCTTATCGCATGTGTTGGTGGGCACAGGTTCCTCATTGAATGTATTTCCAAAAGTTATTTTATACAAACTGGACTATGAAGGGGTTGTGTTAAAACCCAGTGACGTTGTGGTGAGATCTTTTAATGGCACAAAGAGAAATGGTGCATGGAGAGGTTAATCTTCCAATCAAAGTGGGTTCCCAGGTCTTCGACTCTACTTTCTATGTGATGGATATTCGTCCGGCCTATTCCTGTTTGCTTGGACGTCCTTGGATTTACGGAGCAGGCGCTGTTACTTCTACTTTACACCAAAAGTTGAAGTATCCTGTGAAAGGAAAAATTATTATCATTTGTGGTGAAGAAGAATACACGGTGAGCCATTTGAACTCCTTCAAGTATGTTGAGATGGATGGTGAATTCCTTGAGACTCCTTGCCAGACCTTTAATGTTACTCCTTAACAACCCATGTTGCTAAAGTTACTCCTACTGTTCCTAAGGTTACCAGGATGCCACAAAGAATGGATTCTCTGAAAGACGTTAAGGTTTGGTAGAAGAAGGTGGTGGCACTATTTGGGGTCAGCTTCCTGGCATTCATTACAAGTCCGACAAATTTGGTTGGGTTTCACCTCAGAGGCTTAGAGGGTTGTCCGTCGTGCTAATTCTGGGAGATCACCATTTCGCATCAACAACAATGGAGTTCACAAAAATCAAGTCAATGTTGTGGAAGATGCTGATAGCGATTGTGACATAGACAATTGAATTTTCCCTATTACCGACAATGGGATCAACAATTGGAAGGCTAAAGACTTTATGCCAATCTCCTTTAGTCAGGGGTAAATGATATTTTGTGTTTTCTTGCTTTCATGTTTTTGGTTATGTAATTTGAACAATAACTTTAAGCCTTGTGCCTTACCCGAGGCACAACGGTCCATTTGTTAAGGTTGTCATTTTTCATCCACATATTTTCATTTAATAAATCATTGGACGTTTGCATTCAAATTTTGCGCTCTTTGTGTTCCTTTTACTTTTTTTTCTTTCAAAATAGCTATGTGTTCTTACACACACTCACATAACAAATTGCAGATCCACACCCACCATGGATCCCATTGAGAATAGTTATGCTATTGCAAATTATGACTTCAAAAATCCGATCTATCAAGCCGAAGACGAAAGTGAGGAAGATTATGAAGTACCTGGAGAACTCGCTAGACTATTAGAGTAGGAAGAAAGAGCCATACAACTGCATGAAGAGCCAGTCGAGGTTATGAACTTGGGTACTGAAGAGGACAAGAAAGAAATCAAGATAGGTGCCAACCTATAAGATAGTGTCAAAGAGAGATTAATCTAGATGCTACGTGACTATATTGAGATATTTACTTGGTCTTATGAAGACATGCTAGGGCTTGATACTGAAATTGTGGTTCAACATCTACCGATGAAGGAAGGTTGTCCTAATATAAAATAGAAGGTTTGTCATATGCGTCTCGAGATTTCTGAAAATATCAAAGCTAAGGTTATGAAGCAGTTCAATGCAGGTTTCTTGGCAGTCACGTCCTATCCTCAGTGGGTGAAAATGTAGTCCCGGTACCTAAGAAGGACGGTAAGGTGAGAATATGTATAGACTACAGGAATTTGAATAGGGCAAGCCCCAAAGATGACTTTCCGCTTCCGCATATTGATGTTCTAGTTGACAACACTGCTCAGTACAAAATGTTTTCCTTCATGGATGGTTTCTCTGGTTATAATCAAATCAAGATGGCGCCTGAAGACATGGAGAAGACTACTTTTGTCACACAGTGGGGCACCTTCTGTTACAAGGATATGTCTTTTGGTTTAAAGAACGTTGGTGTAACATATCAGTGTGTTAGGGTAACTTTTTTACATGATATGATCCATTATGAGATAGAGGTCTACGTTGATGACATGATAGTCAGGTCTCATACTGAAGAAGAACATCTCAACCACCTGCACAAGCTGTTTGAGAGATTGAAGAAGTACAAGTTGAGGTTGAACCCAAACAAGTGCACCATTGGAGTAAGATCTGATAAACTCCTAAGTTTCATCGTCAGTGGGACGATTGAACTACATTGCCAGATTTATTTCCCATTTGACCACTACTTGTGAGCCAATCTTCAAGTTACTAAAGAAAGATCAAGTAGTGAAGTGGAACGATGATTGTCAGATAGCCTTCGACGAAATCAAGGAGTACCTTCAGGAACCTCCAATTCTGATGCCACCAATTGAAGGAAGACCTCTGATCATGTACTTGATAGTATCAGAGAACTCAATGGGTGTGTATTGGGGCAACATGATGAGTCTGGTCGAAAAGAGCATGCAATATACTAGCTTAGCAAAAAGTTTACCGACTGTGAAACAAAATACTCACTGCTCGAGAAAACTTGTTACGCTTTGGCATGGGATGCTCGCAGACTAAGACAATATATGTTGACTCATACTACTTTGTTAATCTCTAAGATGGATCTGATAAAATACACATTCGAGAAACCCGCTCTCTCTGGAAGAATAGCAAGATGGCAAATGGTCTTGACAGAATATGACATTTAGTACACTACTTAAAAGGCAATCAAAGCAAGTATAGGCAGATCACTTGGCTCATAAATTTGTAGATTTTTAGTTTATGAATTTTGAGTTCCCAAACAATAATATCATGTTAGTTACGAATTATGAAGAACCTTGATCATATAAAGGGCCTGAATCGGGATCCAGATGGACTATGGTTTTTGATAGAGCTTCCAACGCACTTGGTAATGGAATTGGTGTTGTAATTATCTCTCCCAAGGGTTGTGTTGTACCCTAAAATTTATCCTCTTATTTTACTCAAGGCATGCCCATTGAGGTCCTCAAATTGCTCAAGGATGACTAAGAATTAACCAGACAAATTCTCCTCCTAAGGCAATGATTCTCTAACTAGGTTTTCAATTCTCATCAAGATGTGTGAGCTCCAATGGTCTAAAATATTTTCAATGGTCCTAATATGTCTTCAAGATTGTCCATGACAAATTTCATGCCTTGCACTACAAGTTTGCTCAGTCAATTGCTCAAATGCTTGAAAATCAACCATACTACGTCAAAAGTCAAATGTGGCCCATATATAGTCAAACTTCAAGATTTTTTGTCAACATCAACAACTTGAAGTGATATCCATCATTTGTTCAAGGGTTGATCATGATTCCTCAAGAAATTCTCTTAATTCATCAAAAGTCAAAAATTGCTAATTAGGGTTTCTATAGGAAAAGTCAACTAAACTTTGACCAGCCATAACTTAATCATACTTTATCAGAAATTTTTCCACCAAGGCTAATTTTGAAGATAATCCAATTCCCTACAACTTATCTTCAACCCTCAAGTTCAAGAAATGCATCAATTGAAAGGTACGAGCTCAGACATTATTGGTCCTTTCAAAAAGTCAATAAAAAACCTTTTGGGTCAAAGCTCCTTACATGAACATGGAAGATCCAATTGAGATGAAACCAAAATGGTTGTTTAGAAGACATCCTAAGCTCTCTAAAAAGTTCTAGAATACCCTCATAGGGTTAAAATTGAGAGAGATATGCATTGCTAAAGTTGACCAATTTTGAAGAAGCGCTGAAGGAAATATTGATCAAACTTGGATATTTTTCTAAATGGACCTATCCTATTGTGATCCAAACTTGTTTCTAACTTGGTCCACGACCTCTAAAACCATCCATGTCCTATTTGGTCATTTATTTTATTTATCTTGATTTTTAGTCATTTAAAATTCAATTTACATTAAATAAATGATTAAAAAAATTATAAAGATTGCATGGGTTTGGTTTCCAATTAAATATTGAATATATATTCAGTTTATAACAATGAAATATCATAGAAAGATGCAAGAGATATTATTTGGTCCAAAAAAGTAAATATTCACATAATTGGAAATCAAATATTTTTCCATGAAAATCATTGATGTCTCTCCTTAATGTTTACCCTAATTTGATTTACTACTTAAGCACAAACATCCCAGTCTAAGGGGATACGCGCATTAGCCTCAAAAGAACCCTAACATTTTCTCAAAAAATTTCAAAGAGTGGTGCAATTCGAGATTCCTCTCTCCATCCAGCTTCAACCAAAACTAAGGACTCCATCAACCTCCCGGAGATCTCAACACCTCATCCCATCCATCCTTGAAGGCCAAAGCGCATAGTATCGTCCTAGCCCGATCCTTTCACTTTGGTAAAAATCTTGGATCTCAAACTCGCTTAACTCTTAATATAAACTCCTTTTGATTGCACATTCATATTGTTATTATTGTTTTCGAATTTCCTAACGTGTTACATGCAAAGAACAATGCTAGGATTACAGATCACCATTATTAGGGTTTAGTGATGTGCAAGTTTCGGTTTCCATGATGCATGACTTTTCAGATCAATTTAACCCCACTGGTTGAGTTTGCAGGTTGGGATTTTGAAGGTGCCGGAGACGATGGTGGTCGACCATCATGAGAGGGGGTTTGAACCTCCCTGCGCTGGCGTGGCTGAATAATGATTCTTGATTGGTCCATTCAAACTCCCAGGGGCCCACTAAAGGGCGCGCGTTGATAACTCAACAGTTGTCTTATTTTCATATTATGATACGGTGGCAGAACCGACTGTTATACTGGTTTGCATTTTAGTATTCTAAAATGTGTGATAAAGCAAGAGTCGCCACCGACTTTTCTTTTATCCAACAAAGAAAAGGGTGAAAAAAACAGAAAAAGACTTTTTTTCGAGATTTTTTAAGTAAGGGGGGGTAGATTATGGAAAGGGAAGGTGTTAGAACCCTTTCCATCCATGGTTTTCCACGGGCTCTTAGGTACTTGTTCATTTTTTTAAAATTTCTTTCGTGTTTGTGTGTTTTGAAAAGTTTTGTTTGCTTTATGACAACTCTTGTATCAGTCCTCAACAGTGTGATAAAGCGTTTTTTGAAAAGGTTTTGAAAGTGTGGTGTAAAAATTAATTAGTTTTGAGCAAGTACTTAACAACTATCTACCTACTCGAAATAGGCGTTCTTTTCCTCTTATCCTTTAGACAATGCTATCCTACTATTAGTGAGTAGGTAGCCCTATCGTTGGATGTTTGAGGGACTATCGAAATGGACGTTTTCGGTCACTAAGGTAAATGGGCAAGAATTCTTAGTAATTGTCCTAAAGTCCTAAAATCACTTTTTTAACCGAGGCAACAGTCGACAGGGTCATCGAGGGACTTGTGATCTCTTAACTAAAGGACAGTCACTAAAAATCCTCACGTTTCGAGAATTGTGACCGTTTTGAAGGAAACCGAAGTGGGAGATACTCTAGGGGTGAGAGTGTGCAATAATGCTTGATTTTCAGGTATTTTTATCTTGATGTTAGTGATCTAAGATTGATTGGTTAATTCTTACCATACACGCCTAATTACTAGCAGTTTATATACATGCATACAATATAGTACGGAAAGTGAAACCTACAACTATTACAAGGCTTCGGGCAGTTACAGTTATATCTGACTGGAATGTTAAGTGCGGAAAGTAAAAATCCTAATTAGGGCTATTACAATTCATAGGCAGGTACATAATCAGGAAATAAAGTGCGCACGCGATAAATTATACAAACCATATACAGATATATAATAATATAAGCGCGCAAATTGAAAATCGGGGTAAAAAAGAAATAGTTGAAAGATGAATGAAAATGTGTCAGTGCAAAAGTGTGAATTGATTAATTGAAGCCTAGGATGTTTAACCTAATTATCGGGAAAAGTCGGGTGAATCAGTGAAATCCTAAATTAATCTAATTTATTGTTGTTTTTTTTAAAAAATAAAATAAATTAAATTAAATTATTTACTAATTAACCTAATTAATTAATTAATAAAAAAATAGAAAATTAAAATAACTAAAGTAAATTAATTAACCTAATTCTAAGGTGATTAGTCTAATGATGTTAATTAGTTAACTAAGTGTATGATTAACCTAAGTTAATTTACTAATTATTTGTTAATTAAATGGAAAATAAGAAAATGGTGTAAAATAGTAAAAAAAGGATAAAAAAATCTGGAAAATAATGCAAAAACCCCAGTTAGGATTCAAACTGAGGTGTTGAAGGTGGCAGGGAGCGTTCGTTGCCATCTGATTTGTGCCTCGTTGGTGTCAAACCATCTCATTCGTTGGATGATCATATCACACAACACTTCGATTTTTATTTTCAATGAATTAGCGCATGGGCCTAGGTGACTTGTTGACTGACCAATTAAAAGAGTGGATCGTGCCACGCATGCCTTCGCCTGAGTCAGAACCCTAGTGAAGCTGGAGTCAACACTCTAGTCATCTTCTCCGACGGGCCTCAATCATCAAACCTGCAAAATAGCCACGTTAAACACAAAAGAAGGACCCTACCCCCCTAATTCGAGGGTTGTGAATCCAGTGGTAGTGTCTGTTTGGTTTGAAAGTCCCTGTACAGGGAGATACAAAGCTTGCAGTTCATTATGCCCTAGCCATGGCAGATGGCTATTTAGTCATCAAAGCTCATCAACGATTGCCCAGATCTATTCCTTATCATCATGTGATCATGTCAATGGGGTTAGGACGAATTGAAACGTGTTATAATTTAAAATACGATAGAAAGAAAAATTATGAAAATATGAGTTATGTACAATGAGTTCCAGTGTGTTATGGCTAAGCATGATGATCCATACTTACCTAAGCTTACCTCAGAAACACCAAGGAATGGTTAGAATACTTTAAAGGTGGCTGCGAATGTGAATCACAGATTGTACCACTCTTTGAAATTTTTTGAGAAGTGTTAGGGTTCTTTTGAGGCTGTTGTGCATGTGTCTTAGGTATGGAATTGTTGTGCATATATATGAGACACTATTAGGTCAATAAATGTGGAAGAATATCCATGCTTTTATGAGAAATATTTTCTTTCTAATTATGTGATTTTTGACTTGTTTTGGACTAAATCAAATCTTGTCATCCCTCCACGATATTCCCTTGACATAATCAACAAGTCTTTCCCAATACTTAATGAAAAAAGATCCCAAATCGAATCTTACATTATCTCCATTATTTTTTATTTAATTTTAAATTTTAATGAATAACATATCATAATAAATAGTATAAATAATAAAATAATGTATGAATGAGCTTAGAGGTCGTGGTCCATGTTAGAAACAAGTTTCAAGCATGAAAAGATGGGCCCATTTTGAAAAAATTCAAGTTTAGTCAATATTGGCTTCATGCACTTTTCCAAAAATTGGTCAACTTTAGCAACGCATATCTCTCTATCATTTTTAACCCTAAGAGGGTGTTCTTTTACTTTTTAGAGAGCTTGGGGTTTCCTCTAAATAACCCTTTTGGTTTCATTTCAATTGGGTCTTCCATGTTCATGTAAGGAGTATGACCCAAAAGGTGTTTTTATTGACTCTTTGAAAGGACCTATAATGTATGAGCTTGTATCTTTTAACTGGGGTATTTCTTGATCTTGAGGGCTGAAGAGAAGTTGTAGGGAATTGGATTCTCTTCAAAATGAGCTTTGGTGGAAAATTTTCTGATAAAGTATGAGAAAGTTTTGCCTGGTCAAAGCTTGGTTGAGTTTTCCTATAGAAACCCTAATTTGCCATTTTTGACTTTTGATGGGTTAGGAGCATTTCTTGAGGAATCATGATCAACCCTTGATCAAATGATGGATATTACTTCAAAATGTTGATGTTGACCAAAAATCTTGAGGTTTGACTGTATATAGGCCACAGTTGACTTTTCACCTAGTACATTGATTTTCAGGCATTTGAACAATTGACTGAGCAAACTTGTTGTGCAAGGCATGAAATTTGGCATGGATGATCTTAAGGAAATATTAGGGCCATGGAAAACATTTGAGACCCTTGGAGCTCACACATCTTGATGAGAATTGAAACCTAGTTAGAGGTTCATTGCCTTAGGAGGAGAATTTGTCTGGTTAATTCTTAGTCATCCTTGAGCAATTTGAGGACCTCAATAGGAATGCCTTGAGTAAAATGAGAGGGAAAATTTTAGGGTACAACAGCTTCCCCTGTTCAATATTCTAAAACCCGAGGATGTAGATTAGCTGGTCTGCCTTTCGTGATTTGAAGGTGGAAGATGATTGAACACTAGAGTGCCCAGAAATTTGTACTCGTCTGAAGTGATATTGTTCGTGGATAATATTGGGAATGGGCTTATAGATGCCATTTGAAAAAGATGACGGAAGATCGTCGGAGATGGGCTTAAAGATGCCATACAGAAAATATGACGGAGAGTCATCGGAGATTCGCTTAAAGATGCCATCGAGAGTCATCAGAAAATATGACTGTTGATTTTATGAGACATTCTTTTATGGGAGTTCCTATTCCTGTTGTTGAGGAGGACTCCGCTGAGGAATGTTGGTCTCTGTTTCGGGAAATTGAGTTCAGGAGCTTCAGTTGTCCATTACTCTACTGTGGAGTCATCTCTTGACTGGAGAGACGGAAGTGAACTGCTATCTGGTCAGGATCCAGGCTTCATAGAGACTTACTGAGGATAATAAGGCTGACTGCTATCTGGTTGTATTCTAGGCTTCACAATGGCTTACTGGGGAATATGAACATGCTTTACAGTTTTCTTTAACTGGGTAAAAATCAGAAAAATCTTAGTGTCGATTTAACTGAACCAAAGAAAGGTCTTTAATTATCTTCAACTAGAATAGAAATCAGAAAAATCTTAGTGTCAATTTAACTGAACCAGAGAAGGGTCTTGGATTAACTTTGACTGGAATGGAAATCAGAAAAATCTTAGTGTCGATTTAACTGAACTAGAGAAAGGTCTTGAGTTGTCTTCAACTAGAATAGAAATCAGGAAAATCTTAGTGTCGATTTAACTGAACCAGAGAAGGTCTTGAATTAACTTTGAATGGAATGGAAATTAGAAAAATCTTAGTGTCGATTTAACTGAACCAGAAAAAGGTCTTGGGTTATCTTCAACTGGAATAGAAATCAGAAAAATCTTAGTATCGATTTAACTGAACCAGAGAAGGTCTTGAATTAACTTTGACTGGAATGGAAATCATAAAAATCTTAGTGTTGATTTAACTGAACCAGAAAAAGGTCTTGGATTTATCTTCAACTGGAATAGAAATCAGAAAAATCTTAGTATTTATTTAACTGAACCAGAGAAGGTCTTTTGAGAATGATATTTTTGAGGAAGATGCTGAAATAGCCCTTCGTCAGACGTAGCCTTTGAGAAGATTTCCAGGTAATATAAGTAGTCAAAGGTGTTTATTGATTTGATCTTTCTTGAAAAGGTAAAGAGTTAGTCGTATGCAATGTCATGATGTATGAAATGCATTGTGTAATGATGTTCTCAAAATAAATGAGATTATACTGTATGCAATATATATGCGCATGCCATGATGTATGAATATGGGATGATGTTGTGATATTTCCTAGTTTGGGAAAATGAATCTTTGACTACTGCTGGAGAGTACTGGGAAGCTGAATTCTGGACTGCTGTTTGGTAGACAAGGAAAGTGATTCTTTCATTTCCGCTGGGGATGATGAATGGAGATTATCTACTGGGGATTTTTGACTCCTGCTTGAGAATGACTCTGTGGGGAGAAAGATGCTCTGTTGGAAGATTTTACCAATGTAGAGAAATAAGCTCTATTGGGGGATAAACTTCCGCAGTTAGAGAAATAAACTCTACCGGGATAAGGCTTTATAACTTGTTCGAGATTATAAAAACTTAGCTGAAGACATGGATTTCAGATCTCTGAGGGAATTTTGGTGGAGGGGGTAATTCCTTCTTGGGGAAGAAGAGATGAAAACTTTGGTTGTTTCCACTCTGGGGAACATAGACATTCCTGAGTCGTATGCTAAGGATGTAGCGGTGACTTCGTCTCAAGATGTCTCTTTCCCTGTACCTGCTGGAGAAAATGATTGCGGGGACTATAAATGGCCTTTTTTAGACTTTTCCCCGTTTCTTAAAGTCATTAGCAATTGTCTTTCTTTTTCTTATGCAAGTATTTTGTAAACAGTAATCATATTCAAATGCATATGTCAAAAATAGTCATTGGACGTTTTTGCAAAACAAAACAGAAATATAGAAAACAAATAGTTTTGTACTTTCAAAGAAATGATTTGTATTGATTTTTGAAGTTCGCCTATAACATGCATTTTTGTACAAAGAGACTGACGTTCTAGTAGGAGAACACCGCCGTGAAAATGAAAACTATACAAAATAGTGTACAAAGAGAAAACAGTTATGTGTAATAATCCCTATGAGTTTCAATTCTGCTATTGTCCATATATCCTTGAGCGTCTCATCACTTTGCTACTTGTCCGAAGCTGACTGGATTGATTGGTATCGTTTGAGCTTGATAGTTGATACTGAAGTCTAGTCGCAAGGTGATCCAATGGGACATAGTTACACACTTTAAATCCCTAACTTTTGCCTGAACCGTCCTTTCGGGTTTTCAGTCCACCGGGATACCCTTTATTTCCTAGGTCGCCCTCTCAAGTTTTCGACTTGCCGGGTGTACATATTTTTTGTATTTATCCCTAATTTTTTCCCGAACCCTTTTGGTTCGCCGGGATGCCCTTATTTTTGCCTAGGCCAGTCAACTTAGCGGGTCTTTATTTATGCGTAGTATCTTTTCATTATGTCCGCATTCACAGGGCGAGGAAGGTCGTCACCATCCATGGTGGTTAGAATTATGGCTCCACCGGAAAATATGCTTTTGATTACAAATTGCCCTTCGTACGTGGGAGTCCATTTGCCCCTGGGATCACCTTGTGGTAGTATAATGCACTTGATTACTAGATCACCGACTTGATATACCTGACGTTTGACCTTTTTGTTGAAAGCCTTGATCATTTGCTTTTGGTACATCTGACCATGACAGACATCAGCAAGTCTTTTCTCATCAATCAGATTCAGTTGATCAAATCGAGTCTGGATCCAATCCTCTTCATTCAAACCTACATCCTTCATGATTCTCAAAGAAGGGATCTGGACCTCAATAGGTAGGACAACCTCCATACTATACACTAGAGAATAAAGTGTTGCCCCCGTTGACGTACATGCTGAGGTGCGGTACCCATGAAGAGAAAATGGTAACATCTCATGCCAGTCTTTGTATGTCGCCGTCGATTTCTGTATGATTTTCTTAATGTTCTTATTAGCAGCTTCAACAGCGCCATTCATCTTTGGCCGGTAGGGAGAATAGTTATGATGTTGGATCTTGAATTGTTTATAAAGTTCGGTGATCATCTTATTATTGAGATTTGTACCATTATCTATAATGATTCTTTCTGGGACACCATACCGACAGATAAGGCTATGCTTGATGAACCGTGCCACCATATTGTTAGTAACAGTAGCAAAAGAGGCAGCCTCAACCCACTTCGTGAAGTAATCAATGGCCACTACGATGAAGCGATGCCCATTGGAAGCGGTAGGTCTAATCTCTCCGATCATATTAATGCCCCACATTACAAAGGGCCAGGGAGCCGTTAAGGAACCAGAGGTACATGTACTTTATTAGCATAAATCTGGCATTTGTGACAAGTTCGGGAATGTTGATAAGAGTCTGCTTCCATAGTGGACCAATAGTATCCTGCCCGCAAGATCTTTTTAGCCATGGTGTGTCCACTAGAGTGGGTGCCAAAGGTACCTTCGTGTCAATCTGCCATAATCCTCTCTGCTTCGCTCTTATCTATACACCGAAGTAAAGTAGAGTCATGGTTGCGCTTGTAGAGGATCCCATTACTGAAGAAGAACTTTGCGGAGAACCTTCTCAAAAACTTCTTATCATTGACAGATGCCCCCTCAGGATATTCTTGAGCCTCTAGATACCTTTTCACTTCATGGAACCAAGGTTTGTCTGCTACTTCTTCAGTATCAATCTCATAGCAGTATGCTAGTTCATCCAATCTCTCGATAGTGATTTGAGGAGCTTCGTTGTCCCATCTGACCTTGAACATAGATGACATAGTAGCTAGCGCGTCCGCTAACTGATTCTCTTCCCGCGGAAAATGTTCAAAGGTGACTTCTTCAAAGTGTGGAAGTAATGTCAGCACATGTTCTTTGTAAGGGATGAGATTAGGGTGCTTCGTGTCCCACTCCCCTTTGATTTGGCTTATTACAAAGGTTGAATCCCCGAAAATGCTCAAGAACTTGATCCTTAGGTCAATAGCAGCTTTGAGACCCATGATGCATGCTTCATACTCAGCCATATTGTTGGTGCAGTTGAAACATAATCTGGCGATGAAAGGAATATGACAGCCCTCGGGAGATATGATTACAGCATCGATCCCATTGCCAAGTGCATTGGAGGCTCCATCAAAAACCATAGTCCATCAGGATCCTTCCTCAGGTCCTTCATCTGGTCCAGGTTCTTCATAGTCAGTCACTAACATAATATTCTCATATGGAATTCAAAGTTCATGGATTGGTAGTCAGTCGTCCATAGCCTAATGAGCCAAATGATCAGCTAATACACTTCCCTTAATTGCTTTTTGGGTCGTGTATTGGATGTCGTATTCAGTCAGGATCATTTGCCATCTTGCCATTCTTCTAGAGAGAGCGGGCTTCTCGAAGATGTACTTGATCAGATTCATCTTAGATATCAACAAGGTAGTGTGAGTCAGCATATACTGTCTCAATCGGCGAGCAGCCCATGCCAAAGCACATCAAGTTTTCTCGTGCAGTGAGTATCTTGTTTCACAGTCGGTAAACTTTTTGCTAAGGTAGTATATTGCATGCTCTTTTCGACCGGACTTGTCATGCTGCCCCAGCACACACCCCATTGAATTATCTAACATTGTTAGGTACATTATCAAAGGTCTTCCTTCAATCGGCGGCATCAGAATTAGAGGCTCTTAAAGGAATTCCTTTATTCTCTCGAAGGCAATCTGGCATTCGTCATTCCACTTTACCGCTTGATCTTTCTTCAAGAGTTTGAAGATTGGCTCACAAGTAGTAGTTAGATGGGAAATGAACCTGGCAATGTAATTTAGGCGTCCCAAGAAACCTCTAACCTCCTTCTCAGTGCGAGGAGCCGACATCTCTTATATAGCCTTCACCTTTGCAGGGTCTACCTGAATACTTTGTCACTGACAATGAAACCTAGGAGTTTACCAGACCTTACCCCAAAGGTGTACTTGTTCGGGTTTAACCTCAGCTTGCACGTCTTCAACCTATCAAACAGCTTATGTAGATGATCAAGGTGATCTTCCTCAGTTTGAGACCTGGCTATCATGTCATCAATATAGACCTTTATCTCATGGTGAATCATGTCATGGAACAAAGCTACCATGGCTCGCTGATAGGTTGCCCCAGCATTCTTCAATCCAAACGGCATCACTTTGTAACAGAAAGTGCCCCATTGCATGATGAAGGTTATCTTCTCCATATCATCGGGTGCCATCTTGATTTGATTGCAACCAGAGAAACCGTCCATACACATCCGTACCTTTCCGTCCTTCTTAGGCACCGGGACTACGTTAGCAACCCATTATGGATAAAAGGTGACAACTAAGAACCCAACATTGAATTGTTTCATGACTTCTGCCTTGATCTTCTCCGACATTTTAGGGCGCATACGACGAACCCTCTGCTTTACTGGAGGGCAATCTTCTTTAGTTGGCAAATGATGAACCATAATATTAGTGTCTAGCCCCGGCATGTCTTCATATAACCAAGCAAAGATCTCGACATAATCATGCAACATCTGTATCAACCACTGTTTGACACTAAGCTCCAAATTTTCACCCATCTTGACTTCTTTTCTGTCCTCTTCTATGCCCAAATTCACTGTCTCAACTGGCTCTTCATGAGGTTCTATAGCCCTTTCTTCCTGTTGTAACAATCTGGCAAGTTCTCCGGGTACCTCAAAATCTTCCTCACCTTCATCCTCGGCTTGGTTGATCGGATTTTCAAAGTCATAACCAACAATAGCATAACCGTTATCAATGGGATCCAGGGTGGATATGGATCTGCAGTTTGATACATGAGTGTGTGTAAGAGCATAACTGTATTGACAAAGTAAAAAGCAGAAAAGAAAAAACAGAGAGCGCAGAATTTGTATGCAAAACATCCTATGCTTTATTAATGACATATGAGATTTAAACATGATAACCCTCACAAATAAACCATTGTGCCCCGGGTAAGACACATGGCCATAGAGTTTATATTGTTTAATTATTACATATCTGAAAACAAGAAAGACGATTACTTTTGAACAAAATTAATTGGTACAAAGTCTTTAGCCTTCCAATTACTGGGTCCACTGTTGGTATTAGGGAAGATCTAGCTATCCATGTCATAGTCACCATCGTTGTCTTCTAAAGTGTTGACCCCATGGTTGTTGATGCGTAGGGGAGGTCCTCCAGCACGAGCACGACGAACAACCCTTTGAGCCCCTAAAGAGAAACCCAAACCAAACTTATCAGATTTGTATGGAATGTCAGGGAGTTGGCCCCAGATGGTACACCCACCTTCTTCAATAAATGCTTTGGCATCCTTGAGAGAAGCCATTTTCAAGGGAGGTCTGGTGATCTTCGGCATATTGGTAACAATCTTAGTTGCAACCATGGTCTGAGGCACCTCTTCAAAGTTCTGACACGGAGTCTCGATGAACTTGTTATCCATTTCCACCTACCTGAAAGAGTTCAGGTGGCTCACCATGTATTCCTCTTCACCATGCACCGTGACAATCTTTCCTTTCATCGGGTACTTCATCATCTAATGCAGAGTGGATGTGACAGCTCCCGCCCCATGGACCCAAGGGCGACCCAACAAACAAGAATAGATGGTCTGATATCTATCACATAGAAGGTGGACTCAAAGGTCTCAGAACCAACTTTGATGGGGATGTCCACCTCCCCGTGCACCATTCTTTTCGAACCATCGAAAGTCCTTACTACAATGTTGCTGGGCTTCAGGGTCAAACCTTCGCAGTCTAATCTGTCTAGAGCCTTCTTGGGCAGCACATTTAATGATGAACCAGTATCTACTAGAACATGAGCCAAAGTAGTGCCCCTGCATTCGATAGACACATACAACGCATCATTGTGTTTTCTTTCTCTGGGTGTCAGATAAGCATCAAAAAAACCCAAACTGTTATCAACTGTTAAACTGGCCATACAATCTTCAAATTGGTCAGCGGAGGTTTCTTGTGGCACATGGGCCGTTTTGAGGAATTTCACCAAAGCTTTTGCATGAGCTTCGGAGCACAGTAATAGGGTTAACATTGAAATCTTAGAAGGGGTCTGCCCCAGCTGTTCGACCATATTATAGTCGCTCTTTTTAATCATCTTTAGGATTTATTCCATTTCCTTCTTGGAAGCCTCTGGAATAGATTCTGAATGTGCCTTCGTCTGGACAAGCTCAATCAATATGTCTTTGCCCCGGGTCTCAGCCAACTCGGTGGTAGGGGTGGCAACAGGGGTAATCACAGGAATCGCGGTGGTAGTATCAGCAAGAACAACAGTAGGAATGATCACATGAATAGTGTCAACTTTTTGAGGAGAAATCTCAGGGGAGAACACTCTTACGCTTCTTGTTATTTTGCTGGTCCCAACGATGTTGCCAATGTCGGGATCAGTATTTCCATAAACTTGGTCTTCGGTAGACAACAGGTCTTGCTTGACGCCCTGGTAATAAACGTCAGCCTCATAGTTCCAGGGAACAGCCTTGTCTGAGGAGTATGGGATTGGCCCTGGCATAGTGATGATCAAGGGAGCCAACTTTGGAGAAGATGTAATCCTGACGGGTCTTTTGGTGGAGACCCTGGGAGGATTGGCGGAAATGGTTATAATCTAAATATCCTTACAAGAAACAGTTGTGACGAGAGTCTTTTCAAATAGAATCTCTTTATCATTCATCAGGCGCTGAACACCTGCTTTCAACAAATAGCAACCAGTCGGTAGAGATAAACATAAGTGGAAATCTTTGCCACAACCCGAAAATAAACCAGCTTGTAACAAATTCCACTTAATAGTCATGAGAGGAGTAACAAGTTCCTCAACAGAAGTAACAAGCGTATCATCGTCAACAGCATTAACACCACGGTCGTGCTTGGGCATGGGAGCAGTTATAACATTGTGAATCTCAAGAGAGTCAAATTCAATTTCCTTCGCCTTAATAAGGTCCTGCACCTTGTTTTTCAAAGCCCAACAGTCGTTTGTATCATGGCCTGGACTTTCTGAATGGTAAGCACAGCTAGCGTTTGGGTTGTAGCGAGGAGATACGGTGTTGGGATTCTTGGGAGCTTCCCTCAAGGTAGATTGGGTTTTAGTAGGTGAGGCAAAACATGAGACAAAGTCATATTTATCCAGGTGAATTGTCTTACAGGTCTTTCTGCTCTAGGATGATTATTTCGTTGTTGAGTAGTTGCAGGCTTGGATATCATAACAGCCCTTACCGTTGGACGGCGCTCGGTTCTGCCCTAATTTCATTAATTGTAAACAACACTGACCTCTTTTTTCCTATGAAAGGTCTCTTTCCCGACTTTGAAGAGGCGTCCTTCTGAATCCTTCCACTTCTAATCCCAGCTTCTACTCTTTGTCCTGTCAAAATTAACTCAATAAAGCCAGCTAAGGAGCTTCCAATCAGATGATTGAAAAATGGACCAGATAGGGTACCCAAAAACATATCCACTAACTCCCTATCAGACAGGGGGTGGACTCTTCCTGCTAAGTCCCTCCACTTTTGAGCATAGTCTTTAAAACCCTCTTTCGAACCCATAGACATACTTTAGAGTTGTGTACGGGTGGGAGCAAGGTCTGCATTATACTGATACTACTTGTAGAAAGCAGTAGCCAGGTCTTCCCAGTTACGAATATTGGTTCCCTCCAGTTGATAGAACCACTCTAGTTGAGTCCTGGATAAACTGTCTTGAAAAAAGTGGACCCACAAATCCTTTTCAGCAGTGTGAGGTTGAATCTTCCTCACATAAGATCGGAGATGCATTTTGGGACAAGACCCCATCATATTTAGTGAACACTAGAACCTTAAACTTCTGCGGGATAACAACCCCAGAAACCAAACCCAACTCTTCAAAATCCAGCCCAGGTACCCTCTGGATTTCCATTGCATTCAGATGATCCTCCAGTTGTTTGTATTTTTCATCGACCGGAGGATACTGCTCCTCATTATAGTCAGTCTCATTATCAGATTCCCTTGGACTAGGGTCTTCCTCTCTTGTTTCTCCTTCTTGATTGTCTCCTTCTTTTGACAAAGATGCTAGCTCTACAACTTTCTTTAACGGTCCTCTGAACCTCCTTCCCAAATTCACCACACCAGCTGGCTTCTTGGGTTTCTTGGTATTTTCTTTGACAATCAGGGCTTTCAGCTCTTCTTTCCCCTTGGCCAGAGCCATGATCATATGTTAAAACTGAGCATTTTGAGTTTGTAGATCCTTCACTGTTTGTTCGAGAGCCATTGCTGAAATAAACAGCAAGAAGATGAGAAACCTGCTTTGAAACATGTTTATGCAATGATATGTATGATTTATGCATGCAATGTTTTCAAGGATTTCTAAGACTTAAATTTGCTTAAACAGAAAGAGAACAAACGTTAATTGCATTAAGAAGTTTTATCGGTCACCATGATGCCTCTTGGGCTTAAAAAGGAAGTAACAAAGCAAAAATAAACTCTCCAAGAAAAGAAAGACTCAAGCTTCCCACAGGCGCATCCTATTTGGTGCAATGTAAGCATTTATACTCTTCTCTTCATGAAGTAACCTGGTGAGCTCTAAAACCTTCTTCTCGCTAGCGTAGAATTGGGTCTCAAAGGTATCCCGTTCTTTTTTGAGTTGGATCCAGGATTTATGTAGCTCCTCGAAATCAGTTCGCGTGTCAGGATGAAGAACAATGTAAGGAGTGTCTCCCTCAGCGATTGGCTCCATAATCACAGGTAAGACGGCGGGGTAAGGCATCATAAGACATTGAGCATGAGCTCGCACCCATTTGAGGTAAGGCTCAAGAGGGATGGAATTCTTGTGCCCCAGTGTCTTGCTATCAACTCTGTTTACCATGCCCCAAGCTCGAATAAACCTCTTACGATAACTCTGAACATCATTCTTATAGTCAAAGATGATTCCTTGGACGAGTGCATTATGAGGACCATCCCTTCTAGCATAACCAAACGGTCGCAACGCCAAATAGGGATTATAAGTGATTCCTCCCCTAATGCCTAAGAGAGGGACATTAGGGAATTCCCCACAGTGATCAATGATGGTAACATTCTCCAAGGATCGAGAAAACCAATGAATATCTGAATGTGTGAGGGACATCAACCTATGAGACCATCTCATACCCTGCTCATTCTTCATAATAGACTGAGGTAGGTGCAAAATAAACCACCTAGCCAACAGAGGAGTGCAACACAAAAGGGTCCCTCTTCTCTTTAGAGTGCGAGTATGCAGAGATTGTAGAATATCTCCAAGTAAAGGAGGCACCAGATTATGAGACAAAAAAACCTTGATCGCACTCACATTTATGAGTTGGTCTGGATTAGGAAATAGCACCATCCCATAGATGAGAAGAGCCAACACTTCTTCAAAAGCTTGTAAGTCTAGGGTATCCCAAAAAATGGTGAGCTTTCTCAAATAGAAACTTAGCTAGAAATCCCTTGATGCCTCTTCTAGTTTCCCGATTTGCCACTACATCAGACCATTGTAAAGACAGAGTTTGAGCAATCTCTTCAGGCTTTGGGTCTCTTTCCATACCATTGAATGGTAACTGATTAAGGATAGATACCCCTAATAACTGAGAAAACTCCTCCATAGTAGGCACTAACTAGTAATCAAGAAAAGTGAAGTAGTGATGTAACGGGTCAAAGAACTGAAAGAGCACCTTTATCATTTCTTCATTAGAGTTTGAGGTGACCAAGTTGAGAAGTCGACCATGTCTTTCAGTGAAGGTAGAGCTTTCAGGAATCTTTGATGCTAATTCCTTGAGTTGAGGAGGTACCCTCACAAGGTTGACTTGGATAGTGTTCCTGCGAGCGGACGCCATGTACTACAAGACAAGACAAAGATAAGCCCTAGAAAATCCTTGAAATGGTTAGTATGACATGCCATGTTATGATGTCATGATTATGCTAAGAAATCACATATATAGCAAGCACAAGCAAATCACATAAAAACCTTAGGTTTAAGGCTTGCATGGGTTTTAAGGTAATACCCTCTTGAAGTTTTGATTGGTTCAACCTGTCCTATAAATAGTAATCGGGTTCTAAGGGATCTCAATATCACTGATCTTTCCCACAAGTTTCGTTCCGATAGACAACTGACTTGCCACCAAACAAAACTCAAGAGTTAAATCTCAATGAGTGTAGCATCGAGTATCAACCAACTTTAGGGATGCACCAAATACGGTTATCTCACTACGTCCTAATGGCCAAGTTGTTCAATTAAGGTTCTAAGGTCAGCTGATACTTCATGACACCATGCAGCGGCCCCGTATTCTCCTTGATTAACTCAGGGGCTACCGGTACCCACCAAAGTGTCGCATCAATGTATCTATCGCTTCAACCGTGTCGGTATACCCCGCACAGTTTCCACAATCTATTGCTACTTACATAAAAGGTTTCCCCAGATCCGGGTGTAGGATCTATAGTAACCCAAACAATACCCTTAAAAGTAAAGCAATCAAAACAAACAAGGAAAATAGATTAGAAATGAACTATACCCTAAGGTAAACCCCACTTTTATTATTATCCCTAGGAGAGTCGCCAGTTATGTGATACGGTGGCAGAACCGACTATTATACTGGCTTGCATTTTGGTATTCACAAATGTGTGGTAAGCAAGAGTCACCACCGACTTTTCTTTTACAGAAAAAGACCTTTTTTGAGATTTTCTGATTAGGGGGTAGATTATGGAAAAGGAGGGTGTTAGCACCCTTTTTATCCGTGGTTTTCCACGGGCTCTTAGGTACTTGCTCATTTTTTTAAAATTTCTTTCTTGTTTGTGTGTTTTGAAAAGTTTTGTTTGCTTTATGATAACTCCTGTATCAATCCACAAGAGTGTGATAAAGCGTTTTTTGAAAAGGTTTTGAAAGTGTGGTGTAAAAATGAATTAGTTTTAAGCAAGTACTTAACAGCTATCTACCTACTCGAAAAAGGCGTTCTTTTCCTCCTATCCTTTAGACAGTGCTATCCTACTATTAGTGAGTAGGTATCCCTATCGTTGGATGTTTGAGGGACTATTGAAAGGGACATTTTCGGCCACTAAGTCAACTGGGCAAGAATTCTTAGTAACTGTCCTAAAGTCCTATGATCACTTTTTTAACCGAGGCAACAGTCGAGAGGGTCATCGAGGGACTTGTGATCTCTTGAACTAAAGGACAGTCACTAAAAATCCTCACATTTTGAGAATTGTGACCGTTTCGAAGGCAACCAAAGTGGGAGGTACCCTAGGGGTGAGAGTGTGCAATAGTGCTTAATTTTCAGGTATTTTTATCTTGACGTTACTGATCTAAGATTGATTGGTTAGTTCTTGCCATACACGCCTAATTACTAGCGGTTTATATACAGGCATACAATATAGTGCGGAAAGTGAAACCTACAGCTACTACAAGGCTTCGGGGTAGTTACATTTATAACTAACTGAAATGTAAAGTGCAGAAAGTAAAAATCCTAATTAGGGCTATTACAATCCATATGCATGTACATAATCAGGAAATAAAGTGCGCGCGCGATAAAATTACAAACCATATGCAGATATATAATAATATAAGCGCGCGAATGGACAATCGGGGTAAAAAAGAAATAGTCGAAAGATGAATGAAAATGTGTCAGTGCAAAAGTGTGAATTGATTAATTGAAGCCTTAGGATGTTTAACCTAATTATTGGGAAAAGTCGGGTGAATCGGTGAAACCCTAAATTAATCTAATTAATTGTTTTTTTCTATAAAATTAAATTAAATAAATTAAATTATTTACTAATTAACCTAATTAATTAATTAATAAAAAATAGAAAATTAAAATAACTAAAGTAAATCAATTAACCTAATTCTAAGGTGACTAATCTAATGATGCTAATTAGTTAACTAAGTGTATGATTAACCTAAGTTAATTTACTAATTATTTGTTAATTAAATGGAAAATAAGAAAATGGTGTAAAATAGTAAAAAAAAGGGTAAAAATCTAGAAATTAATGCAAAAACCCCAACTGGGATTTGAACTGAGGTGTTGAAGGTGGCAGGGAGCGTTTGTGGGCATCTGATATGTGCCTTGTTGGTGTCAAACCATCTCATTCGTTGGATGATCATATCACATAACGCTTTGATTTTTGTTTTCAATGAATTAGCGTGTGGGCCTAAGTGACTTGTTGACTAACCAATTAAAAGAGTGGATCGTGCCACGCATGCCTTTTCTTGAGTAAGAACCCTAGTGACGCCGGAGTCAACACTCATGTCGTCTTCCCCGACGGGCCTCAATCATCAAACCTGCAAAATAGCCATGTCAAACACAAAAGAAGGACCCTACCCCCTTAATTCGAGGGTTTCAAATCCAATGGTGGTGTCCGTTTGGTCTGAAAGTCCCTATACAAGGAGATACGAAGCTTGTAGTTCATTATGCCCTAGCCATTGTAGATGGCTATTTAGCAATCAAAGCTCGTCAACGATTGCCCATATTTATTCCTTATCATCATGTGATCATGTGTTGGCTGAAGATTTTGATAATATTATTAGAAGCCAAATGAATTAAACGTTTCGATCGAAATGAAGTAAAACGTCATGTTTCGAAGTAGCAGAAGCGGTGTTTCGAATAAGCATGTCAAAGCTGGAGCTTCGAGTGGCAATTATGGGAACATATCTAAAGAAGTCTCGAAATAACAACAAGGCTGTGTCTGGGAAGTGTGTTCGAAATGAAGAAATACCAAAGCATTTGAAATTCAAATGGAAGCGGGACATTCGAAGTTTGAAATTTATGTGCTGGAGCATTTGGAGACACGTGGAAAGAAGAAAGAGGCATTGTTCTGCATGTTCTGAACGTGGCATAATCCTATAGCAAGACTGTTATGGTCGAATTAGTATAAATAGAAGTCTTAGTCTTAGGATTTCGTGTGTCATATCTATTGTACTAAATACTCAGTAACATTCAAACTACCACATGGCAAGGGAAACGAATGCAAGAGCAATGTACGTATGATAGCACCATATACATTTATGATTTAATGAAAACCTTTTACCATTTCCAGCACTTTCCTTTATCTTTCTGTCAAATAACATTTACAACTTTTCTCATTTACAGTCTTTTCACTTCGAAATCTCTTCTTTAAAGTTTTACATTTTAATGCTTTCTTCACATTTCAAGCACTTTACATTTCAGAAAACTGTCATATTTTCCATGCCTTTACCTTCAAGTTTTATCCTTCGAACGCATATTTTTACTTAAAGTCATTTACAGATTTCTTGCATTAAACGCTTTCTTCATATTTCAAACCTTTTACGTTCCAGAAATCCTTTACATTAACTGTTTTTATAATTCGAAACCATTTACTTGCCTTTTATGCAATTTTACATGTCTTTACAATTAACATCTATTCATGCAACTTAGTTTCGTACACGCACATTTTGATTACATCTTTAGACCTTTGAGAGAGAGAAATCGAAATAAGCCAAACACCTATACAACACTCAAATATTAACCATGAATATACGTTCGATCATGAGAGTAACCTTAATGTCCAAGGAATCCTAGGATCAATCTAGTCGATCCTGTGAGTTACCAGAGGAATTGAATAACAGTCAGAAAGATTATTCGATAGTTTGGAAGACTAGCGGTTGTTTACCAGAAATCACTGGAAACAAATTGGCACACCCGATGGGACCAATAATTGGATATTAGAAATAAAGATTGTTGAGACATAACCATTATAAAAACGTTGGAACCTAAGAAGTTTGCTGTTTTATGAACCTGAGAAGTGGTAAAATAACCAACAGCAACCAACCTTTATCCAGAAGAAAACGTTTGGACAAAATGTCTAATTCTGACAATCAACAAGGGGAACAAAATGCCCCAAATACAACATGCACTAATGTGTCCACTTCGATCGGAACATCTAATGTGATCCCTTTGAAGGCACAGTCTGTTGTATCTTCAACCAGTAATATAGCCACCAATGGAGTAAGTGGCATATCAACTAATAGTTCGATCTTAGGAAATACTGGAACCATTGGTTACCCTGGGGGATTCGTTCCACCATCAGGGACACAATCCCATTTCGCCACTCCATTAACTAGACCACCCGGTTTCGATGGGAATAGAACCAGAAATTCCTCTTATGGAATGCCAACATCTTTTATGGCAGGTTTACACAATTCCACATCGAATTCATCCCCACAACTAGGGTCTGGGTCTGGGGCGAATCAATTTATGACAAATAACCAAGGGTCAGTGGGTTATAGCACAATATGCCTATCTTAACCACAGACAACCAGTTGGCTTTTAGGCAATTGATGGATGACAGTAACCATAATATGATAGGGGTGTTTGCACAAACCATGCAGGAGATATTTGCCCCAATAGTGCAAAATGTGACTGTGACAAACAGGGAAAACGCTGACAACATGAGTCGAATAGTAGATTTCTTTGCTCCCCTAGAAAGGCGTAGGCAGAATCAGGCGGGATTTCGAGCAAACATGCATGTTATAGAACAAATTGCTAACGACCCAATTTATAGACCACCCAGAGAAGAAGTTAACTTAGGGGCCAGGGCACCAAGGTTAGAAGTCCCAATAATCCCAGGCCCACAAAGAGAAATTATGGAACCAGGGGCAAGGGTCGAAAGGCTAGAAGCCCCAGAGTTTCGAGAAGAACAACCTAGGGGAGTTGTCTTGGTTGGTCGAAATCAAGATGCTGATGTTGTCGTTCATAGAATTCGAAACGATAACATCTTGGCAGAAAATAATCTAACCACCATGATAGAGAGAGTCATGGCCCAGAATGGCCTCAATACAGGAATGAGAAGGCCAAATTATGCTTCTCCTATATTGGATTGCATAATGCATACTGATTTACCAAGGGGATATAAAGTCCCTAAATTTACAAAGTTCGCTGGGGATACCAATGAGTCAACAGTCGAACATATAGCGAGATATCTAACCGAAGCGGGAGATATAGCCAATAATGAAGATCTCAGGATCAAATACTTCCCAAGTTCCTTGACTAAAAACGCCTTCACATGGTTTACCACTTTGCCTTCTGGGTCCATTGATACTTGGGCTCTCTTGGAGAGATTATTCCATGAACAATTTTACATGGGACAGTCGAAAATAAGTTTGAAGGAATTGGCCAGTGTTAAGAGAAAGTTCACTGAACCTATAGATGATTATCTGAATAGATTTAGGCTTTTGAAATCCAGATGTTACACAGTAGTGCCTGAACATGATTTAGTCGAAATGGCCGCTGGTGGCTTGGATTATTCTATTCGAAAGAAACTAGACACTCAATATTTGAGGGATATGGCTCAGTTAGCCAATAGGGTTCGACAGGTCGAAAGACTAAAGGCCGAAAAAGCCAGAGTCTTTAAGAATAGCAAGAAAGAAAGGATTTCCTATGTTGGGACTGAGGAAGCAGAAGAATATCCTGAATTCGAATTCGAAGAGGTCGAAATCGACCTCGCTGAATTAAAATAGGCTCCGCCTTATTCCTGAAAATTATTGGTTCCCACAAAAGGGAAGGAGATTGTTGAAAATGAGAAAAGTGACAAATTCCCAAAGAAGGTTTATACCTTCGATGTCACTAAATGTGACGAGATTTTTGACTTACTTGTCAAAGATGGCCAACTAATTGTGCCATCAAATGTCAAAATACCTCCTTTGGATCAGAGAAAGAAGAGAGGATTTTGCAAATATCATAGTTTCCTAGGCCACAAAACCTCACAATGTTTTCTTTTTAGGGACCTAATTCAAAACGCGATCAAAGATGGCAGACTAAAGTTTGCTGATAAGGTGAAGATGAAAGTGGACGAAGATCCCTTGGACGTCGCAGACACCAACTACTCCAAGCCTGCATGCATTGGAGAGATCAACATGGTGGAAACTGATCAAAGCGACGCCCTAACAGGAGAGAAGGGTACTGAAACTGAAAACTGGGTGATGGTCGAAGTCAATAAGGAGGTCACTGAAGACATCCAGAATACGTCAGAGACTTCGATTGTCGCACCTGTAGTTGTTGCAAGAGAAACCCAGGCTACTGAAGGCCAGGGAAATCAAAACCAAGAACTAACACAAGTCACTGAAGGCTTGAGGCTGGAATTGGAGAAAGTCCAAATCACGAAGCCAATTTCCCCTCAGAAGGAAATATGGGACACTCTAGGGGAACCCAGTGGAAAATTTGACTACTTGGTCAAATATTCTGCCCCAGAGAGTTCGAAAGTTCAGATCAAGGATATAAAGCCCACAGGATGGGGCGATGATGAAGCTAAGGGGGAAGATGTTGAAATAAATATGGTGGATATGGAAAGGCCTCGCTCTGAGATGGAGGAAGTAGAAAAATACTTAGAAAAAGAAAAGTATAGAATGGAGGATAATCACACTGGAGATGCTAGTCTCAAGGATTATCTCATGACATGCCACAAAGGAGATTCAGGCATGATATTATGCCCTAGGTGCAGCATCCTCTGCAATCAAAGAATCGCTGCAAATTTCGAAAGGGTACAGAGGACTCGAACTGGCAACAATTGGCGCCAGGATAACCAGCTTTTTAGGTGTTATCCCAAGGCTGGAGAAAGTTTGCTGGAATTTGTGTTTCGCTGCTACAAAGGGGCAACCAAGTGCTTGATTTGCCCAAGGTGTTCTGCTGTGTATGACCAAATCATGGCCAGAGCCTTCGAAACGATTCCCTTCGCCCCTTGCTGGAACCATCAAGAAACTGTCCAGATGGGCCCATGTTTCGACAGCAGACACAAACAGCGAAGGCCTGATAGCCCTCACCCCAAGGCTGCTCGAAGAGTGACTTTCAAACTCCCTACTGAAGTGCCAACCGATAGATGGTTACAGGTCAGAAATGACAAAGGCAAAGATAGATGGAGAAACGCTGAACGAAATGCACGCCATGCTGTGACATACAGGAGGCAATTCAACACAGCAAAAAGGGAGGAGGTGAGATTAGAAAATAACAAAGGGGTTACTTCAACAAAGAACCAAGGTGAATCTAGCACCAACAAACCAAAAAATCAAACGGAAGACAAACCTCCAGTCAATAGGAGGCTTTTCTCTGAAGTACAACGCGATGAACCAAAGGAATACACTCCAGGCCCAGAAGAGGACGAAGATATGATAACAGATAACTTCGAATCGGAGGGGGAGTCTTCATTTAACCTGAACTGTAACGTGGTGTCTGTGCTTCCCTGTGAATTTGGGCAGGAAACCGAAATCGATGAATATGAGGAGGAAGACACCACAGATTTGATGAAACATAGGCCTGTGTGCTACTATGTGATGGACAATGGGGCTGTTGAGGAACAAAATGCGTTCTTCGAACGTCCAGAACCTGCTATGAAGAACCATCTCAAGCCACTTTTTATTCGGGCGAAAGTTGGTGTCCATGGTGTGAACAAAGTTCTAGTGGATGGGGGTGCTGCAGTCAATTTGATACCCCATTTCATGCTAAAAAGATTAGAGATCCGCGAAGGAGACATCAAGCCCCATAATATGGTTCTGTCCAATTATGAGGGAAAAGTGGGCAAAACACTGTGAGTTACCAGAGGAATTGAATAACAGTCAGAAAGATTATTCGATAGTTTGGAAGACTAGCGGTTGTTTACCAGAAATCACTAGAAACATCATGTTAATGGGGTTAGAATGAATTGAAACATGCTATAATTTAAAATATGATAGACAGAAAAATTATGAAAATATGAGTTATGTACAATGAGTTTCAGCGTGTTATGGCTATGGATGATGATCCATACTTACCTAAGCTTACCTCAGAAACACCAATGAATGGTTAGAATGCTTTGAAGCTGGTTGCGAATGTGAATCACGAATTGCACCACTCTTTGAAATTTTATTAGAAGTGTTAGGGTTCTTTTGAGGCTGCTGGGCATGTGTCTTAGGTCTGGAATTGTTGTGCATATATATGAGACACTATTAGGTCAACAAATGTGGAAGAATATCCATGCTTTTATGAGAAATATTTTCTTTCTAATTATGTGATTTTTGACTTGTTTTGGACTAAATTAAATCTTGTCTTCCCTCCACGATCTTCCCTTGACATAATCAGCAAATCTTGCCCAATACTTAATGAAAAAAGATCCCAAATTGAATCTTACAATATCTCCATTATTTCCTTATTTAATTTTGAATTTTAACGAATAAAATATCAAAATAAATAGTATAAATAATAAAATAATGTATGAGTGAGCTCAGAGATCGTGGGCCATGTTAGAAACAAGTTTCAAGCATGAAAAGATGGACCCATTTGGAAAAAATTCAAGTTTGGTCAATATTGGCTTCATGCACTTTTCCAAAAATTGGTCAACTTTAGCAATGCATATCTCTCTCATTTTTAATCCTAAGAGGGCGTTCTTTGACTTTTTAGAGAGCTTGGGGTGTCCTATAAACAACCCTCTTTGTTTCATTTCAATTGGGTCTTCCATGTTCATGTAAGGAGCTTTGACCCAAAAGGTGTTTTTGTTGACTTTTTGAAATGACCTATAATGTTTGAGCTTGTATCTTTTAACTGGGGCATTTCTTGATCTTGAGGGCTGAAGAGAAGTTGTTCAGAATTGGATTCTCTTCAAAATTAGATTTGGTGGAAAAATTTCTGATAAAGTATGAGAAAGTTATGTCTGGTCAAAGTTTGGTTGACTTTTCCTATAGAAACCCTAATTTGCCATTTTTCGACTTTTGATGGGTTAGGAGCATTTCTTGAGGAATCATGATCAACCCTTGATCAAATGATGTATATTACTTCAAAATGTTGATGTTGACCAAAAATCTTGAAGTTTGACTGTATATAGGCCACAATTGACTTTTGACCTAATATAGTTGATTTTCAAGCATTTGAGTAGTTGATTGAGCAAACTTGTTGTGCAAGGCATGAAATTTGGTATGGATGATCTTGAGGACATAATAAGGCCATGGAAAAAATTTGAGACCCTTGGAGCTCACACATCTTGATGAAAACTGAAACCCTAGTCAGAGGTTTATTGCCTAAGGAGGAGAATTTGTCTGGTGAATTCTTAGTCATCCTAGGGCAAGTTGGGGATCTCAATGGACATGTCTTGAGTAAAATGAGAAGTCAAATTTTGATGTAGAACACATATTATAATGTTTTGTTTTATTTATATTTACGAATGAACAAAATGGTCCAGTGGTGAGAACGAAGGGTGTTAAGGCATTACAAGGTGCAAGAGCAGGGGTTCGATCCCTGCCTCTTGCATTTTGCATTTTCCTAATGTTTCTTGCAGGATCAAGTATTTTGCCTCCTAGGGCGCACCTCATACATCTCTAAATCCCAGCCATTGGATCTTAGTGGATCCATATATAGCGCTCCTGGAGAACTTCCCCAGAATGGACCTCTAGAGAATCAGCAACATGTAATCAGGCAGGCGTTGGGCCAACACATCTGGGCCTAGCAATTTTCAGCGCCATACCCCCCCCCCCCCCAAACTGTTTCATACACCAGGCTCATTTCATTCTTGTTTTTTTAATTTACTTTATTTTATTTTTTAAATTCATTTTTATTTTAATCATAAAATCAACAAAAATCACAAAAAAATAGACTTAGGTTTTTTTTATTATCAAAATAAACTCTTGTAAATTGATTTAATTTAATTGATTTTAACTTGTTTTCTTTAATTTAAAATTAATTAGAAATTAGGTTAAATCTCAAATCTTTTTCATATAAAATACCAAAAATATTTTTATTAAGCAATTAGATTTTTAGGCTTTATCAAACTTATTCTCGTCTTACATTTTGCGCGTTGTTATTTTTCGTACTATTATTTTTTTAATTAATGTATCTGTGCACAGTTTGTAATAGTTTAAATTTAGGGTTTATTTACTGTTTATTCCCCCAATTGTTGAACTTGTAAATCCCCCTCCCCGAGGCCCTGTAATAGCATAAGACTCTATCTTCCTGTTTTTACTTTCTGCACTATTAACTGCTAGTAATTAGGTTTGCATGGAAAGACTGTAAATTAAAACGATTAGATAACCCTAAATTGCAAGATAAATGAATTGAATCAATTCACTTGCACATGTTCACCCTTAGGGTATCGCCCACTTCGGTTGCCTTCGAAAACGGACACAATTCTCAAAACGTGAGAATTTTTAGTGGTTGTCCTTTAGTTCAAGAGATCATAAGTCCCTCGTTAACCATTTCGATGCCGCCTCGATTAAAAGTGATCTTAGAACTTTAGGACGATTACTAAACTTTCTTTCCCAATTGCCTTAGTGATTGTAAACGTCCCTTCGATAGTCCCTCAACATTCAATGACTGGGGCTACCTACTCACTAATAGTAGGATAGCACTGTCTAAAGGAAAGGAGGAAAAGAACACCTTTTTTCGAGTATGTAGATAACTGTTAGCTACTTGCTCAAAAACAACTTTTTCACACTACACTTTCAAAACATTTTCAAAAAAATGCTTTATTGACATTCTTGAGGACTGATACAAGAGTTATCATAAAGCAAGCAATTTTTCAAACAGACAAGCACAAAAAGAAATTTTCAAAAATGAGCAAGTATCTAAGAGCCCCTAGAAAATTACGGATGGAAAGGGTGCTAACACCACCCCTTTCCATAATCTACCCCCTTACTCAGAAAACTCTCGAAAAGGTCTTTTCTATTATTTTCATCCTTTCCTTTGTTGGATAAAAGAAAAGACGATGGAGACTCTTGCTTACCATAACATTTGTGAACACAAATGAAAAATCAGTATAATAGTCGGTTCTGCCACTGTATTACAGAACTGGCGACTTTGCTGGGGAAAATAAAAAAAAAATGGGGTTACCTTAGAGGTTTAGTTCATCATTTTACTGCTTTTTTGTGCTTTGTATGCTTTACCTTTGGAGGGTATGTTTGGGTTACTATAGGTCCTACACCCGGATCTGGGACACCTTGTAGGTAAGTAGCATAAATCGTGGAAACTATGCGGGGTATACTGACATGGTTGAAGCGATAGCTACATTGATGTGACACTTTGGTTGGTATCGGTAGCCCTTGAGTTAATCAAGGAGAATACGAGGATGCTGCATGGTGTCATGAAACATCAACTGACCTTAGAACCTTTAATTTACCAACTTGTCTATTAGGAAGTAGTGAGATAGTCGTCTTTGGTGTAGTCCTAAGTCGGTTGATACTCGATACTACACTCATTGAGATTTGACTCCCGAGTTTTATTTGGTGGCAAGTCAGTTGTCTATCGGAACGAAACTTGTGTGAACGATCAGTGATATTGAGGTCCCTTAGAACCCGGTTACTATTTCTAGGACAAGTTGAACCAACTAAACTTCAAGAGGGTACTTACCTTGAAACCCATGCAAGCTTTAAACCTAACGTATTTGTGTGATTTGCTTGTGTTGGCTATATTTGTGTTTTTTCTTAGCATAATCATGATTATCATAGCATCATAACATGGGATATCATACTAACCATTTCATGGATATTTGGGGCTTATCTTTGTCTTGTTTTGTAGGACATGGAATCCACTCGCAGGAATATTATCCAAGTCAACCTCGTAAGGGTACCTCTTTAACTCAAGGAATTAACATTAATAATTCCTGAAAGCTCTCCATTCACTGGAAGACATGGTCGACTTCTCAACTTGATCACCTCAAACCCTGATGAAGAAATGTTAAAGGTGCTCTTTCAGTTCTTCAACCCTTTACATCACTGCTTCACCTTTCCTGATTACCAGTCGGTGCCCACTATGGAGGAGTTATCTCAGTTATTGGGGATGCCCATTCTTGATCAGTTACCCTTCAATGGTATGGAAAGAGACCCAAAACCTAAGGAAATTGCTCAAGCTCTGTCTTTACAACGGTCAGATATCATGGCAAATTGGGAAACAAGAAAAGGCGTCAAATGGGTTCTAGCTAAGTTTCTATTTGAGAAGGCTCATCATTTTTGGGATACCCTGGATTTACAAGCTTTTGAAGAAGTGTTGGCCCTTCTCATCTATGGGATGGTACTATTTCCTAATCCGGACCATCTCATAGATGTCAATGCGGTCAAGGTTTTTTTGTCTCACAATCCGAAGCCTACTTTACTTGGAGACATTCTACACTCTCTGCATACTCGCACTGTAAAGAGAAGAGGGACTCTTTTGTGTTGCACTCCTCTCTTGGATAGGTGGTTTATTTCGCACCTACCTCGATCTGTTGTGAAGAATGAGCAGGGCATGAGATGGTCTAATAGCTTGATGTCCCTCACACACTCGGATATTCATTGGTGTCCTCGGACCTTGGAGAATGTTACCATCATCGATCATTGAGGGGAATTCCCTAATGTCCCTCTCCTAGGCATTAGGGGAGGAATCACTTATAATCCTTGTTTGGCATTGCGACAGTTTGGGTATGTTATGAGAGATGGTCCTCATAATGTATTGGTTCAAGGCATTATGTTCAACTATGAGAATGATGTTGAAGGTTACCGTTAGAGGTTCATACGAGCTTAGGGCATGGTAAAAAAAGTGGATAGCAGGACATTGGGGCATAAGAACTCCATCCCTTTGGGGCCTTATCTTAAGTGGGTGCGAGCACGCGCTCAAAATCTCATGATGCCTTATCTCGTCGTTCTACCCATCATCATGGAACCCATTGCAGATACAGATGTACCTCATACTATTCTCCATCCTAACATGACAACTACTCTCGAGGAATTGCAGAGATCTTGGATTTAGCTCAAAGAGGAACGAGACACCTTTGAGACCCAGTTCTACACCAGCGAGAAGAAGGTTTTAGAACTCACCAGGCTAATTCACAAAGAGAAGAGTATAAATGCCTATATTGCTCCAAAGAGAATGCGTCCATGGGGAGTTTGAGTCCTTTTATGCTTTGAGAGTTTATTTTTGCTTGGTTTCTCCTATTGTAAGCCCAAGAGGCATCTTTGTAACCATTGAAACTTCTTAATGCAATTAACGTTTGTTCTTTTTCTGTTTAGGAAAATTTAGGTCTTAGAAATCCTTGAAACATGGCATACACATATCATACATATCATTGCATAAACAGGTTTCAAGACAGGTTTCTTATTCTTTTCGCTGATTATTTCAGCAAAAGAAATGGCTCTCGAATAAATAGTGAAGGACCTCCAAACTCAAAATGCTTAGTTTCAAAAAATGACCATGGCTCTGGCCAAGGGGCACGAAGAGCTGAAAGCCATGATCGTTAAAGAAAAGACTAAGAAGCCAAAGAAACCAACTGGTGTAGTGAATTTGGGAAGAAGGATCAGAGGACCAGTGCGGCGAGCTTCAGAACTAGCAACTTCGTCAAAAGAAGGCGACACTCAGGAAGGGGAGACAAGAGAGGAAGACCTCAGCCCAAAGGGATATGATGATGAATCCGATTATAATAAGGAGTAGCATCCTCCTGCTGATGATAAATACAAACAGTTTAAGGATCGTTTGAATGCAATGGAAATCCAGAGGGTACCTGGGCTGGATTTTGAAGATATGGTTTGGTTTCTGGGGTTGTCATCCCACAGAAGTTTAAGGTTCTAGTGTTTGCTAAGTATGATGGGGTCTCATGTCCCAAGATGCATCTTTAATCTTATGTGAGGAAGATTCAGCCTCACAATGCTGACAGGGATTTGTGCGTCCCCTTCTTCCAAGACATTCTATCTGGGACTTAGCTAGAGTGGTTCTATCAGCTGGAGGGAACCAATATTCGTAACTGGGAAGACCTGGCTGTTGCTTTCTATAAGCAGTACCAATATAATGATGACCTTGCTCCGACCCGTACACAACTCCAAAGTATGTCCATGGGTTCTGGAGAGGGCTTTAAAGACTACGCCCAGAAGTGGAGAGACTTAGACGGAAGAGTCCATCCTCCTATATCTGATAGAGAGTTGGTGGACATGTTTTTGGGTACTCTATCTGGTGCGTTTTCAACCATCTAATTAGAAGCTCCGCATCTGGTTTTATTGAGCTGGTCTTAATTGGAGAAAGAGTGGAAGCTGGGATTAAGAGCGGTAAGATTCAAAAGGATACCTCTTCAAGTGCAGGAAAGAGACCTTTCGTGGGAAAGAAAGAGGTCAGTGTTGCTTACAGTCAAAGAAATCAGGGCAGAACCGAACACCGTCCAACATTAGGGGCTGTAATGATATCTAAGCTTGAAGTTACTCAACAGCGGACCAATCAGCCCAGAGCAGAAAGGCCTATCAGACAGTTTACCCGGATCAATATGACATTGTCTCAAGTTTTACCACACTTACTGAAATCCAATTTGGTAACTTTAAGGGAAGCGCCCAAAAATCCCAACACTACATCTCCTCGCTATAATCCCAAGGCTCGGTGTGCCTACCATTCTGAAAGTCCATACCATGATACAAATGATTGTTGGGCTTTGAAGAACAAGGTGCAGGATCTGATCGAGGCAAAGGAGATTGAATTCAATGCTCTAGAGACTCTTAATATTATAACTTCCGCCATGCCCAAGCACGACCATGGTGTTAATGTTGTTGACGATGATATGTTCATTGCTTATGCTGATGAACTTGTTACTCCTCTCATGACTGTTAAAAAGAATCTTTTGCAAGCCGGTTTATTCCCGGGTTGTGGTAAAGGTTGTCACTTATGTTTATCTCTACCAACTGGTTGCCATTTGTTGAAAGAAGGTGTTCAGCGCCTGATGGATGATAAAAAAAATTTATTTGAGAAGACTCTAGTCACAAGTGTTTCATGTAAAAACGTTTCTATTATAACCATTTCCGCCAATTCTCCCAGGGTCTCCACCAAAAGACTCGTCAGGATTACATCTGTTCCAAAGTCTGCTCCCCTGATCATCACCATGCCAGGGCCAATACCATATTCCTCGGATAAAGATGTTCCCTAGAATTATGGGGCTGACATATATTACCATGGGCGTCAAGCAAGATCTGTTGGTTGCTGAAGACAAAGTTACTGAAGGTACTGATCCTGATGTCAGCAATATCGTTGGGACCAATAAAATAATAAGAAGCAGAAGAGTTTTCTCTCCCGAGATCTCTCCTCCTAAAATTGTTACTACTCTTGTGATCATTCATGCTGCTGCTCCTACTAATACTCCCATTACTACTCTTGTGATTGTCCCTGCTGCTACTCATGTCGGTATTCTTATGACAACTCCTGCTGCTAGCCCTACTGCCACCCCTATCATCGAGTCGGCTGAGACTCAGGGCAAAGAAATATTGGTTGAGCCTGTCCGGACGAAGGCACATCCAGAAGCTATCCCTAAGGTTTCTAAGAAGGAAATGGAAGAAATCTTGAAAATAATTAAAAAGAGTGACTACAATGTGGTTGAACAACTAGGGCAGACTTCTTCCAAGATCCCAATGTTGGCCCTACTGTTGTGCTTTGAAGCCCATGCAAAGACTTTGGTAAAATTCCTTAAGGCAACTCATGTCCCACAAGAAACCTCCATTGATAAATTCGAAGATTGTGTGGCTAGTTTGACCGCTGATAATGGACTGGGTTTTTCTGATGCTAATTTGACACCCAAAGGAAGAAAACACAATGATGCGCTACATGTCTCCATCGAATGCATGGGCACTACTTTGGCCCATGTTCTAGTGGATACCGGTTCATCACTGAATGTTTTTCCCAAAGAAGGCTCTTGACAGATTAGATTGCGAAGGTTTGACTCTGAAGCCCAATAACATTGTTGTGAGGGCTTTCGATGGTTCGAAAAGAATGGTACACAAGGAGGTAGACATCCCTATCAAAGTTGGTTCCCAAACCTTTGACTCCGCCTTCTACGTGATGAATATCCGACCATCTTATTCCTGTTTGTTGGGACGCCCTTGGATCCATGGGGCTGGAGCTGTTACTTACACTCTGCATCAAATGTTGAAGTACCCAGTGAAGGGAAAGATTGTCACAGTACGTGGTGAGGAGGAGTACATGGTAAGCCATCTGAACTTTTTCAAGTATGTCAAAATGGACAGCGAGTTCATCGAGACCCCTTGTCAGAACTTTGAAGGGCGCCTTAGACCATGGCCGCAACCGAGATTGTTACCAGTGTGCCGAAGATCACCAGACCTCCATTGAAGATGGCTTCTCTCAAGGACGCCAAAGTAGTAATTGAAGAAGGTGGGTGTGCCATTTGGGACCAACTCCCTGACATTCCATACAAATCTCATTTTGGTTTGGGTTTTACTTTAGGAGCTCAAAGGGTTGTTCATCGTGCTCGTGTCGGAGGACCTCTCTTACGCATCAGCAATCATGGGATCAACGCTTTAGAAGACAATGATGGTGACTGTGACATGGACAGCTGGATCTTCCCTACTACCAACGGTGGACCCAGTAATTGTCTTTCTTGTTTTTGGATATGTAATAAATAAACAATATAAACACTGTGTCCTTATGTCTTACTCAAGGCACAATGGTTTATTTGTGAGGGTTATCATTTTCAATCTCATATGTCATTTAATAAAGCATTGGACATTTTCGCATACAAATTTTGCGCTCTCTGTCTTTCTTTTTTGCTTTTTACTTTATCAATGCAGTTATGCTCTTACACACACTCACGCATCAAACTGCAGATCTACATCCACTCTGGATCCCATTGATAACGGTTTTGCTATTGCCAGTTATGACTTTGAAAATCCGATCAACCAAGCCGAGGACGAAGGTGAGAAAGATTGTGAAGTACCAAGAGAACTTGCCAGACTGTTACAACAGGAAGAAAGGGCAATACATCCCCCATGAAGAGCCGGTTGAAACAGTGAACTTCGGTACTGAAGAGGTCAAGAAAGAAGTCAAGATAGGTGCTAATTTGGAGCTTAGTGTCAAACTGCGGTTGATTCAGATATTGCATGATTATGTCGAGATCTTTGCCTGGTCATATGAAGATATGACAGGGTTGGACACTGATATTGTGGTTCATCGTCTGCCAAATAAAGAAGATTTTCCTCCAGTGAAGTAGAAAGTTCGTCGTATGCGTCCTGAGATGTCAAAAAAGATCAAGGCAGAAGTTATGAACCAGTTCATCGATGGGTTCTTAGTCGCCACATCCTATCCACAATGGGTTACTAATGTAGTTCTGATGCCTAAGAAGGACAGTATGGTACGTATGTGTGTGGACTACAAAGACCTGAGTAGGGCGAGCCCCAAGGATGATTTCCCGCTTACCCATATTGATGTTCTGGTTGACAATACCGCACAACATAAGGTATTCTCCTTCATGGACGGGTTCTCTAGTTACAATCAGATCAAGATGGCACCTTAGGACATGGAGAAAACAACTTTGTCACACAATGGGGCACTTTCTTTTACAAAGTGATGCCATTTGGGTTGAAGAATGTTGGGGCAACCTATCAGCGTGTTATGGTAGCTTTGTTTCATGACATGATCCATCATGAAATAGAGGTCTATGTTGACGACATGATAGTCAGGTCTCAAACAGAAGAAGAGCACCTTGATCACCTGTAGAAGCTATTTGAAAGGCTGAAGAAGTACAGATTGAGGCTGAACCAAAATAAGTGCACCTTTTGGGGTAAGATCTGGTAAGCTCTTAGGCTTCATTGTCAGCGGCAAGGGTATTCAAGTAGACCCAATAAAGTTTAAAGCTATACAAGAAATTCTAACTCCTCGCACTGAGAAGGAGGTTAGGGGATTCTTGGGACGCCTAAACTATATTTCTAGGTTTATTTATCATCTGACCGCTACTTGTGAGCCAATCTTCAAGCTACTAAAGAAAGATCAAGCAGTGAAGTGGAATGACGAATTCTAGAATGCCTTTGACAAAATAAAGGAATATCTTCAAGAGCCTCCAATTTTAATGCCGCCAGTTGAAAGAAGACCTTTGATCATGTACTTAACAGTATTAGAGAACTCAATGGGGTGTGTGTTGGGGAAGCATGACGAGTCTGGTCGAAAAGAGCATGCAATATACTACCTTAGAAAAAAATTTACCGACTGTGAAACAAGATACTCACTACTCGAGAAAACTTGTTGCGCTTTGGCATGGGCTACTCGCCGACTAAGACAATATATGTTGACTCACACTACCTTGTTGATCTCTAAAATGGATCCTATCAAGTACATCTTCGAGAAGCCCGCTCTCTCTAGAAGAATAGCAAGATGGAAAATTATCCTGACCGAATACCACATTCAATACACAACCCAGAAAGAAATCAAGGGAAGCGTACTAGTTGTTCATTTGGATCATCAGGTTGTGGATGATTACCAATCCATGAATTTTGAGTTCCCAGACGAGAACATCATCTTAGTAACTGATTGTGAAGAACCTGGACCGGATGAAGGACCTCAGAAAGGATCCCGATGGACTATGGTTTTTGACGGAGCTTTCAACGCACTTGGCAATGGCATCGGTGTCGTGATCATCTCTCCTGAAGGTTGTCCTACTCCCTTCACTGCCAGGCTATGTTTCAACTGTACCAACAATATGGTTAAGTATGAAGCATGTATCATGGGTCTCAAAGCTGCAATTGATTTAAAGATCAAGTTCTTAAGTGTGTTCGAAGACTCGACTTTGGTAATCAGCCAGATCAAAGGAGAATGGGACACGAAGCATCCTAATCTCATCCCTTACAAAGAGCATGTGTTGACACTGGTTCCACATTTTGAAGAAATTACTTTTGAGCATTTTCCACGAGAGGAAAATCAACTAGCGGATGCGCTAGCTACTATATCATCCATGTTCAAGGCCAGGTGGGATAACGAGGCTCCTCATATTACTATTGGGAGGATGGATGAACCCGCATACTGCATGAGATTGATACTGAAGAAGTAGTGGACAAACCTTGGTTCCATGAAGTCAAAAGATATCTCGAAGGCCAAGAGTATCCTGAAAGAGCTTCAGTCAATGATAAGAAGTTCCTAAGAAGGTTCTCTGCCAAATACTTTCTCAGTAATGGAATCCTCTACAAGCGCAACCACAATTTTACTTTGCTTCGGTGTGTAGACAAGAATGTAGCGGAGAAGATTATGGCTGATTTACATAAAGGTGCCTTTGGCACCCATTATAGTGGGCACTCCATGGCTAGAAAGATCCTACGGGCAAGATACTATTGGTCCACTATGGAAGCAGACTGTTATCAGCATTCGCGGACTTGTCACAAATTCCAGATCTATGCTGATAAGGTACATGTACCTCCGGTTCCTGTAAATTTCTTGACTGTTCCTTGGCCCTTTTCAATGTGGGGTATTGACATGATCGGAGAAATCAGACCTACCGCTTCCAATGGGCATCGCTTCATCCTTGTTTCCATTGATTACTTCATGAAGTGGGTTGAGGTCGCTTCTTTTGCTACTGTTACCAAGAATGTTATGGCGCGGTTCATCAAGCATAAACTTATCTATCGGTATGGTATCCTCAAAAGAATCATTACAGATAATGGTACAAATCTCAACAACACTATGATCACCAAATTCTGTAAGCAATTCAAGAAGATGAATGGCGTTGTAGAGGCTGCTAATAAGAACATTAAAAAGATCATCCAGAAGATAATAGTGACATATAAAGACTGGCATGAGATGTTACCATTTTCTCTTCATGGTTACCGCACCATATAACACACATTAACAGGGGCAACTCCTTTCTCTTTGGTATACGATATGGAAGATGTCCTACCTATTGAGGTCTAGATCCCTTTTTTGAAAATAATGAAGGATGCAGGGCTGAATGAAGACAAATGGGTTCAGACTCGACTTGACCAACTGAACCTGATTGATGAGAAAAGGCTTGCGGCTGTCTGTCATGGTCAGATGTACCATAAACGTATGATTAAGGCTTTTAACAAGGTCATACATCAAGTATATCAAGTTGGTGATCTAGTAATCAAGCACATCATACTACCATAAGGTGATCCCAAGGGAAAATGGACTCCCACATATGAAGGGCCATTTGTGATCAAGAACATATTTTCTGGTGGAGCCATGATCTTAACCACTATGGACGGTGAGGACCTTCCTCACCCTGTGAATGCGGACATAGTTAAAAGATACTACGCATGAATAAAGACCCACTAGGTTGACTGGCCTAGGCAAAAATAAGGGCATCCCGGTGAACCAAAAGGGTTCGGACAAAAATTAGGATAAATACGAAAAAAATCTGTACACCCGGCAAGTCGAAAACCTGAAAAGGCGGCTTGGGCAAAAAAGGGTATCCCGGTGGACTGAAAACCCAAAAGGGAGGTCCAGGAAAAAGTTAGGGATTTAAAGCGTATAACTATGTCCCGTTGGATCACCTTGCAACCAGACTTCAGTATCAACCATCAAGCTCAAACGGTACCAATCAATCCAATCAGCTTTAGACAAGTAGCAAAGTGATGAGACGCTCAAGGATATAAGGGAAATAGCAGAATTGAAACTCGATGGGATTATTACACATAGTTGTTTTCTCTTTATATTATAGTTTCCACTTTTACGACGATATTCTCTTACTAGAATGTCAATTACTTTCTATACAAAAATGCCAGTTATAGGCAAACTTCAAAATCAATACAAATCATTTCTTTGAAAGTACAAAACCATTTTTTTTCTATTTTTCTGTTTTGTTTTGCGAAAACCTCCAGTGATTATTTTTGACATATGCATTTGAATATGATTAATGTTTACAAATACTTGCATAAAAAACAGAAAGGTGGTTGCTAACGACTTTAAGAAACGAAACAATGCCTAAAAAGCCATATGTAGCCCCCGCAGTTACTTTCTCCAGCAGGTACAGAGGCTGAGACGTCCTGATGCAAAGTCACCACTATGCCCTCAGCATACGTCCTAGTGGTGCTTATATCCCTGCAGAGTGAAAACAACTGAAGTTTTGACCTCTTCTGCCCCAACAGAATTTTTATAATCTTAAATAGTTTATAAATCCAAATCCCCGGTAGAGTTTATTTCTCTAACTGCAGACATTCATCCACCAACGGAGTTTATTTCTTTAACTTTGGTAAAATCTTCCAACAGAGTATCTTCTCCCCAACGGAGCATTCTCAAGCAGAAGTCAAAGATCCCCGGAAGAGTATCCTCAAACGGGAAGAGGAAATCCCCGGCAAATCATCTCCCCAGCGGAAATGAAAGAACCACTTTCCTCATCTACCAAACAGCAGTCCGAGATTCAGCTTCTTGGTACTCTCCAACAGCAGTCATGGACTTATTTTCCCAGACTAGGAAATGTCGCAACAGCATTCCATGTTCATACATCATGGCATGTGCATACATATTGCATACAACACAATCTCATTTATTTTGAGAACATCATTACATAATGCATTTCATACATCATGACATTGCATAAAACTAATTCTTTACCTTTTCAGGAAAGATCAATCAACAAACATCATTAACTACTTATATTGCCTGACAGTCTTCTCAAAGGCTACATCTGACGAAGGGCTATTTAAGAATTTTCCTCAGATAGATAATTCAAGACCTCTGCTAGTTTAGTTTTAAATTGACTGATGATTTATTCTGATTATTTTCTGGTAGACACTTTGTAACATGGTGGGAGAACTAACTTGGTTGTTTTGTGTTTGATCACAATTATGCGGATAGCAAGAGTCGCCACCGACTTTTCTTTTATCCAAAAGGAAAGGCTGAAAAGAATAAGAAAAGACCTTTAGAGATGTTTTATTGGGTCCGGGGGGTAGATTATGAAAAGGGAAGTTATCTACAGGCTCTTGGTTGCTTGCTAGATCACTTTCTTTTGTTTGAATGTGCTGTGGTGTGGGTTTTGATAGTATTTTGAAAATGTCTTTGTAATGGTTCTCGTTTCTATAAGAACACGTACAAAGTGTTGTTTCGGAAATGATTCAAAGAAGTGTTTATGAAGTGTGTTTTTCGAAAGTGATTTTGAAAAGGTGTCTTCTTTGTAATGGCTCTCGTTTCTATAAGAACGCGTACAAAGTGTTTGTCTTTTGAAAATGTTTCAAATGAGTGTGTTGGTGCATGAAATGTTTTTGTTGTGAGCAAGCGATCAACTAGGAGCGAATCTACCTACTCAAAAGGTCTTAGATGTTCTTTTCCTCCTCCTTTGGATGTTGCTATCTTACCATTATTTTGGTAAGAAGCCCCATCATTGGATGTGAAGGGACGGGCGTGGGACGTTTGTATAGTCATTGAAAGCAACCTATGGGACGTTTTAGCAATGTCGTTTTAGGGACTAGATCGTTTACTGAAGGCAACATCGAGGGTCATCGAGGGACTACGATCTTTTATTGAGGGTCTTTGCTAAAACGCCCATGTTCGAGGGACATGACTATTTTTCCGATAGGCAATAAAATGAGATTACCCTAAGGATGTAAGTGTGTAAGTGTGTGTGATTTACATGCATTTTAGTCTTGATTAGGGTTATCAATTTGTTGATTTTATGTCTTTCTATACACACCCTAATTACTAGCATTTATGTTTGAAAGCAATAAATTGCCGAAATGTAAAGGTCCTACGCTATTACATCATTTAGGGATGGGGGTACAAATTTACAAATGGGGGCTTGCAAGAATTTAAATCCTAATTAACTATTACAACCATATTGACATGTACAATGCAAGAAAGAAAAAGGACTTGTTTAGAAAAACGGTTTTTTGTCTTAATGAATTAAAAAAAGGAATTAAATTAATTAACAAAAAAAATATATTTTTATGTCTTTTTTTATATTAATAAAAGGGTGTTAATGTTGAAAATGATTAAAAAAAAAGGAAAAAAATAATGAGAGATTGAATCAACATGTTGCTAAAGGCAAAACAAAAGGGATCAGAAGTTCTAAAGCCAGGCGTGTTATAACTCAGAAAGGAAAGTCAGTGGAAATCAGAAGTTCTGGATTGATACACTCTGAGGCCCTGCAAGGAACGTTAGAGAAAAAAACAACAGAACTTCTGGGTCGCTACATGCTGAAGTTCTGAATGTTAGAATAGTAAGAAAATCTTAGAAACTCTGCATATGTTAAAACAGTGAGGAGAACTCAGAAGTTCTGAGTTGTGCTAAATCAGTTAGTGAAAGTCAGAAGTTTAGTGTGTTTAAACAATGAAAACCATAGAATTTCTGTGTGTTGAAACAGTGAGGAGAACTCAGAAGTTCTGAGTTGTGCTAAAGCAGTGAGTGAAAGTCAGAAGTTTAGTGTGTTTAAACAGTGAGAAAATTAGAAGTTTTATGTTACATTTCAAATCTTTCCTCATATTAATCAGCACATCAGCAATTTATTCAGTTCTTAACAACAGCAAATTAGAAGGATAAAAGCACAACAGTTCATAGAAGTTCTAATCCTAATTCTGAGCCTAGCTTTATTCAAGAAGTTCGGATCCATAGTTTTTTTACTTATGTAATGATATGGACAACATCAATACTATGATAATTACATACTTAATGATGTTCTGAATGAAAAGATGAAAAGTTAGAAAGACTTACCTTGAATCCTAAGCGTGTGCTTGGAACTTGAGCTACTTCCTTTAGATGTTCTGGAGTCAGTGAGAGTAACGGAACAGTGGTTATGCTTTTTGATTCAAAGAGAAGAATAAAGGTTTTGTTTAGGATTTGCGAAGGTTTTTACTGTTTCCTCTTCTCTCTTTGATAATTCTCTCTCTCCAAAAGCCATCCCCTTGAAAGTGTGATGGAGCAACTTATTTATAGGTGAGTTTGTTGTGGTTTTGGGGGGAAAAACAAATGGGATTTATACATTTTTGGTATATTGTTCCATTGATTTTTAATCACAGCTTTTGTATGCTAATTTGGTGCAAATATGGGGTTTGAGAAAGTGCAGGTGTGGACTGGATCAACAGCTAGTTGTAGGACTGTGCCACAGCAAGGCAGCAGGTTGTTTAAACGAGGTTTTGGGATTTGATGATGTTCTGATTGCAGAAGACCAGAATGAGACTCGAAGGGTGGTGTTCGGACTGAAGCGTTGAACATAGCCTTCATATGTTGAAGAAGCATGTTCTGACTGAAGAGCATCGCTTCCACATGTTCTGATTAAAGCATCATGTTCTGAACCGTGTTTGCAAATTCTGATTGCACTTGCATGAAGGCTGGCCTAGAAGTTCTGAAGTATCATATTCTCTTAACACTTAGAAAATTTTCTAAATGTTTAGAAATTTGATTTTTTCAAAGTAATTTCTGACTTCTGATTTTTGAAATATAATTGTTGAAAATTGATTTTTGATCTAAAAGTCAAAGTTTAACTTTTCAGTGTGCTTTTGACCATTTTGCCCTTGTGAATGATTTTTTTGGAAAATTGTAATTCAAGACTTGAAACTTGATAGAAGCAAAACTGAGGGTCCAGGATGATCCTTTGAGAAATGAGAGGGCAAATTTTGGGGTACAACACACTTTCTCTAGTTCAGTTAAATCGGCCTAATATTTCTCTGATTCTATTCCAATTAAAGATAATTCAAGACCCCTGCTGGTTCAGTTTTAAATCGACCAATGATTTATTCTGATTCTTTTCCGGTAGACACTTTCTCTGGTTCAGTAAAATTGACCCTAAGATTTCTCTTATTCTATTCCAATTAAAGATGATTCAAGACCTCTGCTGGTTCAGTTTTAAATTGACCAATGATTTATTTTGATTCTTTTCCGGTAGACACTCTCTAGTTCAATTAAACCGACCCTAAGATTTCTCTGGTTCTATTCCATGTTAAAGATAATTCAAGACCTCTGCTGGTTCAGTTTTAAATCAACCAATGATTTATTTGATTCTTTTCCGGTAGACACTTTCTCTGGTTCAGTTAAATCGACCCTAAGATTTCTTTGATTCTATTCTAGTTAAAGATAATTCAATACCTCTATTGGTTCAGTTTTAAATCGATCAATGATTTATCCTGATTCTTTTCCAGTAGATACTTTCTCTGGTTCAGTTAAATCGACCCTAAGATTTTCTAATTCTTATCCAGTTAAAGATACTATAAAGCCTGGAATCCAACCAGATAGCAGTTTACTCCGTCGAATTACCGCAAAGCCTGGAGCCCGACCAGATAACAGCTTAATTTCTTCAAATCGCTGAAGCCTGGATACGACCAGATAACAGTTCAATATCTATAATTAATGCGCATCCTGGAACCGACCAAATAGCAGTTAATTTCATATTTCCCAGTAGGTCCCCGTGAAGCCTAGAGTACGACCAGATAACAGTCAAGCTTATTGTCCTCAGCAAGTAACTGTGAAGCCTAGATCCCGACCGGATAACAGCTCACTTTCGTCTCTCCAGTCAAGAGATAACTCCCTAGTAGAGTAGAGGACAACTGAAGCTCCTAGACTCTATTTCCTAAAACAGAGACCAACATTCCTCAGTAGAGTCCTCATCAACGACAGGAACATGAATCCCCACAAAGGAATCTCTCATGAAATCAGCATGTTCTCTAGATGGCATCTTTAAGCCCATCTCCGATGACTCTTCATCACTTTCTCTGGATGTCATCTTTAAGACCATCTCCGATAGTCTTCTGTCACCTTTTCCAAATGGAATCTGTAAGCCCATTCTTGATATTATCAACCAACAGTGTTACTTCAGGCGAGTACAAATTTCTGAGCACTCTAGTATTCAATCATCTTCCACCTTCAGATCACGAAAGGCAGACAAGCCAATCTAAATCTTCAGGTTTAAGAAGATTGAACAGGGGAAGCTATTGTATCCCAAAATTTGTCCTCTCATTTTACTCAAGGCATGCCTATTGAGGTCCTCAAATTGCTCAAGGATGACTAAGAATTAACCAGACAAATTCTCCTCCTAAGGCAATGAACCTCTAACTAGGGTTTCAATTCTCATCAAGATGTGTGAGCTCCAATGGTCTCAAATGTTTTCCATGGTACTAATATGTCTTCAAGATTGTCCATGACAAATTTCATGCCTTACACTACAAGTTTGCTCAGTCAACTACTCAAATGCTTGAAAATCAATTGTACTAGGTCAAAAGTCAATTGTGGCCCATATACAATCAAACTTCAAGATTTTTTGTCAACATCAACATTTTGAAGTGATATCCATCATTTGATCAAGGGTTGATCTTGATTCCTCAAGAAATGCTCCTAATTCATCAAAAGTCAAAAATTGCTAACTAGGGTTTCTATAGGAAAAGTCAACTGAACTTTGACCAGTCATAACTTACTCATACATTATCAGAAATTTTTCCAACAAGGCTCATTTTGAAGAGAATCCAATTCCCTACAACTTCTCTTCAGTAATCAAGTTCAAGAAATGCATCAATTGAAAGGTACATGCTCATACATTATGGGTCCTTTCAAAAAGTCAACAAAAACACCTTTTGGGTCAAAGCTCCTTACATAAAAATGGAAGATCCAATTGAGATGAAACTAAAAGGGTTGTTTAGAGGACATCCTAATCTCTCTAAAAAGTCCTAGAATACCCTCATAGGGTTAAAATTGAGAGATATATGCATTGCTAAAGTTGACCAAATTTGAAGAAGCGCATGAAGGAAATATTGATTAAACTTGGATTTTTTCTAAATGGGCCTATCCTTTTGTGATCCAAACTTGTTTCTAACTTGGTCCACGACCTCTAAACCCATACATGCCCTATTTCGTCATTTATTTTATTTATCTTGATTTTTAGTCATTTAAAATTCAATTTAAATTAAAAAATGATTAAAAAAATATATAAATATTGCGTGGGATTGGTTTCCAATTAAATATTGAATATATATTCAGTTTATAACAAGGGAATCTCGTGGAAAGAGGCAAGAGATATGATTTGGTCCAAAAAAGCAAATATTCACATAATTGGAAATCAAATATTTTTCCATGAAAACCATTTATGTCTCTCCTTAATCTTACCCTAATTTGATTTCTACTTAAGCACAAACATCTTAGCCTAAGGGAATACGCGCAGCAGCCTCAAAAGAACCCTAACATTTTCTCAAAAAATTTCAAAGAGTGGTGCAATTTGAGATTCCTCTCTCCATCCAACTTCAACCAAAACTAAGGACTCCATCAACCTCCTGCAGATCTTAGCACCTCATCCCATCCATCATTGAAAGCCAAAGTGCACATAATCATCCTAGCCTGATCCTCTCACTTTCGTAAAAATCTTGGATCTCAAACTCGCTTAACTCTTAATATAAACTCCTTTTGACTGCACATTCATATTGTTATTATTGGTTGCGAATTTCCTATCGTGTTACATGCAAAGAACAATGCCAAAATTCCAGATCACCATTGTTAGGGTTTAGAGATATGCAAGTTTCAGTTTCCATGATGCAGGACTTTTCAGATCAATTTAACCCCATGGTTGACTTCACAACCTATGATTTAGGGGGGGGGGGGGGGGGGGTAGGTTAAATTTCTGGTTCGGAAACATGTTATTTTACAGGTTGGGATTTTGAAGGCGTCGGAGACGATGGTGGTCGACCACCGTGAGAGGGGGTTTGACCCTCCCTGTGCTGGCGTGGCTGAATAACAATTCTTGATTGGTCCATTCAAACTCCTAGGGGCCCACTGAAGGGCGCGCGTCGACAACTCAGCAATTGTCTTATTTTCATATTATAATGTTTTGTTTTATTTATATTTACGAATGAACATAATGGTCCAGTGGTGAGAACGAAGGGTGTTAAGGCATTACATGGTGCAAGGGCAGGGGTTTGATCCTTGCCTCTTGCATTTTTCATTTTCCTAATGTTTCTTGCAGGATCCAATATTTTGCCTCCTAGCGTGCACCTCATAAATCTCCAGATCCCATCCATTAGATCTTAGTGGATCCATATCCAGCGCTCTTGAAGCGCTTCCCCATGATAGACCTCCAGAGAATCAGCAACATGTGATCAGGCAGGCGTTGGGCCAACACATCTGGACCTAACAATTTTCAGCGCCATACCCCCCCCCCCCCCCAAACTGTTTCATACACCAGGCCCATTTCATTCTTTTTTTTTTTTTAATTTACTTTATTTTATTTTTTTTAAATTTATTTTTATTTTAATCATAAAATCAACAAAAACCACAAAAAATATACTTAGGTTTTTTTATAATCAAAATCAACTCTTGTAAATTAATTTAATTTAATTGATTTTAACTTGTTTTCTTTAATTTAAAATGATTAAAAATTAGGTTAAATCTCAAATATTTTTCATATAAAATAATAAAAAAAAATTTATTAAGCAATTAGATTTTTAGGCTTTGTCAAACTTATTCCCGTCTTAACTTTTGCGCGTTGTTATCTTTCGTACTATTATTTTTTTAATTAATGTATCTGTGCACAGTTTGTAATAGTTTAAAATTAGGGTTTATTTATTGTTTATTCCCCCAATTGTTGAACTTGTAAATCCCCCTCCCCGAGGCCTTGTAGTAGCATAGGACTATCTTCTTGTTTCTACTTTCCGCACTATTAACTACTTGTTATTAGGTTTGCATGGAAAGACTGTAAATTAAAACGATTAGGTAATCCTAAATTGCAAGATAAATGAACTAGATAATTCACTTGCACATGTTCACCCTTAGGGTATCTCCCATTTCGGTTGCCTTCGAAAACGGTCACAATTCTCGAAATATGAGAATTTTTAGTGGTTGTCCTTTAGTTCAAGAGATCACAAGTCCCTTGATGACCCTTTCAATGTCTCCTCGGTTAAAAAGTGATCTTAGAACTTTAGGACGATTACTAAAAGTTCTTGCCCAGTTACCTTAGTGATCGTAAACATCCCTTCGATAGTCCCTCAACATCCAATGACTAGGGTTACCTACTCACTAATAGTAGGATAACACTGTCTAAAGGAAAGGAGGAAAAAGAACACCTTTTCGAGTAGGTAGATAACTATTAGGTACTTGCTCAAAAACAACTTTTTCACACTACACTTTCAAAACATTTTCAAAAAAATGCTTTATCAACACTCTTGAGGACTGATACAAGAGTTATCATAAAGCAATCAATTTTTCAAACACACAAGCACAAACAACAATTTTAAAAAATGAGCAAGTATCTAAGAACCTGTAGAAAACTACAGATGGAAAGGGTGCTAACACCTTCCCTTTCCATAATCTACCCCCTTACTCAAAAAACTCTCGAAAAGATCTTTTTCTGTTCTTTTCATCCTTTCCTTTGTTGGATAAAAGAAAATCCGGTGGAGACTCTTGCTTACCGCAACATTTGCGAACACAAATGCAAAACCAGTATAACAATCATTTCTTCCACCGTATTACAGTTTGCCATACACCTTTCACCGCCAGATTGTACTAACAATACGACCGAGTATGAAGCATGCATTATGGGTATCAAAGCTGCCATCGATATGAGTATTAGATTTTTGAATGTATATGGGGATTCAGCCCTAGTGATCAATCAGATTAAGGGAGAATGGGACACGAAGTATCCAAATCTCATTCCTTATCGAGAGCATGTGTCGACATTAATTTCGTACTTCGAAGAAATCACTTTTGAACACATTCCACGAGAAGAGAATCAATTGGCAGATGCACTAACTACCATGTCATCTATGTTCAAAGTCAGATGGGATAATGACGCTCCTCGAATTACTATTGAGAGACTAGATGAACTGGCGCAGTGCTACGAAGTTGATAGTGATGTAGTAGAGGAAAATCCTTGGTACCACAAAGTAAAAAGATACCTCGAAACTCAAAAATATCCTGAAGGGGCATCTATCAATGATAAGAAATTTCTAAGGAGGTTCTCTGCCAAGTTCTTTCTGAGTAACATAATCTTGTACAAGTTCAACCACGATTCAACTTTGCTTCGTTGTATAGACAAGAAGGAAGCTGAGAAAATTATGGAAGATATGCACAAAGGTGTCTTTGGTACTCACTCTAGCGGACATATAACAGCTAAGAAGATTTGAGAGCAGGTTATTATTGGTCTACCATGTAAACCGATTTCCATCATCATTCTAGAACTTGCCATAAATGCCAGATTTATGCTGATAAAGTACATGTTCCTTCCTTTGAATGTCTTGACTGCTCCTTGGCCATTTGCAATGTGGGGCATTGATATGATTGGGGAGATTAAGCCTACTACTTCCAATGGGCATTGTTTCATCCTTGTCACTATTGATTACTTCACATAGTGGGTAGAGGCAACCTCGTTTGCTTCTGTTACCAAGAATGTTGTGGCTCGATTCATTAAGTATAACCTTATATGTCGGTATGGCATCTTTGAAAGGATCGTCACAGACATTGGTACTAATCTTAACAATACTATGATCATGGAACTATGCATGCAGTTCAAGATTAAGCATGATAATTCCTCTCTGTACCGACCAAAGATGAATGGCACAGTGGAACCCGCCAACAAGAATATCAAGAAGATCTTGCAGAAGATGGCGGTGACATACAAATATTTGCATGAGATGCTACCGTTTTCTCCTTATGGTTACCGCACTTCAGTATGTACATCAACTAGGGCAACCTTGTTCTTTCTAGTCTATGATATAGAGGTTGTCTTACCTGTTGAAGTCCAGATTCCTTCCCTTAGGATTATGAAAGACGCATGTTTAGATGAAGACGAATGGACTCAGACTCGACTTGACTTGATAAATTTGATTGATGAAAAAAGGCTTGTGGTTGTTTGTCATGGTCAAATGTATAAGAAACACATGATGAAGGCCTTTAACAAGAAAGTCAAACATTAAGCGTACCAGGTTGGTGATTTGGTAATAAAGCGCATCATCCTACTACAAGTGATCCCAGGGGGAAATGGACTCCCACATACGAAGGGCCATTCGTGATCAAAAAGATATTTTCTAGTGGTGCTATGATACTTACCACCACGAACGGTGAAGATTTTCCACACCCTATGAACACGGACATAGTCAAAAAATAATATGCATAAAAGAGACCCGCTAGGTTGACTGGCCTAGGAAAAAATAAGGGCATCCCGACGAGGCAAAAGGGTTCGGGCAAAAATTAGGGATATATATATAAATTGTACATCCGGCAAGTCGAAAACATGAAAAGGCGGCTTGGGAAAAAAAAGATATCCCGATGGACTGAAAACCCGAAAGGGAAGTCTAGGAAAAAGTTAGGGATTAAAGCGTACGACTATGTCCCGTTGGATCACCCATCTATTTACAACCAGCTTTACTACTAGCGTCAAGTTTCAAATGGTACAGATTAATTCAATCATCTTCTTCCGACAACAAGTGATGAAATATTTGAAGACATAAGGATAATAACATAGTTGAAACTCGATAGGATCGTTTCCACATAGTTGTTTTTCTTTGTTTTTCACTATGTACCCCTCTTTCAATTTCCACGATGATTTCAACTTACTAGGATTTGTCTCCTTGTATAACATTGCTTGTTTATAGACAAACTTTCAGAATCAATGCAATTAAATATTTCAAAATTCAAAATTGTTTTTACTTTCTCTGTTTGGTTTGAAAAAACGTCCAATGATTATATTGAATGAACATATGCATTTGAATATGATTACTGTTTATAAATATATGCATGAAAACAAGATTAGCATTTACTAAAGACTTTAGGAGTTGGGATAATGTTCAAGTTATCCAAAAATTCCCATAGAACGATCTCCATAGAACTATCTCTACAGAGCTATCTTCACAAGCTCATCGCCAACAAAGATATATCCCCCGAAAATTCTAATATGCCCTCAGACAAAAATTGGGGTATCTTCCAGCAGTTCACCTCCATATCCCGATGAATAGCTTGACATGATAATATTCCCCAATAAGTCCCCTAGTGAATAAAGAGGTTGGATCATTTCCCAAGCATATGGTTGAAACTTCTTCAGCGCAGCCTATGAATTTCCAATCCCCATCAGAGATTATTTCCTCAACATAGTCTACAGGATTTAATTCCCCAATGAAGTTTATTTCTCCAATACTGAAAATTCCCCGACAAAATTCTCTTTTCAGAATATCATTCAACATTGTCTTCCCTAGAAAAGCTGGTACCCTTATACGAAACCTGGTCAGATAGTGTATCGGAGGATAATTCATCTCTTTTATCCCCAGTCACGGTACATAAGAATCAAATCCTTCAATAGAAAGAATGACAAGCGGCCGAATCTCCTTGAATACTTCTAACCTCAAGCAAAAGTCGAAGATCCCCAACGGAGTATCCTCAAACAGAAAGCGGAAATCCACAGTAAAGTTATTCTAAACAAAATTAAGGAACTATTGTCTTCATCCCAACAACAGTCAAGGATTCATTTTCCCTAGCCAGAGTTGTTACACGAAGCTACTGATATGCTCCAATGACATATTGCATCCATACATCATTTACAAAATATCGTAACATATACACATATACTATTCTCATTTATTTTGAGAGCGTCATTACAAATTACATTTCATACATCATGACATGGCATAAAGCTAACTTTGTTTTCAGGTTAAGTTTGCAAACAGACTAATATTATAGACCGGTTGTAGATCAATTCTCGAAATAGGTCGGGGTGACTATCTACATGACCAGATCATTTCCCTCCAAGACTAATTCTGATGAGAATTTCATTCAAAGACTCATTCTGAAAAGTATTTCCTTTGGATACAGTCGGGCGTAGACTCATTCCAATACATCATTTAGATGCATTCGGGAGAAGACTCATTCTGATCCACTTTTGGATATAGTTTGACATAGACACATTCCAATACATTATTCAGATATAGTCGGGCGAAGACTCATTTTGATCCTCTCATAGATATAATCAAGACATAGACTCATTCTAGAACATCATTCAAATACAATCGAGACATAAGATTCATTCTGACACTCCCTAGCACGTCTGCTAGATACTGCCAGACATAGACTCACTCTAGTATACTCTTTCAGATACAGTCAGGCATAGACTCATTCTGATACTCCTATCAACAGTTACTCATGATGGCATCTATAAGCCCATATCTGACGACACTATATCACCTCTCCAAACGACATCTTTAAGCCCGTTCAAGCAGAACAATCAACCAATAGTGTTACTCCGCGCACATGTGAGTGAAAATTTCTGGGCACTTAAGTGTTGAATCCTCTTCTCCCTTCAGATCACGAATGGCGGACATGCCAATCTAACTCTTCAGGTTTAAGAAGATTGAACAGGGGCAGTTGTTGTACCCCAAAATTTTCCCTCCCATTTTTGAAACAAATTGATTTAAGATACCTTTTCATGCTCATGAAAGTCTCAAACACTCAAGACTTATCAAAGATTAACCAGACAAACTCTCCTCCTAAGCAATTGACCTACAACTAGGGTTTTGCTTTTCTCAAAGGAAATTGAGTTTCTAATGCCTCAGTAAATTAGCCAGATGATTGAAAATCAATTGTATTAGACAAAAAATTAACTTTGACCAATCTACAATCAAACTTCAAGATTTTTGATCAACATCAATATTTTAAAGTCACATTCATCATTTTATCAAAGGTTGATCATAATTCATCAAGAAAACTCAAGATTCATCAAAAGTCAAAAGTTACTAAATTAGGGTTTTCTTTAGGAGAAGTCAACTGAACTTTGACCAAACATAATTTTCACATACTTCATCAGAAATTCCTCAACCAAAACCCCATTTGATAGAAATTCAATTCCCTACAACTTTGTCTCTCTAAGCTCAAGGTCAAAAAATGCTTTATTTGAGAGATATGGGCCAAAACATTACAGGTCATTTTAAAAGTCAACAAAAAGACTTTTTTGTCAAAGCATCTTACATCAAGTTAAATACTTCAAATTAAAAAATGACAAACATTAAAATTGTAAGAGATATCTTGAGGTTTCCAAAAAGTCCAAGATCATCTTCATATGACAAATATTGAGAGTTATGATTGGTGCAAGTTGAGCAATTTTGAGAAAATCCATGAAACCTAAATTAAGCAAACTTGAATCTTTGGGCTAATGGGTCTAATTTTTCAGGTCCAAACGTGTTCAGGACCTCATAAGGGGCATATTCATTCACATATTTTTTTTATGATTTTTATTTCTTTTATTTGGATTTTATTCATTTAAATACAAGTTAAATCAAATAAAATATGAAAGCATTGATATAAGGCATGTAGGATTTTGATCTGATCAAATTGGAGGCCCAAAAAAACTACCTTGAAGCTCAAGAAATTGTGTGGCTTATGTTTGAAGCAAATCTTCATAGTTTTGGAAGGTTTGAACTTATTTTCAAACAAAATCAAAGATACAGTTGCATGAGATGTCCAAGCTCATCACTTGACCTAATATTCTCCTCTATATATACATAACATATTCAGACATCAAGGACCACAAAACACTGCCTCAAGAACACACTCAAAAATTCCAAAATTTCTCAAAGCTAGGGCAAACTCAAACCCTCATGTGCATCCACTCTCAATACATTCCAAGCATCACATTAGCTTCCTGAAGTTCCCAGGAAATCATTCCAATCATACTTGAAGTTAGTAGCATCCCAGAAAACTCTCCTTCAACATCGTCGATTTGGTAAACTATATGAATTTCAAACTTTTAATTCATGCAATTTAAATGAATTTGATGCATACATATATATTCATGATGATGTTTAGAACAAGTTTGAATAAGAAAACGCAAGCTTTGACGCAGGGAATACGAGATGCTATTGTTAGGGCATAAAATTCTGTTTGTTTTGTATCTTGTGTTACAAGCGTTTTCATGCCAAATTAACACCACCATTGGATTCAGGAGGTCCAAATTAGGGGAACAAGTCTCCTCTTTATCTTTAAATCTTGTTGTTTTTTACATGTTGAATTTTGAGGTTATTGGAGAAGACAACCGGAGCTAGGGCTCCGGCGCTTCTCTGATCCAATTGTTTTACTATATATTGATTTTTATTTTAATAACAAAAAGCCAGTGTAGCGTAGATGGTGAGAAGTGTGGATGTTAACATAAGAGGAGTGGGTTCGATCCCCATGTTTTGCAATTATTTTGTTTTTTCAAGATTTCAACGGAGGTTCATAATGTATTGAGTGATTCTTATTCTCCATCACAAACGAGCGCATGATGTAGTGGTAAAGGGAGATCCTATGAGGCCAAGGGCATGGGTTCAACACCCACCCCATGCATTCTTTTGTTTTCGTATTTTTCTAACCCTAATTTCATTCTTTTTCTTAATTAATTCATTTTTAATTAACCATTAACAAACCTAATTTTTTTCAACACTTTAACAAATTAGGGTTAGGGTTTTCAATTAGTAATTAAATTTTTTTGATATATTTTATTTACTAATTAATTAATTAATTAACTTTTTCTTAATATTAAAATTAATTAGAAACAATTAGGTTTTAATTAATTATTAACACTTAAATTATCTTCTACACAAAAACATTTAACATTTAACATTTTTCTAATATTTTTCTTATTTCTTTTGCTATTTAATTTTCTTTGACAATTGTATAGATCCATACATCATTTACAAAATATCGTAACATATACACATATACTATTCTCATTTATTTTGAGAGCGTCATTACAAATTACATTTCATACATCATGACATGGCATAAAGCTAACTTTGTTTTCAAGTTAAGTTTGCAAACAGACTAATATTATAGACCGGTTGTAGATCAATTCTCGAAATAGGTCGGGGCGACTATCTACATGACCAGATCATTTCCCTCCAAGACTAATTCTGATGAGAATTTCATTCAAAGACTCATTCTGAAAAGTATTTCCTTTGGATACAGTCGGGCGTAGACTCATTCCAATACATCATTTAGATGCATTCGGGAGAAGACTCATTCTGATCCACTTTTGGATATAGTTTGACATAGACACATTCCAATACATTATTCAGATATAGTCGGGCGAAGACTCATTTTGATCCTCTCATAGATATAATCAAGACATAGACTCATTCTAGAACATCATTCAAATACAATCGAGACATAAGATTCATTCTGACACTCCCTAGCACGTCTGCTAGATACTGCCAGACATAGACTCACTCTAGTATACTCTTTCAGATACAGTCAGGCATAGACTCATTCTGATACTCCTATCAACAGTTACTCATGATGGCATCTATAAGCCCATATCTGACGACACTATATCACCTCTCCAAACGACATCTTTAAGCCCGTTCAAGCAGAACAATCAACCAATAGTGTTACTCCGCGCACATGTGAGTGAAAATTTCTGGGCACTTAAGTGTTGAATCCTCTTCTCCCTTCAGATCACGAATGGCGGACATGCCAATCTAACTCTTCAGGTTTAAGAAGATTGAACAGGGGCAGTTGTTGTACCCCAAAATTTCCCCTCCCATTTTTGAAACAAATTGATTTAAGATACCTCTTCATGCTCATGAAAGTCTCAAACACTCAAGACTTATCAAAGATTAACCAGACAAACTCTCCTCCTAAGCAATTGACCTACAACTAGGGTTTTGCTTTTCTCAAAGGAAATTGAGTAATGCCTCAGTAAATTAGCCAGATGATTGAAAATCAATTGTATTAGACAAAAAATTAACTTTGACCAATCTACAATCAAACTTCAAGATTTTTGATCAACATCAATATTTTAAAGTGACATTCATCATTTTATCAAAGGTTGATCATAATTCATCAAGAAAACTCAAGATTCATCAAAAGTCAAAAGTTACTAAATTAGGGTTTTCTTTAGGAGAAGTCAACTGAACTTTGACCAAACATAATTTTCACATACTTCATCAGAAATTCCTCAACCAAAACCCCATTTGATAGAAATTCAATTCCCTACAACTTTGTCTCTCTAAGCTCAAGGTCAAAAAATGCTTTATTTGAGAGATATGGGCCAAAACATTACAGGTCATTTTAAAAGTCAACAAAAAGACTTTTTTGTCAAAGCATCTTACATCAAGTTAAATACTTCAAATTAAAAAATGACAAACATTAAAATTGTAAGAGATATCTTGAGGTTTCCAAAAAGTCCAAGATCATCTTCATATGACAAATATTGAGAGTTATGATTGGTGCAAGTTGAGCAATTTTGAGAAAATCCATGAAACCTAAATTAAGCAAACTTGAATCTTTGGGCTAATGGGTCTAATTTTTCAGGTCCAAACGTGTTCAGGACCTCATAAGGGGCATATTCATTCACATATTTTTTTATGATTTTTATTTCTTTTATTTGGATTTTATTCATTTAAATACAAGTTAAATCAAATAAAATATGAAAGCATTGATATAAGGCATGTAGGATTTTGATCTGATCAAATTGGAGGCCCAAAAAAACTACCTTGAAGCTCAAGAAATTGTGTGGCTTATGTTTGAAGCAAATCTTCATAGTTTTGGAAGGTTTGAACTTATTTTCAAACAAAATCAAAGATACAGTTGCATGAGATGTCCAAGCTCATCACTTGACCTAATATTCTCCTCTATATATACATAACATATTCAGACATCAAGGACCACAAAACACTGCCTCAAGAACACACTCAAAAATTCCAAAATTTCTCAAAGCTAGGGCAAACTCAAACCCTCATGTGCATCCACTCTCAATCCATTCCAAGCATCACATTAGCTTCCTGAAGTTCCCAGGAAATCATTCCAATCATACTTGAAGTTAGTAGCATCCCAGAAAACTCTCCTTCAACATCGTCGATTTGGTAAACTATATGAATTTCAAACTTTTAATTCATGCAATTTAAATGAATTTGATGCATACATATATATTCATGATGATGTTTAGAACAAGTTTGAATAAGAAAACGCAAGCTTTGACGCAGGGAATACGAGATGCTATTATTAGGGCATAAAATTCTGTTTGTTTTGTATCTTGTGTTACAAGCGTTTTCATGCCAAATTAACACCACCATTGGATTCAGGAGGTCCAAATTAGGGGAACAAGTCTCCTCTTTATCTTTAAATCTTGTTGTTTTTTACATGTTGAATTTTGAGGTTATCGGAGAAGACAACCGGAGCTAGGGCTCCGGCGCTTCTCTGATCCAATTGTTTTACTATATATTGATTTTTATTTTAATAACAAAAAGCCACTGTAGCGTAGATGGTGAGAAGTGTGGCTGTTAACATAAGAGGAGTGGGTTCGATCCCCATGTTTTGCAATTATTTTGTTTTTTCAAGATTTCAACGGAGGTTCATAATGTATTGAGTGATTCTTATTCTCCATCACAAACGAGCGCATGATGTAGTGGTAAAGGGAGATCCTATGAGGCCAAGGGCATGGGTTCAACACCCACCCCATGCATTCTTTTGTTTTCGTATTTTTCTAACCCTAATTTCATTCTTTTTCTTAATTAATTCATTTTTAATTAACCATTAACAAACCTAATTTTTTTCAACACTTTAACAAATTAGGGTTAGGGTTTTCAATTAGTAATTAAATTTTTTTGATATATTTTATTTACTAATTAATTAATTAATTAACTTTTTCTTAATATTAAAATTAATTAGAAACAATTAGGTTTTAATTAATTATTAACACTTAAATTATCTTCTACACAAAAACATTTAACATTTAACATTTTTCTAATATTTTTCTTATTTCTTTTGCTATTTAATTTTTTTAGACAATTGTATAGATCCATACATCATTTAAAAAATATCGTAACATATACACATCGGAAACTAAATTATGATCTCATTTGTCAAGAAATCCTACCACTTGTCAGCAACGATCCATCATTGAAGGTGAAAACCATAATCTCCCACATCACTACGGTATTTAACTATACTCCGTCTTACCGAAAGGTGTGGTTAGCAAAGACCAAGGCGATTGAAAAGGTATATGGAAACTGGGAGGAGTCATACCAAGAACTTCCTCGCTACCAGAATACACTCCAAACTTATTCTCTGGGTATTGTTTACATTTTGGAAATAGTGCCAGTGTACGCCCCAGATAGTAGTCAACTCAACGGAAATGGAATATCCAGTCGAGTGTTTTGGGCTTTTCAACCTTGCATCACAAGGTTTGCGTCATGCAAACTGTGATCGGTGGAAATAGAACTGACTGTTTAAAGCTGGTTTTGCGAAATGTCGCGGAAGCAAGAGTCGCCACCGTCTTTTATTTTCTCCAACCTGGAAAGGACAAAAGCACAGCAAAATTCCTTATGACAATGTTTCTCGGTTCGGGAGGTAGATTTATAGCTCTTAGGTGCTTGCTCTTATGTTTTCAAAATTTGTTTGCTTTTCAATTGTGTGTGGGTTTTGTAAAAAGTTTCATTTGAAAAGTTTCTAAGTAACTCTTGTATCTGTCCTCAAGAGTGTATGAAAAATTTGTTTGAAAAACTTTTAGAAAGTGTGAGGTGTGAAAAGTTGTTTTTGTTTGTTTGAAAAGAGCAAGTACCCATGAGAATCTACCTACCCTAAGGAATTAAGCTGTGTAAGAGTCCTTTAGATAGTGCTATCCCACCATTGAGAGGTAGGTAGCACCGTCGTTGGAGGTGTTCGGGTCAATTCGATTAAGGGACAGTGTGGTCACCGAAGCAATGGTAGGACACCTTAGAAGTAACCCTAATGTCCTAGATCCTTTGTATCCGAGGAAACCATTTCGAGGCAACTGGATCTTTTGGACAGAAGGGCGACCTCTAAGACACCCTATACTTGATGACCACTTTTCGAGGCAACGAGTGAAGCGTACCCTAGGAGTGGCATGTGCCTTGTGTGTTGTTTTTCAGTTAATTGTTTTTTGTACATGTTATTTGTGAGCTACGGATTAATTTTATTTACATACGTTCTTTCATGCATTTAACAGTTAGGGGTGCGGAAAGTAAATTACGGAAATATAAATTCTACGCTATTACAAGGCGCGGGTCTATACATCGCCAAAAATTACAAAGACCCGTTTTTGGTAAATAAGTACGGAAAGTAAATAAAAACAGTAAAGTCCTAATTACTATTACATGTCCGTAGCAATTACATAATAATAAACTGTGCGCGAAATGAAAAAATTGAATCGGAATGTTCTAAGGGTGTTGACCCTTTTAAGAAAAGAAATTAATTTTTTTTGGTCTTTTTGTAATTAAAGTGAAATTAAAGCTAATTAATGACTAATTAATTAATTTAATTAAAAGAAAATATTTTTTTGTTTTTTATTTTTTATGAAATAAAAGAAATGAAATAAAATTAAAAGTGAACTTCACCTAATTCTAGATCTATTTTAATTATTTAAGAAAAGGAATTAAAATGGCCTAATTAAACTATTTTTGTTAATGTTTATTTACAAAATAAAATAATAATAATAATAATGATGTAATTCTATTTTTTTTATTTTTATGAAAATATGTTAATTAAGTTAATTGTTAATAATAAAAATAATTAAAAGGTTAGCAATTAAAAATAAGAAAAAAATGACAAAAACAAAATAAAAAAGAAGTAAAAACCAAGGGGTGTGTGTGCTGAAATGGAGGGTGTATTTAAGCAATTTAGGCCCACTGAAATCTAAGCCACGTTTGAATTTCATGATTGCCTGCAGCACGCTTGACTCCAGAGCATGGTGTGCTAGCCTTTTGGACCTTTGGATCTGTGCTGGTGAACACTTGGAGCGTTGGGATATGAGGTTTATGGTGTTCCTCCTTTGAGAATCTGCACATGAAAGCAATGAAAAAAAAATGATATGGAAATTATAGGGGACCTGGGAAGAACTTACAGCGCGGTATGAGCCTCAGGACTTGGCAAAGGTTGCTTTAGCTTCAGGGTATGGCAAGGAATAGAACCACGTGCTTGTTTTGATCTGAAGATGCTCGCAACTATGTTTTAGAACTCTCACTTTTTGAATAATTTTTGGTTTTTCTCTTGGCCGTTTCTGCACACACTATTTTTTTGAATGAGGTTGGGAAGGCTTGTATATATAGTAATGAATGAGAATCAATCAAAATTATGGTCATTAAGCTTATGCAATTATGTTCTTGGTTTCCTCCATAACCAACATTGAACCATTTGCCATATTTGTGAAATTTTGAATTTTTATGCCCATAATTGGCCTTGCACGAATTTGGAATGTGTTTCAAGGTGCATCAAAGCCATTCAACACAAAATATATCCCTCCATTAATTTCTTTGATTTTTATTTGATTTTAAAAGATTTAAAATGAATTAAATCAAATAAAATTAAATAAAAATGGAAAAATTAATTTTAAATCTTGAAATAAATTGTGGGACACGTGGGAGGCATGGCCAAGCTGAATCAAGTGGAAAAAGTGGGCCCCTTTTGTCAAAAATGAAGTTTCAAGGATAATTGACTTTGGCCATTTCACAAAAATTTCCCAACTTCTCCAATGCATATCTTGCTCAATTTTGAAGCTATGAACATGTTCTTGGACATTTTGGAAAGGTCTTGAAGTCCTATAACCAATGTCTTTGGTACCATGTCATTTTGATTTACCAATCTCATGTTATGGTCTTTGACTTAAAGTGCCTTTTTGTTGACTTTTGAAAATGACCTATAATGTTGAAATTGATAACTTTTTGTGAGAGCATTTCTTGGACTTGGAATGTGAATATGAGTTGTAGGAAATGTCCTCCAATTCAAGATGAGCATTGGATGAGATTTTTCTGATGAACCATGAAAAAGTTATGCCTTGGTCAAGTTACAGTTGACTTTTCAATTGTCCAAAAATAGAAACTTTTGACACCTTGATGATTTTTGAGCCATTCTTGTGAAATCATGATCAAGACTTGATCAAGTGATGATTGTGGCTTCAAAATAAGATGTTGACCAAAATTTTTGACTTTTGACTGCCAAATGACCATTTTGCCCCTACAGTTGACTGTGAAGCAATTAGGGTTTTTGACTGTGCAACTTGACCTTGTGAGCCTTGAAACTTGGCATGTAGATACTTGACAATGTGTATGAGCATGTGGGACTTGATTGAGCCCTTGGAAACTTCAACTTCCTTGCAAGAACCAAAACCCTAATTTGACTGGCCTGGGAGAGTGGTTGACTGTGCAGCCCTTGAGTAGACTTTGAACAATTTGGGGTGATGCTTGTCAAAACTTTGAAGAATATGGGAGGGCAAATTTTGGGGTACAACAGTTGCCCCTGTTCAATCTTCTTAGACCTGAGGATGTAGATTGGCTTGTGTGCCTTTCGTGATCCGAGGGTGGAAGATGATTGAACACTAGAGTGCCCAGAAATTTGCACTCACATAGTAGAGTATCAACAGTGTGATAGCGGGAATGGGCTTATAGATGCCATTTGGAGACTGATGGATAGGAGGATGGGCTTACAGATGCCATCTGGAGGTGTGACAGAACCTTGTCGGAAATGGGCTTATAGATGCCATTTGGAACTGTAATGGATAGTTGAATCTGAATAAGAAATATAATAGCTTCCGGGATGGGGCATCTCTAGGTTGTCTTTTAGAAGTTGGGATCTGAATAAGCAGTAGAATAGCGTCCGGGTCAGGAGCATCTCTGAGCTATATTTCAAAGGAAATCTGGAATAAGTATCAGAACGTCGCCATGCCTGGGTCACATCTGAACTATCTCTAGGAGGAGTCTCGAATAAGCAAAAGAACAGCATCCATATCTGGAGCGTTTCCAAGCTATCTCTGAAAGGAAATCTGGAATAAGTATCAGAACGTCGCCATGCCTGGGTCACATCTGAACTATCTCTAGAAGGAGTTTTGAATAAGCAAAAGAACAACATTCATATCTGGAGCATTTCCAAGCTATCTCTGAAAGGAAATCTGGAATAATTATCAGAACGTCGCCATGCCTGGGTCACATCTGAACTATCTCTAGAAGGAGTCTTGAATAAGCAAAAGAACAACATCCATATCTGGAGCATTTCCAAGCTATCTCTGAAAGGAAATCTGGAATGAGTATCAGAACGTCGCCATGCCTGGGTCACATCTGAACTATATCTAGAAGGAGTCTTGAATAAGCAAAAGAACAACATCCATATGTGGAGCATTTCCAAGCTATCTCTGAAAGGAAATCTGGAATAAGTATCAGAACGTCGCCATGCCTGGGTCACATCTGAACTATCTCTAGAAAGAGTCTTGAATAAGCAAAAGAACAGCATCCATATCTGGAGCATTTCCAAGCTATCTCTGAAAGGAAATCTGGAATAAGTATCAGAACGTCGCCATGCCTGGGTCACATCTGAACTATCTCTAGAAAGAGTCTTGAATAAGCAAAAGAACAGCATCCATATTTGGAGCATTTCCAAGCTATCTCTGAAAGGAAATCTGGAATGAGTATCAGAACGTCGCCATGCCTGGGTCACATCTGAACTATATCTAGAAGGAGTCTTGAATAAGCAAAAGAACAACATCCATATCTGGAGCATTTCCAAGCTATCTCTGAAAGGAAATCTGGAATAAGTATCAGAACGTCGCCATGCCTAGGTCACATCTGAACTATCTCTAGAAAGAGTCTTGAATAAGCAAAAGAACAGCATCCATATCTGGAGAATTTCCAAGCTATCTCTGAAAGGAAATCTGGAATAAGTATCAGAACGTCGCCATACCTGGGTCACATCTGAACTATCTCTAGAAAGAGTCTTGAATAAGCAAAAGAACAGCATCCATATCTGGAGCATTTCCAAGCTATCTCTGAAAGGAAATCTGGAATAAGTATCAGAACATCGCCATGCCTGGGTCACATCTGAACTATATCTAGAAGGAGTCTTGAATAAGCAAAAGAACAGCATCCATATCTGGAGCATTTCCAAGCTATCTCTGAAAGGAAATCTGGAATAAGTATCAGAACGTCGCCATGCCTGGGTCACATCTGAACTATATCTAGAAGGAGTCTTGAATAAGCAAAAGAACAACATCCATATCTGGAGCATTTCCAAGCTATCTCTTTAATCTCTTTAATGTAGATATGCCCTGGCTAGACACAGGTATCGAATCCACAATCAATCGCTCACAGATATGCCCTGGCCAGATGCAGGTATCGAATCTGGAATTGCAACAGTTGATAGTAATCGTCTTTGGATTGACCTTTTTCCTGAAAAAGGCAAAACATCAGTTGTGCAATGCATGATGTCATGATGTTCTCAGGGAGAAATGAGATTGTGTGATATGATGCGTATGTGCATGCATTGTGTATGTAAGCAAGATGTATGAAAGGTGATATGTTTATGAATGTATTTTCGTCTAGGAAAATAAATCCTTGACGAATGCCGGGAAGTTGAATCCTGGGCTGATGTTGAAGAACAGAGTTCTTCGTTTCCGCTGGGGATGATGGTTGGTAGGAGAAGATGACTCCGTTGGGGAATAAACTTGTTGGAGATATTACTCTGCGGGGAGTTACTCTGTGGGGAAGAGATACTTCGCTGAGGTTTTGATGAGAACTCCGCTGGGAATTCTGTTGATATGTTATGTTGGAAGCTTTGATGAACTCCGTTGGGGGGTAGGAAGAACTTCGCCGAGGACGATCTTTCCGTGGCAATTAGCTAAGGATAACCCAGTTATAAACTCTGGTGGAGCATAACCTTTGAATAAAGCCGAGTAGACGCGTTCGTGCTCTGTAGGGGTGAGCTTCCAGAATCTACTGGGGATAAGCTTCCTATTGGGGAGATTGATCCAACTCTCCTGGGGAGACTTTTGAGACTGTACTGGGGAGTGGCTCCACTGAAGTGTCTAGATTCCGCCGGGGAACAATCTTATATTAAGACTGTCGGGGATGCTTGCGTAGGAACATTTGTATACTCCGTTAGGGAATATTGAGATCTTCTGGGGATACCCAACTTCCTTAGGGCTGACAGTAGCCTAACTCTGCTTGGGGAGAGTATCGCTGACTTGCTGGAGAATACTTTGCCTTTTCAGGGCTGATGGGAGACCAACTCTACTTGAGGAGAGCATTGTTGCATCTTGTCTTTCTCTACGGGGAGTGGAGGTATCTTGGTTGTTCTTCAGCCGAACCTACCTTAATACCTTGATGGACAGAGCAACCAGATTGCTTAGACAACTCAATTTTACCCCTGTTTCTGATGTGGGAGAGGAAGATACCTTGTGGAGTGTTAGACAACTGCCGATTCGACAAATCTTCTTCTGATAGGCAAGTGACGAGGTGACGGGACATAGTCGTACGCTTTAATCCATAACTTTTGCCTGGACCGCCCTTTCGGGTTTTCAGTCCACCGGGATACCCATTTTTGCCCAAGCCGCCTTTTCAGGTTTTTGACTTGCCGGGTGTACAGATTTTTCATTTCATCCCTTATTTTTGCCTGAACCCTTTTGGTTTGCCGGGAAGCCCTTATTTTTACCTAGGTGTGTCAACCTAGCGGGTCTTTGATGATGCGTAGTATTTTTTCGACTATGTCCACGCTCTCAGGATGTAGGGAGGTGCCCCTGTTGTTGTGTTGCCATGCCACCAGAAGATCTTCATTTGATCGTCCAATGCCCTAAGTGAATCAGATGGAGATTTTCCCCAAGCTGGTTGGCCTATTGAGAGATTCTCCGAATCTTGACTTAACTGCCCCAGATGATGGATAATGATCATGCCATGCCCCTTGATTGGAGGTGCTTTTGTTCATTAGACATTCGTCGTGCGAACTTCTATGTTGTTCAAACAAATAGTCACATGCAAGCAATGTTATATTAAAAATGCAAAGCTTATGTCTGTCTTGAAATTTTTGAAAATGCATTTTCAGTAAAACAAGCAAATTTTGTAAAATGTGATGTCAACTCGTTATTTTACCGCAAGCCTTAAGGAGTCGGGATACCTTTGGTAACAGTATGCTTTCGAACTAACCCATGCTTCAGCTAGGACTTTTTAGGGTTATAACATGGCCTGGTTCACGGTTTAAGAAACAAAGGATAAAGGCTCAAATTATATTTGTACCCACCCGCTCTTCGTGATGTTCTTCAAACCTAAACTCAGTTGATCGTGCATTAGACCTTGTTTGAGTCTTTGCTCTGATATTCTGGTGATGGTTCGGATGTTGACAATTTATTTTGAATAGGCAGTCATTTCTTTTTTGTTGAGGGTTTGTAGGACCTCTTTCTTTTTTTGATTGTGTTATCCCTATTTTTGCCTGAACTGTTTCTTTTGTGATTACAGTCAGCGGGATGCCCCAGTTTTGTAAGTCTCCTTCATAGGTTTTGACTTATTGGACTTTTAGTTTGAGGGATAATGACTTCCTGTCTTTATGATTATTCAGAACCATCATATCTTTTGTTTTGTAAGGACTTTTTTGGTGTCATTCATTGTGCACTTGGATCAACTAAGAGAACTACTCTGCCCCAGGTTATGATTAAGGGTTTTAATTTTTGAAAAGAAAAAAACTCCTACTTCTTTGGCTCAAAGGGGTTGACGAGGGATTATCTTCCTTATAACTCCAGTGTTTAGGAATTGAAACAATGCATGTACCTCATCAGGGGGGTTTGTCCAAAAGCATACTGTAGATTATGGTATTGTTTTCATCATCCTCGCTCAAGAGGCTTAGAATTATTAATTGAGAGTTGATCATCATAAAATGAAAGCAATTTGAATATAATGAAAATAATTGGATTAATTCAAAAACAGACATATGCAGTGCATTAGTGAAATAAAAGAGTTTGCTATGACATTAATTGTTTGTATAAGCAAAAAATTACAACTCGGAAATTCAAATAAACAAAAGCCTTCAATGATTGGGCAAAGGAGCATTGATTACGTTTGGAGTCTCTGACGCTTCAAACTGAATCTCTCTGGCGTCGATCATGTCTTGAATCTTGTTCTTCAAAGGCCAGCAGTTGTCCGTAGTATGACCCGGGCTATCGGAGTGGTATGCGCACCTCTCATTAGGATGGTAGTTGGGAGCAGAGGTGTTTGGATTCCGGAAAGGAGCCCTCAAGGTAATCAGCCCTGCCTTCAAAATTTGCTGTAGCGCTTAATCCAGTGACATGTTGATTTTAGTGAATTATCTCTTGGGTGCGACCTCCTTACGTTGATGCCCCTGTCCCTGTTGAGCAGGCCTAGGATTAGAGATCTGGACTGCCCCTACATGTTGATCATGGCGACCCTTTTGGCTGTACGCAGCATTGGCCTCTTTCTTCCCAGTGTAAGGCTTTTTGTGAGTATCAGAAGGTGCAACTTCTTGAATCTTTCCAGCCTTGATGCCAGCTTCGATCCTCTCCCCGGTCAAGATCAAATCTGTAAACCCAGCAGAAGAATTTCCAATGAGATGGTTGAAGAAGGGACCAGACAGGGTCCCCAAGAACATGTCAACGAGCTCACGGTCAGTCAAGGGCGGCTGCACCCTTCCAGCCAGATCTCTCCACCTTTGCGCATACTCCTTAAAACCTTCACTCATCCCAGGTGACATACCCTGGAGTTGGGTACGCGTGGGAGCGAGGTTGGCATTATACTGATACTGCTTATAAAAAGCAGTTGCCAAGTCCTCCTAGTTACGAATACTGGTTCCATCCAACTGATAGAACCAATCGAGCTGAGTCCCTGAAAGACTCTCCTGGAAGAAATGGATCCATAGATTCTTGTCTTCCGTGTAGGGTTGGATCTTCCTTGCGTATGAACGTAGATGCAGCTTAGGACAGGAAACCCCGTCGTACTTTACAAAGGCAGGTGCCTTGAACTTGTGAGGGATCACCACCCCAGAAGATAAACCTAGGTCCCCAAAGTCCAACCTAGCATTTAACCGGTCCTCCAGCTGTTTGTACCTGTCTTTAGCAGGGGGGTATTGTTCATCATTGAAGTTTGTCTCGGTGTCAGAGACCACATGGCTAGGAACCTCTCTCCCTTGGTGACTGCCTTCCCCCACAGATGGAGTAGTCCTCTCAGCTTCATTCTGCAGTGTGTTCCCAGATCTGCGTCTAGGGTTGAACAGAACAGTCCTCTTGTTCTTCTTCTTCTGAATCAGAGTCTTCAATTACTTTTGACCCTGGGCTAGGCTCATAATCAACTCCTGGAACTGGGCATTCTGGGCCTGGAGGGCCTTGATAGCTTGTCCATTGGATGATTCAGGATTCATGATGACTGCTGAAATAAACAGCGAAGAAGGTAAGTGACCTGCAACAAGTGTACCTGTAATGTAATGATATGTATGATATGCATACAATGTTTTCAAGGACCTCGCGAGATAAACAAAGGAGTTTGTTAGAATTTGAATCCGGTGGCTTGATTGAAGGAACTGCATATTGTTGAGAGTCCTTCTTCAAGAGTCAAGGCTTACCATATCGAGTGGGTCATAGCCCCTGACTCAAGTCATTAACCTTGGCTAGAGGAAAATAAATCCCCTTTGCCCCTTGCTAGACATTTGATTCATCATGACCTGCATCACAAGCCCTTGAGATCCTTGAAATGGATTAGTCCTTATGTAGGATGTATGCAATGGTATGATGGTATGATGTTATGCTGTGGAGCAATGTAGGTAAACCCTGTTATGAGTCCAGATTAAGGACTGTAAACAAAACCTGCAAGAAACTCAAGTGTCATATAACAAGTATGCAAGTAGTCAAGTTTTGAAGGCACACAAAGAGCCCTTAGAGTTTAGGCCAGCATGACGCTTGGGGTACTACCCTCTTGAAGTTGGTGGGCTCAAACCTGTCCTATCAAAGTAACCGGGTTCTAAGGAGCTCAATATCATTGGATTGTTTTCTGTGTTCATCGTTTCGATTTAGCCACTGAACTGGCGATCAAAATATCCCAAGAAAACAACCCTCAACTGAGTGTAGCATCGAGTATCAACCAACTTCGGACTGCACCAAAGTAGTTATCTCACTACCCTAAAGAGGCCAAGATGGTTCAATTAAGGTTCCTAAGGTCAGTTGATGCTTCACGACACCACGCGGCGGCCCCGTACTCTCCTTGACTGGACTCAAGGGTTACCGGTACTCACCAAAGTGCCACATCAATGTAGCAGACTGCTTCAACCGTGTTGGTATACCCCGCACAGTTCCCTCACAGCCTTGTTGCTACTTTCTAAGAAGGTATCCCCCAGATCCGGGTTAGGATCTATAAAACTCCCAAGACAGGCCCAATAATTTAAAGCATACAAATCATGCAATTGAAAACATAAGTCTGAGCTATCTTAAGGTATACCTCACTTTAAAGTATCCCCAGCAGAGTCGCCAGTTCTGTGATCGGTGGAAATAGAACTGACTGTTTAAAGCTGGTTTCGCGAAATGTCGCGGAAGCAAGAGTCGCCACCGTCTTTTATTTTCTCCAACCTGGAAAGGACAAAAGCACAGCAAAATTCCTTATGAGAATGTTTCTCGGTTCGGGAGGTAGATTTATAGAAAGGGAAGGTGTTAGCACCCTTTCTATCCATGGTTATCCATGGGCTCTTAGGTGCTTGCTCTTATGTTTTCAAAATTTGTTTGCTTTTCAATTGTGTGTGGGTTTTGTAAAAAGTTTCGTTTGAAAAGTTTCTAAGTAACTCTTGTATCTGTCCTCAAGAGTGTATGAAAAATTTGTTTGAAAAACTTTTAGAAAGTGTGAGGTGTGAAAAGTTGTTTTTGTTTGTTTGAAAAGAGCAAGTACCCATGAGAATCTACCTACCCTAAGGAATTAAGCTGTGTAAGAGTCCTTTAGATAGTGTTATCCCATCATTGAGAGGTAGGTAGCACCGTCGTTGGAGGTGTTCGGGTCAATTCGATTAAGGGACAGTGTGGTCACCGAAGCAATGGTAGGACACCTTAGAAGTAACCCTAATGTCCTAGATCCTTTGTATCCGAGGCAACCATTTCGAGGAAACTGGATCTTTTGGACAGAAGGGCGACCTCTAAGACACCCTATACTTGATGACCACTTTTCGAGGCAACGAGTGAAGCGTACCCTAGGAGTGGCATGTGCTTTGTGTGTTGTTTTTCAGTTAATTGTTTTTTGTACATGTTATTTGTGAGCTACGGATTAATTTTATTTACATACATTCTTTCATGCATTTAACAGTTAGGGGTGCGGAAAGTAAATTGCGGAAATATAAATTCTATGCTATTACAAGGCGCAGGTCTATACATCGCCAAAAATTACAAAGACCCGTTTTTGGTAAATAAGTACGGAAAGTAAATAAAAACAGTAAAGTCCTAATTACTATTACATGTCCGGAGCAATTACATAATAATAAACTGTGCGCGAAATAAAAAAATTGAATCGGAATGTTCTAAGGGTGTTGACCCTTTTAAGAAAAGAAATTAATTTTTTTTGGTCTTTTTGTAATTAAAGTGAAATTAAAGCTAATTAATGACTAATTAATTAATTTAATTAAAAGAAAATATTTTTTTGTTTTTTATTTTTTATGAAATAAAAGAAATGAAATAAAATTAAAAGTGAACTTTACCTAATTCTAGATCTATTTTAATTATTTAAGAAAAGGAATTAAAATGGCCTAATTAAACTATTTTTGTTAATGTTTATTTACAAAATAAAATAATAATAATAATAATAATAATGTAATTCTATTTTTTTTATTTTTATGAAAATATGTTAATTAAGTTAATTGTTAATAATAAAAATAATTAAAAGGTTAGCAATTAAAAATAAGAAAAAAATGACAAAAACAAAATAAAAAAGAAGTAAAAACCAAGGGGGGGTGTGCTGAAATGGAGGGTGTATTGAAGCAATTTAGGCTCACTGAAACCTAAGCCACGTTTGACTTTCATGATTGCCTGCAACACGCTTGACTCCAGAGCATAGTGTGCTAGCCTTTTGGACCTTTGGATCTGTGCTGGTGAACACTTGGAGCGCTGGGATATGAGGTTTATGGTGTTCCTCCTTTGAGAATCTGCACATGAAAGCAATGAAAAAAAATGATATGGAAATTATAGGGGACCTGGGAAGAACTTACAGCGCGGTATGAGCCTTAGGACTTGGCAAAGGTTGCTTTAGCTTCAGGGTGTGGCAAGGAATAGAACCACGTGCTTGTTTTGATCTGAAGATGCTCGCAACTATGTTTTAGAACTCTCACTTTTTGAATAATTTTTGGTTTTTCTCTTGGCCGTTTCTGCACACACTATTTTTTTGAATGAGGTTGGGAAGGCTTGTATATATAGTAATGAATGAGAATCAATCAAAATTATGGTCATTAAGATTATGCAATTATGTTCTTGATTTCCTCCATAACCAACATTGAACCATTTGCCATATTTGTGAAATTTTGAATTTTTATGCCCATAATTGGCCTTGCACGAATTTGGAATGTGTTTCAAGGTGCATCAAAGCCATTCAACACAAAATATATCCCTCCATTAATTTCTTTGATTTTTATTTGATTTTAAAAGATTTAAAATGAATTAAATCAAATAAAATTAAATAAAAATGGAAAAATTAATTTTAAATCTTGAAATAAATTGTGGGACACGTGGGAGGCATGGCCAAGCTGAATCAAGTGGAAAAAGTGGGCCCCTTTTGTCAAAAATGAAGTTTCAAGGATAATTGACTTTGGCCATTTCACAAAAATTTCCCAACTTCTCCAATGCATATCTTGCTCAATTTTGAAGCTATGAACATGTTCTTAGACATTTTGGAAAGGTCTTGAAGTCCTCTAACCAATGTCTTTGGTACCATGTCATTTTGATTTACCAATCTCAAGTTATGGTCTTTGACTTAAAGTCCCTTTTTGTTGACTTTTGAAAATGACCTATAATGTTGAAATTGATAACTTTTTGTGAGAGCATTTCTTGGACTTGGAATGTGAAGATGAGTTGTAGGAAATGTCCTCCCCTTCAAGATGAGCATTGGATGGGATTTTTCTGATGAACCATGAAAAAGTTATGCCTTGGTCAAGTTACAGTTGACTTTTCAACTGTCCAAAAATAGAAACTTTTGACACCTTGATGATTTTTGAGCCATTCTTGTGAAATCATGATCAAGACTTGATCAAGTGATGATTGTGGCTTCAAAATAAGATGTTGACCAAAAATTTTGACTTTTGACTGCCAAATGACCATTTTGCCCCTATAGTTGACTGCGAAGCAATTAGGGTTTTTGACTGTGCAACTTGACCTTGTGAGCCTTGAAACTTGGCATGTAGATACTTGACAATGTGTATGAGCATGTGGGACTTGATTGAGCCCTTAGAAACTTCAACTTCCTTGCAAGAACCAAAACCCTAATTTGACTGGCCTGGGAGAGTGGTTGACTGTGCAGCCCTTGAGTAGACTTTGAACAATTTGGGGTGATGCTTGTCAAAACTTTGAAGAATATGGGAGGACAAATTTTGGGGTACAACACAAACCAATTATCCAAATTGATGGGACTTGGTTGTATGGGAAATACAAAGGCAGTTGCACAAGATGTTAACAACAACATTTTTCCAATTGCCTTTTCCCTAGTCGAGGGGGAGACTGGTGGTGCTGGGAGCTTTTTTCTCAAGAATCTCTGAACACACGTGGCTCCTCAACTAGATCTCTGTTTGATCTTTGATAGACATGCATCAATTGAAAGTACATACAACAATCCTGCAAACGGTTGGCATGACCCTCCTTCTACGCATGTCTATTACATTAGACATATCGTCCAAAATTTCACGAGAGAGATCAAAGGCAAAGCTCTTAGGAAAGCGGTTATGAATGCGGGATATGCATTGACATAACCTACATTCAAATATTATCGCAACGAGATCTGTTTGTCAAATCCGGACGTCGGTAGGTGGATCGATAATATTCCGATAGAAAAATGGACTAGGTCGTACGACAATGGACAAAGATGGGGCCACATGACAACAAATCTAATTGAATCGATGAACGGGGTATTCAAAGGCATAAGAAACCTCTCAGTCACTGCATTGATTAAATCAACATATTTTAGGATGGCTTTGTTATTTGCCAAAAGAGGTGAAATGTGGAATATTGTGTTGCAATCTGAACAACTATGGAGTGAAAGCTGCATGAAGTACATTAAGGCAGAAAGTGCCAAATCCAACACCCATCTGGTTATACGGTTTGACCGACACAGCCACAACTTCATTGTCAAAGAGACAATCGACCCCAACGAGGGTCTGCCAAGATAAGAGTATAGGGTTATATTACCTTCTCGTTGGTGCGCTTGTGGAAAGTTTCAAGCCTTTCGTATGCCTTGCTCTCATGTCATTGTCGTGTGTGCCTATACTCATCAAGACGCGCTACAACTTCTGTCTCCCATTTAAAAATCTGAAACCTTGCTTAACGTATACAACAACAGCTTCCCTTTGGTAGCAAAACCTAATTATTGGCCTGCATACGACGGCGAAATAGTATGGCACAATGACCAAATGCGAAGGAATAAAAAGGGTCGTCCCAAAAGTAAGCGCGTCACAACCGAAATGGACTCCCTTGACAAGCTGGAAAGAAAGTGTGGTTTATGTCCTTAGGTCGGACACAATCGCAAAAATTGTCTGAATCGGGCTACTGGCTCAACCACATAAAAATTGTATTACAAAAAATCTTTCCTTTATTAAGTTGTAAATATTAGGGTTTTTCGTTAACAGTATTTGTTACAATAAACGTTGCGCGAACAAGAAATAAAACACGATAAACCTTCTACGAAATTACAACCGTTAAAACAATTTCATCTGATCCATGCATCATCAACATTACGTCGCTGTCTGTTTTGACTTTCTCCAACCAAAAATTAGGTCTTCCTGTCGCAAGTGAGGTTGCTGTTCGTCTTCGCTGGATCCTTCTAATTTGTTCCCCTCCTCGATGTCTCCCTCTAGCCATCGCATCAACTCCCTCTTCATACGCTCCATGGAGTGAATGTGCCAGAATTTCATTTTCATCAGAGGTTTTGTGGCGGAGAAAATAACGTAGCCATCTCTGGTAAATATCATGGGCGATGTCATAACGCAAATAACAAAGTAAAAAATAAGAGAACAATGCGAGAAAGTGTGAGGAATGACGGAGAAACGGACGAATTATTTATAAAAATTGCATTTTACTCTAGGAGCCAAGTGAGATGGCGCCTCCTCTCACTTTTAAAGTGCATGCGCCATCTCACTTGGCTAAAAGAGAGAGGAGGTGCAAGTGGGATGACACTTAGGGCAAATTGGGGAGTGGATGCGCCAACTGGGTTAACTCCTCTCTTGTGGGATTTTCTGAAACATGGTTATTTGTGGGAAAAAAATTTAATACCTAATTATTCCAAAAAAATTTCAAAAAACTAGCCCATTTGAATTACTTTTCAAAATCCAATTTATTAAAATTAATATGAGTCTCTTTGATCTTAAATCAAAGTTTTTTTTTAAAAACTATAGTAGATATGGATTTCAATTTTTTTTTTTTGGATTAGATTATAGTCCAACTTAATTTGTTGGTGATCATTACATCATTACATCAATATTGTGTGAAAATATTCACAAAAATATATCCCTGCTCCCTGCTCTATTAGGCCATATCAGTTAAAGTACGCCAAATTATAGTTATAGTATAGAGTAGAGAAAGTAGTTGAAGTAGGTCGGAAACCTTGATTCAATCTGCTTAAAAAAATAAGTGGGACGGGTACGGCAAACTACACCACCCCTAAAACATAAAAGTGATAAAAAGTATTGGCTGCCCCGTTTAGACACGCTCAGCTAAATAATAATCATAATTATATGTTTAGAATAATAATTAGTGACATAATTATTTTAGTATTAGATACATCTATATATAAATTTGAAATTATGGTTGGGTGGTAATTGTAATTACCATCTGTAATTTGTCTAGATTTTCTCCAATTTACGGGTGGGTTTGATGAACAAAGTAAAATGACAGGCCAAAAACTTTAACTCAATCATTAAAAATATAGTTTAAGCAGACATGTGCAACAAACACGTCCTATTTTGCCACCCTGATCAATATATTAACCAAGTGAGTGCCTTAAATTGTTTATAGGTGGCAATCTAAATCCCATTTTTATTGTTTTTTATTCATTTCTAGTTATAAGTTTACCTACTAATTTGCTTCTGTTTTTTTTTTTTAATGTAGCTTTTTTGCTTCAAATGGTTTTCCTTATCCTGCTCTCCAAAATCCATCTGATCATTTACTAAAAATTATCAAACAAGGATTTTGATCAGTACGTACATAAAAAGTACACTACTTATGACTGATTTTGAGACACATAACATATCAAAGAAGTCAATAACATTAACAACTAACGAAAACAATTTAATTCAAGGATATTGAGTTGAGCTTAGCAACTGAGACTAAAACAATTTCCACTGAAGAATCAATTTTTGTTTTAATGAATTCATACAAATCATCAGAAATTAGCCAACAAATTCAAGAAGAAACATCATAACTTCCTAAAAAGGTAGCCCTTCATTATATCTCATATGACATACCTAAACTTAATACAATGTTCATTTACAAAAATTTTACATTAACTTTCATTGGTTTCAGGACACTTGTTCAATAAACAAAAAGAGAAGACATGCTCTATTCTAATTAAAAGATCATCCTTAAATATGTGTCGTTATGTAGGCTATTATTGGTTACGACTTGCCATATATGTTGCATTGGCTATAAGTTTAGCCACTGTCTACTATGATGTCTACTATGATCTGGGAACCGATGATGACTCGATTCAGGTAACAATGATCTAGGAAATTTATGTTTGTTTCATATTTTGAAAATGATTAGAATTTAAAGGGAAAAAATACTGATTAATGTGACTAATCTCTCGAGTTGGAATATTATCTGTGCACAACTACAAAAACTAGTCTCTCAGTCGAAGAAGATTAAAATAGACGGTAAAACTTTCTCTTAAGAAAATATAACACTAATGTGTGTCCAGTGTAGGTTAGATTGCTAACCCAAAATTATTTACCATCTCATCTAAGTGTTCTTGACTTTTATTTAAAAGTTATTGGAAAAGAGTTTAATTTTAACTAATGCGATAAATTAGAGAAAATGTTTGTAAAGTACTCTCTTAAACATTAGAAATTATCATTCTAGCAAATATTCTCTCATTCAAATCCCTCACAAAATCTCAATATAGCCTTTTCTTTTCTAACAAAGTGGCACTACAACTTGGTTTTAATAAGAACTCCCTATATAGTAGTGATCGCGGATAAGTACTTATAATTAAGCCTCTTTTTGGAGCACACAAAGTTTGAGAGGTTGTTAAAAAAGACTAGAGAAATCACAATATGAGGATTCCTTAACTCAAACATATAAAGATGTTATGAAAGATTCAAGAAAAGAGAGAAAATAAATTTTTTTTTCTCATGGATGAAGATGAGTTTGTGAAAATCTAAAATGCAACATCTACTAAGTAGGTGTGAGAGAAACTTCAGGTATCTTGCAAAGGTTAAGACAATGTAAAGAGGGTGTGTCTCCAAACTCTAAGAGGTGGGTTTGAATCTTTGAATATGAAACAGTCAAAGTTCATTTTTTTTAAAGTTAGCACTATTTCAAATCTATTAAAAACAAATGGTGAAAAATTAGAATATATGAGAATTATGGAGAATATACTCTACTCATTAGATCTCATATTTGAGTATATTGTTGTGACAATTGAAAAAATAAAATATTTAGTGACTATGACAATAAAACAACTTTAAGGATCATTACTTATGAGGGAAAAAAACAATAAGAAAAAGATTATTGAAAAAATATTCTTGAAGCAACTAAAGGAGAATAAAGAAACTCACAAAATTGAGAGATGCCAATAGAAGTGTTGCTAGAGCATGAAAATAAAGAAGGAAGTCAAAAAAATTCATGAAAATAACAATATTTTTGGAAAAAAGAGCATTCTGATGAAAGGAAAGAGTAATATTTTAATTTATTTTAAAAGATGGAAGACATTAGTTAACTTCAAATGCTTAATACATTCTAAAGGAAGAACAATATTTTGAGTTTTTGGACAATTTTTAGCAAAGGGTTGTGATATTCACATGAAAAATTTATGTCTCTCCATTAAAGATGGAAAAAAACAACCTGCCCAAATGTACAAATGTTGAGGAATAAAATATTCTTGTTGAATATCTAAAATGACGTGGAAAAATGTTTTAAAGCATGCTATAATGATGTGTTGTGGCTTTGACAACTTCGATTATGACACTTCAATTTTAGAGACTTAAGTTTGATGTCAAAATAAAATATGGTGAGAGGTCAACCGTCAATCAATTATCCATATCAACGGTGTGAATGATGCTTACTGAAAAATAAATTCAGGGCGACTTTTCTAAATGAGTCAAGCTCAAGAGCCAAGAAGCCACTCAAACTAATACACATTGATGTGTATGGGCCAATCAAGCCAAGCTCATTAGAAAAAAAAACAATTATTTCCTTGTTTTCATTAATGATTTTTCAATAAAAACATGAGTTTATTTCTTGATGTCAAAATCATAAGTCTTTACTACCTTCTTGAAGTTCAAAGCTATTGTGGAGAAATAAAGTGCTCAAGAGATAAAATATATGTGAATAAATCAAGGAGGTGAATTAATTATAAAGAGTTTCAATAATTCTATGAAGAGAATGGAATTAGATTTTCACTAACACTTTCAAGACCCCCCGATAAAAAGGTGTTGTGGAAAAAAAGTATAGAAATTTGAGACATGTAAGTAAGCACAAAAGTAAGAAATTTTGGGAGAGGCAATGGCATGTGCAATCTATCTATCTAACTGATCTCCAGCCAAAGATGTATGGGAAAAACACCTCAAAAAACATAAGAGTAGAATAAATCTTGGTATCTTACACTTAAGAATCTTTGAGAGTGTATCCCATGTCCATAATTCAGATGAGAAAAGAACCAAATTTGAAGACAAGAGAGAGAAGTTCAGCTTTGTACGTTATTAACAATGCTTAAAGGGTTATAAGTTGTATGATCTAAACAACAATAAGAATGTAACTAGTCTAGATGTGGTCTTTGATGAAGAAGAATAACAATTTTGTATTAAAAAAAGAAATACAAATAAAAGAAGAGTCTCACTCACCAACACCACTTCAGAAGACACTACAAATAAAAGGAGTGTGACACATAAGACAATAAGACTAATAAGCTTGAAGTATTTTCCCTTGTCACTCGCTTGGAGACAATAAGACTAATAATATCTCTAGATGTCTGATATAAGTAGAATATCCATCAAATAGACGACAAGTATGTATTGTTGAATGGAGTTTTAGAGGGAGAATTTTACATTAAATAAACTTTGGGTTAAGGAGAAATGACGAAGAGATAAGTTCTTCAAATAAAAAAGAAATTATTTGGGGTTAAAAAAAGAACCTAGAGCATGGTATGGTAAAATTGATAACCACTTCAAAACAAACAATTTCAGGAAGTGCCCACAAGAGAAAGTCATGTATGTCGAGATCACAAATGGAGATATCTTAATTATTTGCATATATGTGGATGACAAGTAATCCAAATATGTTTTAAGAATTTAAGAAAGTTGTGATCAAGGAGTTTGAGATGACTGATGTTAGACTAATGTCATACTCTCATGGCATAAAGGTTAAATAGAAGGAAGAAGGAATCTTCATTTCCCAACAAAGATACACAATAGAGATGCTCAAAATATTTGAGATGGATAACTACAAGACAACTAATACACAAATGGAGTGTGGATTTCACTTACCAAAATGTGATAAATCAGAAAAGGTGGATGCTACAAATTTCAAAAGTTTAGTTGGGAGTTTACGATATTTTACATGCATAAGACTTGACATTCTATATGCTATGAGGTTCATCAGTCAACACATGGAGAATTCAATTATTACTCATCCCAAGGATGCAAAAAGAATCCCCCAGTGTCAAGGGTATAATATACTTTGACTTATGGTTCACTTTAGACAAGGACTATAAGTTAATAGGTTATAGTAACGGTGATTCAGGTGGAGAGATGATCATAAGAGTACTAATTGTTTTGTGTTCTTCATGCATGGGAAATTCAATGGTCACTTGGATGTAGAAGAATAAATCATATTAATCCTGATAAGTTATTCTTTGTCTTGGACACTTTTACTAAATAAGACACTTGCAAAAATATGTTGTGCTTTAGAAAGAACAGTGTCCTTTCTAGCAAAACTGCTAAGTTCAAAATATGGAATTATAACACTAAGACCACCCAAAGCTCTATTGAAATCAAGGTCCATATCATATATCACACTGTCTCTCAATATATGATCATGTAACATCTGAGATTGAGCCCTAGAAACCACAAACGTGTATGAAGCAACCTCTATTTCCAAGTACAAACCCAATCCCCAACTCTAATAGGCAAAGAAGCCACCCTTCATTGAAGGTCCCTGGAGAAAGGACATTTATCAACCATGATGTCTTCAATCACCCTTCGTAACTCTTTATAAAACCAAATAGTTTCTTTCTCCATATCATTAGGTTGACATGTTCTAAGGACAAAAAAGAGTTTGACGATACCCATGCAAGAATGAAGTAGAAGAAGCTCACTTTGAGGATTTCTTAGTTGTCTTATAAGATGCATTATCTCAACAAGTTTGACCGCTATTCATGGAAAACCCCTTAATAAATCCTTCATCTTGACTAACATACCCTACAAACAACTTCATTCCCAACACCTTCCTCCCAATGTATGAAGGAAACAAATCCCCACATAGTTTGCTATCATCACACAAAGGCTAAAAGATCAATTTTATGAATATTCAATTTGAAACCTAATCCTGGACCAGTCTCCTGAATAATGTCAAAGCCTTTATCCCCTTCCTCTGAATCTCTATGATGGTTCCATCATCAAGATACCAGGTATGAAGAAGAAGCTTATAAGTGTTGTTGATCTGATGAATAAGTGGATGTAAACACAAGGGAAAAAAGGAGTGACCCTAATGGGTCACCTTGTTGCACTTTATTGGCTGACATAATATGCTCATACCCAGTGTATAACCTTATTGTCTGGCCATAGAGAAACTCAACCCATAAAGAAATTGATGGGCATCTCACCCTCACCACTCGCTGAATGATTGATTAATCTACCAGATTGAAAACATTCATGAAATCTACCATAAACATGGTTAAAAAGTTGTATCCATGTCGCAGAAAATAATTGTCTTCTTTCTTTTATTTCTTTTCTCATAATTCATTGTCATTGTGTGGTGATATCAATCTTGTTCATCAAAATTGGTAGAAATTCATCATAGATATTTGGTGGATTTCCAACATCTGGTATCAAGAGCTCGGTTAATTGATTCAAGGGAAATATCAATCAAGAACGATTGAGGAAGAAGAAGAATTCACAATGGCGTGTTATGGGAATGCAGATTATCCAGCAACTCTACCAATTATGAAGTAGACAATACTATGAGAATTGGTGCAAGCAGATGAAAGTTTTATTCAGGTGTCAAGGTCTTTGGGATCTTGTAAAGGATGGATTGGAAGCTCTTGGATAAAATGCTTCAGAAGAAGAAAAGAAGAAACACACAGAATCTAAGAACCTGAGTTATAAAGCACTCTTTATAATTCATCAATGTCTGAGTCCAGAAATTTTTTAAAAAGTGAGTGATTCAGAATCTGCAAAAGAAGCTTGGGAGGTTCTTGAGAAGTCTTTTGGTGGTGTAGAAAAGGTGAAAGAAGTGAGGTTACAAACTCAAAAGAGAACGTATGAATTGCTCCAGATGGAAGATAGTGAGAGCATATCTGATTTCTTCACTAGAGTTACAAAAATAGTGAATCAAATCAAGGTATGTGGAGAAACATTAACAACAAGAGCTGTTGTTTCGAAGATATTGAGATCTTTGGCTCCTGAGGGGAAAGACTTGTCGAAATTGACAAAGAAAAAGCTTCAAGGGACGCTTGAATCTCATGAACAAAGAATGACTGAAAGAGCTGCAGGCAAGTCGAAGAGTGATGTGGCTTTGCAGACACATTCAACAAAAGAAACCAAAGGCAAAGGAAAGTGGTTCGACAGAGGTAGAGGCGGCTACAACAAATCAACTAGTAGAGGAAACCAGAACGAAGGAAACATGTCGAATTAGAGAAGATCATGTCAAGGCAACCAAAGAGATGGTGTTGCAAATAGAGGAAGAAGTGGTGGTTGAAAACCTGAAAAGAGTCACATTCAATGTTATAATTGTCAGAAGTATGGTCACTATTCGAGTGATTGTCCAGAAAAGCAAAAGAATCAAGAAAGTGGTGCAAAGTTTGCAAAACATGAAGAAGAAGAGATCATGCTGATGGTCACAACATGAGATGGAGATAGATTCAAGGACCAATGGTACTTGGATTTAGGATGCTCATCACATATGTATGGAAGGAAAGACTGGTTTGTCAACATAAATCCCTCAATGAAAAATATGATAAAATTCGCAAATGACAATCCCTAGCAGCTGAAGGTATTGGTGATGTTATGATTATGAGGAAAGATGGCAAGAGGTCAGTAATTTCCAATGTGTTATACATACCAGGCATGAAGAGTAATTTTCTCAATATAGGGTAGTTGGTCGAAAAGAATTATAAAGTATCGATCGAAGATAAGATGATGAGAGTCGTCAATGTAAATGGAAGATTAATCTTGAAGGCTCCTATGTCTCAGAATAGAACCTTCAAGATCGAACTAAATGTGATGGAGCACAAGTTCCTTTTGACTGCAGCTAGCAGAGATGAATGGATATGGCATTATTGACTTGGCCATCTCAACTTCAGAGACATCAGAGATTTGAAGAGAAGAAATATGGTTTTAAGATTTCCAAAAATCGACATTCCAAACGAGGTATGTGAGGAATGTGTACAGGCGAAGCAACAAAAGAATAACTTCATCTAGGATGCATGAAGTAGGTCAAAGGTTATTCTTGAAGTCACATACTCTGATGTATGTGGACTAATCCAGGGGGATTTGATGGGAGGTAACAAATACTTTGTTACATTCATAGATGATTCCAGTAGAAAGTTGTGGACTTACCTGATCAAGAAGAAAAGTGAAGTGATCGAGGTATTTACCAAGTTTAAGTCTATGGTCGAAAGACAAAGTGGTCGAAAACTCAAAATTTTGTAAACTGATGGTGGTGGAGAGTATGTGTTGAAAGACTTCGACAGGTTATATGAAAAGGAAGGGATTATGCATGAGGTGGTGCCACCCTATACTCCACAGCATAATGGAACTGCAGAAAGGAAGAATTAAACCATCATGAATATGGTGAGAAGTATGTTGAAAGGCAAGAATTTACCTAAAGAGTTTCAGGGTGAAGCAGTGTCGACTGCAACATACATTTTGAACAGATGTCCTATGAAGAAGCTAAAAGGAATTACTCCAGAAAAATGTTGGTCTGGTGTGAATCCTAGTTTCAGTCATCTGAAGGTATTTGGATCTATTGCACATAGACATGTGTCAGATCAGTTGAGAAGAAAACTTGATGACAAGTCAAGTCAAATGATTCTTGTTGGATATCATTGGACAAGAGGTTACAAGTTGTTCGACCTAGTGAATAAGCAGATTGTGATCAACAAGGACATGATCATAGATGAGCTTAAATAATGAGATTGGACTGAAAATGTCAAGAAAGATTCAGTGGGAATCCTACTTGGAGAACCAGAAACTCAAGTCAAAAGAGAAGTTCGACAAGAGGAACCAGCAGTTATAAATCAATCAAGTATAAGCAGACCTCAAAGAACAATACACATGCCTGCAAGATTGCAAGATTGTGTGATTACATTAGATGATGTGATAGATAATAAAGGTGAGTTGGTACATTATGCTTTCTATGCAAATGTCTAACCTGTCAATGCAGTTGAAGCATTAAAGGATTTGAAATGGGTGAAAGCAATGAACGAAGAAGTGAAGTCTATCAAAGACAATAACACTTGGTCACTTGTCAAATTGCCTCAAGGCAAGAAGGCAATTAATGTCAAGTAGGTATACAAAGCGAAAACGAATTCCAAAGGGGAAGTAACTTGACACAAAGCAAGGATTATGGTAAAAGGATTTCTACAGAAAGAAGGAGTAGACTTTGATGAAGGTTTTGCACCTGTTGCTAGGATCGAAACAATCAGGTTGATTGTTGGTCTAGCAGAAATAAACAAATGGCACATATGTCAGGTGGACGTGAAGTATGCATTCCTGAATGGATCCTTAGACAAAGAAGTTTATATTAAACAACCAGTTGGGTTTGTGAAACATGACGAAGAGAGAAGGGTGTTCAGGCTGTATAAAGCCCTGTATTGATTGAAACAAGCTCCAAGAGCTTGGAATAAAAAAATTGATAGTTTCCTAAGGGAGAAGGAATTTGTGAAGTGCACAACTGAACATGGATTATATGTAAGAAGCAATAGTGAATTGCTTATACTATGTCTCTATGTCGATGATTTATTGATAACAGGTAGTTGCAAAAGTGAGATCGAAGACTTCAAAGGTGATCTCAGCAAGGAATTCGAAATGTATGATTTGGGTGAGATTTCATATTTCTTTGGGATGTAAGAGTGCAACTGAACTTCGACACCTGCAGAACTAAGACTGCAACTGTCGAAAGATGCAGATGAAGATGATGTCGACCCAATCCAATACAGAAGAATTATTAGGTCATTGAGATACCTTTGTCATACAAGGTCTGACTTAGCATATATTGTAGGTATGGTAAGTAGATTCATGCAGAAGTCAAAGGCATCACATCTAATAGCGGTGAAGAGAATACTAAGGTATCTCAAAGTAACTCTCGACTATGGAATATTGTTTCCTGCAACTAATAAAGGAAAAGAATGCAAGTTAGTGAGATACACTGATTCGAGTTGGTGTACTGATGCTGAAGATCGAAAATCAACAGCATGATATGTGTTTATGTTAGGTGGTGCACCAGTTGCTTGGAGTTCAAGAAAGGAACCAGTAGTGGTATTATCATCATGTGAAGCATAATACATAGCTGCTTCTCTTTGTGCATGTCAAGCAATTTGGATGGTGAACTTGGTCGAAGAGATAACAGGGAAAGATCATGGAGCAATTACCATGAAGATCGACAGCATGTCAGCTATCAATCTAATGAAGAACCCGATAGCACATGTTCGAAGCAAGCACATCGAAATGAGTTCCACTATCTTCGAGAGTAAGTAGCATATGGGAAGATAAATTTGGAACACTACGGAATTGAGAATCAGATTGCATACATCATGACGAAGGGTGTGCAGGTCGAAGTATTTAGAAGACTAAGAGCTATGATGAATGTAGATAGCTTAGACACAATGAATTAGGTGATGTGTTAAAAGTAATTCCTTGTGACGAAGTAGTTTGTTCGACAGAGACAAGGGAGTGTTGAAGTAGGTGTGTCGAAAATGCTACACATAGATTTGATTTGTTTTAGATTTAGATAGATTTGATTTAGATCTAAAATAGATAGATTTGATTTAGTACCAAATAGGTATTTTGGGCTTTTATAGTTTTTGGGCTTTGACTTAGGAGAAAGCTAACCTAAATCTATAAATAGAGGGAGTAACCCCTATTTTTGTAATCAAGTCAATTTATTGTAATCACGGAATTTGCAGTGCAAGTGATTAATAAATTTTTTACAGTTTGTGGACAGAGAGAAATTCTGCAGAAAATAATTGTCTTCTTTCTTTTCTCACAATTCATTGTCTTTAGTAGAAATTCATCTTAGATATTTGATAGATTTTCAACATTAATAAACTTTAATTCCCCTACTAATGGGTGTTTTACCATTAAAACTATAAATTTCTAAAAACTATCAATACATTTTTTAAATCTCAAACATTGGAGTTGTTAAGATACTAATGATTTCTCATTTGACAAACATTTTTTATCATTTCATGATAGAGGTTCACTTCTTGCATTTGTGTCTTCATTCATAACATTCATGACCATTGGAGGATTCCCTTCCTTTGTAGAAGACATGAAGGCAATTCAATCAAACTTATTTTCCATTAATTTTCTATAGATATGCATAATCATTCAATTATAATTTTTATTTTTGCATTGAACAGGTATTTGAACGTGAAAGACTAAATGGACACTATGGTGTTACATCATTTGTATTGGAAACACATTTTCAGCCATGCCATACTCCTTCCTAGTTTCATTGATTCCCGGGGCTATAGTTTATTACCTTCCTAACCTTCATAAAGGATATGAACATTTTCTATATTTTTTGTGTGTTCTATTTTGTTGTTTATTATTAGTAGAGAGTGTTATGATGATAGTTGCTAGCATTGTTCCTAACTTTCTCATGGGAATAATAACTGGTGCTGGAATCTAAGGAATCATGATTTTAGGTGGTGGATTATTTAGATTACCAAATGATCTTCCTAATCCATTTTGGAGATACCTTGTGCACTTCGTTGCATTTCATAGGTATGCTTATCAAGGTTTGTTTAAGAATGAGGTTGAAGGGCTGAGATTTGCTAAAATTGGTACTAGTAAGTACATTAGTGGTGAAGAAATTCTTAGATACAAGTGGCAAGTAGTTGATAGTGAAATCTTCTTGGTGATGATTGTTTTGTAGCGTGTTTTATTTTTGGCAAAATACTCATTTTGATCACTTAACTATAGGTCATGATTCACGCTGGTCCCTTATCTTTTTTTGTACCAAAATGATTCCTTAAGTTTCAAAACGCAACCACGTTAGTCCTTCCGTTAATTGGCCTCCAACGTCCGTTTATTTGCGTGAGGTGGCAAGTGAGCTGGCAGTTTTCTTCTTCTTCTTTATATGCAGATAGTGTATTTGACAGTGGTTCAAAATCTCCTTTACAAAATCTTAACGTTCTCCTTCCCAAAAAATGTTGTACTTTCTTCATCTTCTTCCTTTCTCCATGAATACGAAGCATTCATCTTCCCCAACGAAGCTCTGTCAATCAGAAAGTATTGGGTCAGGTGTATACAGTAGCTCGCAAATTGCACCACTTTGCCATTGTAGAGACAACGTTGTTCTACGTAAGGCAACGACTGAGAAGAATTATGGAAGTAAATTTTGGGGTTGTCACAATTACAAGGTAAGCCCTAACTTTGGTTTGGGCATGTTAGAAGATGTAAACAAAGTTTGAGCAACTTGTAAAATTTGCAGGGCTCCTTGCAAAGAGGATGTAGCTTCTTCTATTGGTTTCACGAGGAATTGGCAGAAGACATAAACCAAGTATTGAGTAATAGATTGGAAAGCATAACAAAGGATTAGATGAAACCAAGAATCAGTACGAAAATTTGAGGTTTAGAAATGTAGAATTAGGGGATGCTGTGTTAGAACTTCAAATTCAACTCAACAAGATGTTGAAGTGGAAAAAAACATTAAAGATTTTGTGTTTTGTAGTGTTATGTGTATTTGTCGTTAAGTTGTATTAGAAGTAGGAGTATGTAGCAGTTTGTGTGTACTTTTATCCGTTTGAGAAATTAATGTGCAAGCTTATGTGTAATTTTAACATATGTTATCAGTTTAATAAGAATTATTTTGTTTGGTATATCATTAATCAAAGCAGATCAGTTTGGCATATTGTTAATTGTAGCAACATAATTTTGGGCACGTTTTGTCAGTAAATGAACACAACAGATTAGTTAAACTGAAAATAGGTAGTTGGCATGTTACATAAGTATGTTCCAAAATACTAACATGTTACATAGACATTTTTCAAAAGCTTGACAGAATGAAATGTTCCAAAAGGTGGACAGATTGACACGTTACATAGACATGTTCCAAAATACATAAACCCTAAAATGATAACTAGATGGTCCTCTTTGATGTGCTTCTCTTGGTTGGAGTAGATCGCCTGGTGGTAGGGCCAGTTGCATTCCTGACTGTTGAGAGTCTTGTTGTTGGTCCAGGGGGGTACAAAGGGCCTTCTCACACCTAGTTTTTGTAGCTTTCCAGTTCCTCTAGTTTCTCATTTGTGCCTTGCCCTAGTACTGACTTTCCTTGTGAAGACCGAGTTGCATTCATGTAACCCTGTGCAACTGATGCTTGTGTTACTGCAACTTGACTTGTAGTGGTTTGAGATGTAGAAACTTTTATTGTCCCAATCTGACTTGCATTGGTCCCAATGTGACTTGCATTGAGTTGCCTTGTAGAGCCTTGTCTTTCCTTGTCTTGCCTTGAGTTAGACTGCTTTGTGTTACATTGCCTTATGTTGCCTTGCCTTGCCTTGCCTTACCTTAAGTTGGATTGCTTTGTGTTGCATTGCCTTGTGTTTCCTTGCCTTGCATTGCCTTGAGTTGCAATGGTTTTAGATGCATTGCCTTGTGTAGCATTGGCTTGACTTTTATTTCCTTGAGTTGTAGTTGTTTGAGATGCAGTGCCTTGAGTGGCATTGACTTTGCAGGTTTTCTTGTTATGTCTAGTTTTATTGCACAAAGAACACTTTACAATAAAACCAGTTCTTCTCAATTTTCTGTCAGTGCCATCAATCTCCCCTTGCTCAAGGTTTCTCTTTTTCTTTGGTCTACCAGGCATCTTTCTAAACTTAGGTGGTTTCACATCAGGATATGGAGTTTTGGCCCACAGATTGGATCCACTCACAAGATAAAGGCACAGACCTATATATTGCCTTGTACCTATATACCCTATAATAATCTGGAATGTAATCATCAACTTTAAAATTCCTACTCTTCATGGCTGAAATGGCATGGACAGATGGAAGTCCTGTGAGTTCCCACCTTCTGCAGGAGCACAAGTAATCCTTCAAGTTCACAGTGAATGTTTCAGCTAGGTTTTCAGCATGCCTTACTTCAAACATATGCTCATCTGACATTCTGCAATTAACATTTAATAATATGCAATTAACATTTAACAATTAACATTTAACAGTCTGCAATTAACATTTAACAATTAAGATTTAACAGTCTGCAATTAACATTTAACAATTAACAGTTAACAACAACTGACATACCTGACAAGCCATAAGTTTGTGTAGGCACTTGTTATGTCCATCTTCTTTCTAATGTTGGGAAAAATATCATTATCAGATATATCTTGGAACCTCATTCTATTTTTTGCCCATCTCTCCATCATGTAAGTTCTGATCTCCTCTAGCATTGTTACTAGTGGTTTAGCCCTAGCTTCAACAATAACACTATTAAATTCCTCTTACATATTGTTCAACACAGCATCACACTTGTTGGTAGCCCATCACACTTATGGAGATATGCCTCTCCACTGATCATTCTTATTGCCCTCATCTCTCTTTCTCAAGCCTGTGAGTATGTAGATTTAGCAGCCTTCCAGATAAGATCCTTGAATGTTTTTCCAGGATACTTCTTCCTGAAATTATTATACATATGCCTAACACAAAATCGATGTTCAACATTAGGCAGCAACTCTTCCATTGTAGGTAAAAGTCCCTGTAAAATAGATTTATAACTAATGATGAATTATCAAGAAAACAATCATATAAATGTAAGTGAAGTATTTAGTGTACCTTCTGTTGGTCTCAAATGAAAGTGTATGAGCGACACTCTTGTCCACCCCCTAGATCATCAATCAGTAACTTCAAAAATCATGTCCAGCTATCTCTATTTTCACCTTCAATAACCGCAAGTGCTATGGGAAGCATCTAATCATTAGGATCCCTTCCTATAGCTTCCAGAATTTCGCCTCCACAAAGCCCCTTGAAAAAGCAACCATCTAATCCTATCACATGCCTACATAATTTGAAATTTTCCTTACATCCTTCATAGCATATGTAAAGCCTTTTAAAAAAGGGCCTCTGATCATCAGCACCTTCTAGAGCGGGTTCTACATTCATCTTAACTGTTGACCTTGGATTGGCTCTTAGCAGTTCATGACAATAGTCATATATCCTAGTGTAATCACCCAAAAAGGAACCATCAACCCTATTCCTTGCAGCCACTCTTGCTCTTATTGCTTTAGTCTTGTTTACACCTACATTCCACTTCCTCAATGCTTTTTCTTTAATATCCTGGACCTTCAATCTAGGGTTATTTTTCAATGCATTATGAATCCTCTTGCTCAACCACTTTGTGCTTAACATCCTTACATTATACTCCCTGCTGCAGTTATGATTGTCAATTGGTTTCCTTATTTGCCAGGTTTCTTCATTTAATAACTTGGTAGAGAGAGAGAGAGAGAGAGAGAGAGTATCATCGTAAAAGAAAAAAAAATAAAATAAAAATAAAAGTGGAAAAAGTTGTGAAGCAGATCTTTTCTTATCTTCCTCTTTACACAACCAACCATCCTTTCCTTATTGATATTGTTTTTCTTTGTGTTGAAATCAATTCTGAACATTATGTGTGTTAGGCATTGTTTGTTAGTTGTCAGTGGGTTGTGTGTTGGTGTGCAATGTTATGTTTCTCATGTTGTGTTGCGTTACGTGTGTTATCCCAAATCGCATGCTACACAAATTCACACATTTCAACAATATGTGCATTATGTGTTGTATGCTTTTTCATTCGATCACGATGACCATGTTTTGCTTTAGTATTTTTCTATTCATATTTTGTTTATCTTCGACATTTTTATTCCCTTAGCGTCACCTTTAATTCAGATCTATACATATTATTGGAAGTTCGACATGGTGTCAATTCGTGTTTGCCTTTTCTACTTTAAATTTCGTGTTTACGACTTTGTATTGCACTTTCTCGCGTTACATAAACTTAGTTCGCGTCCTAATGTTACATGAAGGCAATTCGCGTCCTCGTATTACGTTAACTTAACTAGTGCTTTTACGTCATACCTTTTCCACGTTAACTCCATTCACGTCTTTATGTTTTACATTTACATACATTAACTCATTTCATACATTGTGTTACATTTCAATATTTTTACATTTCATCAAGCCTATCTTCCACGTCAAGATCAATAATCAAACTTTTTAATCAACCTTCATCAAGCTTCAAAACTATTTCACAATTAAATCAATCTCAAACAAAAGCGAAACAAACACTTGATCAACATCAAGTCATTTTCAAATGTTTCAAAATCTTTTCATAATTAAATCGGTTGAAAGGATTGGTTTAGATGTAATATCCTATCTTTTCCCCGAGTATTTCCAATTCTAGCCGTGCTTAGCTTGTTGTTCGAATGTTTGTTTTTCGTTCAAAACATGACAATTAATCGAATTTAGTTCGATTTTTATTGGATGAAAAAGGATTAGTTTGAACATAAATATCCTTTCTTTTCCCCGGGTATTTTGAATGCTAATTGTACTTAGCTTGTTGTTCGAATGCTTGTCTCCCGTTAAGGACTTATGAGTTAAGTTGCCTCACAAATTTCATAATTGATTTGAATGAAAAAGAATTAGCTTGGACGTAATATCCTCTCCTATCCCGAGTATTTTGAATGCTAGTCGTATATAGCTTATTGTTTGAATGGTTGTCTCCCACTTAAAAAGAATTAAACACATTAAACTATCTTTTTCCGCCTTAGCGCGATGTCCAACCTTTTCACAACTGAAAGATGCTTCGTCCATTCTGAGACAATGCAAACAACACTTTATTCCTACCATGTGCGAGTAGTAAGTAACGTTTTCCGCTCGAATGCGATGAGAACATAAATCTATAAGAATCTGAATTATGTTGTCCATTATAACGTGACGCAAATGTTCATTTCTCCATGCTTGAGTAGCAAGCAATATTTTTCAATCGAATGAGATTAATTAATTACCTTTTTCTAAAAGTGACCAACCAATAAACTTTTGCTACCCATAACTACATAGTTTTGAATTCCTCATCGCACCTGAAGATACATGAGAGTAAGACTAATCTTGTTAAGCACCCTAATAACAAACCTATTTTTAGTCCTTTAATTATCTATGAATTACGCATGATAATTAGAAGAAATAAATGGTTAAGCTAACACTCATTCACAAAACTAACTAAATGGTTCGTGTTGAGTACAACAGATGTGGGAGGTGCTAATACCTTCCCCTTTGCATAACCGACTCTCGAACTCTAATTTTGTTTTGACGACCATTTTTGTTCTTTTAAGGGTTTTAGAAATATTTTCCATTTCCTTTTGGAATGAATAAACTTCGGTGGTGACTCTATTGTATTTCAAGGGTTCGTTATGCTCGGGTATTTTTTGTGGTGCGACGCTAACATATAGAGTCAAGAGGAAGAAGTTCTACCCGAGGATATGGGCATGGTCAATCAAAGAAATGAAGATCCATTTAGAAATCATCGTAATTCCACAACTCAAATACTATCCCCTCAAACAAATTTCAAAAAAAATAATTCTATTACAAAATCAGAGTTTAAAGCACGAAAGCTAATTGTGATAGGCAAAAGAAAAAATACAGCGAATGGATTGAAAAATTATATGTTTCATTGTCTTCATAAGAAGAATAAATTTAATCTAAACAACTAGAGAAAACGAAGTTACTTTGCTAAGAAATTTAAATCCGAAAACCGAGTGATAATGCATTTTCAATTAAAGTAATATATGTTCAATGAACTAGTTGCATGTTAGATCTACACTTATTTGATAAAATCTTATAACCAAGACCTAATTCTAAATAAAAGTCTAAATATGAACTAGGTCAAACATACATGGTAATATGAAGAAAAAAATTAATAGAGACATAGAAAGAAAAATGTAGACCAGATATATAGTGGTTCAGAAATTTGTCCTCGCTATGTCTACTTGATTTTTAAATGGTTTTCACCATTGAGAGTGGTAACATATTCCACTAGTTTTAAAGTTTAAGATACAAGCACTTTGGTACAACGAATTACCATCAACCTGGACACTAACAACCCAATGCTTTGGCAAACATACATCTAAAATAATAATCCCTTCCATTGATTTAGTTTTCTTAGCTACTAATAATACTCAAGTTCTTCAATGATCTTGATCCAACAAACTTGATAGTCGCAAAAATCATGCTCAAAGCTTCAATTGTGCAGCATCCTTTACTCGAATCTAATGAAGACTTGTATAAGAAATTTTTTTAGCCAAGAATGATTATATAACTCCTAACTTTGTTCTGCGATAATCTTTAATCAGATCCAACAAAGTTTTCCTTGGAGTATTGAGAAAACTCTTCTCTTGATTGATAAGAACCAATCAAAACTATAAATAAGAAGTGAATCTTTCTCCTGATACAGACAACACAAATTCACAGAAAAACATTAGATCTCTTAATGTACATTTAATCTACCTCTTATACCCAATCTTTAGAGTTGAACAGCACAACAATGGTTTATTGGTATAAAGTTGAAGATGATGGATAATATCTAAAGGTTCTCACACAACGTAGCTACAAAACTCTCATATCTCAAGTTCTTGGAACTTTTTCACAAGTTTAACTCAAGGAGATAATGTGTTTGGGAATGAAGAAATTGTCACAGTTTCTATCAAGATTATTTTTTAAAAATTATTGGGTTCATGGTGAATATTCTCAGCTCTTACCCTAAATGATTCAAGAGCTTATCAAAATAAATCTCTCTTTACATTTTTATTTCATTATTGTTTTTAGGTACAAGGAAAATATTTAAGTTGGTGTTGGAGATAAGGCACACAAAGGTAGGGAAAAATACAATATGATCCAAGTCAAAATCATAATATTGTGATTTAAATCATAGAAAGAATGAATTGGATCAAATGTTTAAATCATGTGTTTGTATTTGTGATTCGAGTCGGACACGACATGATTCAAATCACAGTTTATTTTGAATAACATTTTAAATATCACGTTTTCAATCAAATTGCATGTGATTCGATTCAAGAAGTGATGTGATTTAAATCACACACTTTCCTGATTTGAATCAGGTTGGCAGTGGAAACTCTAAACCTCCAAGCAAATGTTTGATTCGAATCATAACTTGTTTCATTCAAATCAAGGCTTACAAAAACCTAAATTTAAGTACTCAAACATGTCATTCGAGTTGCACTCGATATTTTGACTTATCTCAAATTTGAAAGGCTAAAAAACACATTATCAAGGGCTTAAATCTAATAAGTTAAATGTAGAAGTGTCTCAAGGTACATGTCTAAACAAATGAAGTGGTAAAATTACAAGAAAATTACAAATGAACTACACATATGCGATAAATCAAATTACACTAAAAGATCAAAATTATATAGAACATTAAAATAAAATGATACGGACTGCATTGCAATTTAAGTCTCCCCCTTTTTGACATTTGGCAAAGTTGAGATATTATTGATATTTGATTTGAGCAGATGAGTTGAAATATGTAATTTGTATTCTAGTTCAATTTGATTATGAGTTTATTTTATAGGCGCACAACAAATGATACTACACATAGAACTTGATTTTTATTGAGATCTCAAGCTCCCTCTTCATTAAACATAAATATAACTATAATATCTCGCAACTTTCTCCCCCTTTGAAAAATATCAAAAATATAAAGGCTAAAAGAGATACAGCACTTAGAGATGAACTCAAGACATCATATAATCCAATACGAAATTCCAGACAATAGCAAACCAAATTAAAATATAAAAAATCTCATACAAGCACGAGTAATGCAATTTCAGCCAGTTCACAAGATAAGTTAAACTAGAAGGCTAAAAAGTAATATGAAACAGGTAATTAACATCAACATGATCCAAAATGTCAAAACCATAAATGGACAAAGTATCCAAAATAGCATAAGATGATATCCAACTAAACATAAATAGACTAAATATAAATAATGCATATGATGTAATGAGATGCATGATAACTAAGGTAGGTTTGATAGAAAAGTATTAGGAACAGCTTTAAAATCAAAATTGAAAAAAAAATATATGTGTATGTGTGGGTGTGTATACACGTGTGTATGTATATGTGTATATGTCGTCCAAAGGCCCAAAAAGTTAAGGAAAATGACCTAAGATATAAAGTCATCTCACAAGAATGCAAGATAAATTTTATGATCTTCACTTTTTACTACACTCATCTTAAATCTTGACCTGTCTTGGATGTTGGAGTGTTAATCTTGCAGGTCCGCCCTTGTGTCGTTGGTTCACAGAAAACACCATTGATTCAGGATTCCTCATCACCTACATACATATAATTTGGGTTCCAAAATGGAAAAGTGGCACCGTCTATGGGAATTGAAGAGTGATTCCTGTGAAATTCTACGAGAAGATCGTCTTCGATCTAAATTATATCTCCATTAGAAATAGAAAATGTAACTCTATCAACCATATCCAGGAGATCCTTTAAATCTTCTGATTTAATCCTCTATCAATTATCACCTATTGACGAGATTCGAAGTGCATCGACATATGATATTGTTACATCATTAGAGTGTCTTTTCCGAACAACAATTGTGGAATAATGTTTTGCAGGTAATTCAAGAAGTAATCAAAGATAAAGGTGATTATCATAGTTTGATTTTAATAATGTGCTCTTGATGATAACAACTTGGATGATAACTTAGTCTCATTGATGAAGACGTAACCTTAAAACATAAATCCAAGCAAAAATTTCAAGCGGTTAAACTTGCACAAGATAGTTTTGTTCAAAGCTTTTCCTCTGAATCAAACAGATGAACTAGGGTTGTTTGACGATCTCTATCCTATGATGATTGCATTCAACTTGATGATATCTAAAGCATCGTCTCAAATATGACTCAAGTGAGTGATTATATGGTTGGTTTATTTAGCGAGTCTTGAAGCTTCAGAGTGTCAAAGAGTGGAAGTTTAATGCTCGCCAAGTTGCGTCTGAGTGAACGGTGTTTTGTAAAAACACAAGTGCATTTTAGTAAAGTTATACACCTTAATCACACACACACACACACAAACACACACACACACACACACACACACACACACACACACACTAAAACATGTTTAAAAGCCCTATTTCTCAAAGAAAATAACCTAAAAATGTATTGGAGTTGTGCCAGTTAAATCAGAAACTGTTAGAACAATTTAGACCGGTTTTTATAAGCGTCTAATGAATTGGCACATGTAACAAATTTTTTGGGTTAGTGCAAAATAGTTTTCATAATTGTTTGTGACAATGTGTTAATGAAAGGAAACAATTTTATATTTGAAAACCTTCCTAATTGGGAATTCATAATTGATTATTTTTAGTCATCAAATAGGTTGGGGCAAGGAGCCAATCGATAGGGTCATTAAATTAGCCTATGAATCTTTTCCATTTTTTTTTCTAACCTCTAACTTATAAATAAAGTTCTCATCCTACACATTTACACATCCAAAATCGTGAGTTCCCCATCTTACTCGTCTCTTTCTCTCTCTAAAAGATATTTTTTACTTTCTCTCACTTTAGTTTAGCCATAGCACTTAAGAAATTCAACATGTTTAAGTAAGGTATTATATTCTGGAGAAGGGTGGTATTGTAAATTCACCAAGAGGTGTTTTTTATCTTGGTTGAATAATTTCTCATATGGGAGTATTTATTTGGATTCAAAGCTAAACCCCTTAAAAGCTTAGTTTGAGGATTAGATATTATACTAGTCTCAGAGACATGAAGATCAATGTAAAATTTGAAGAACTAAGGGTCGACTAGATCAATGAAGAAGAAGACATAGAAGAAACGAAAGACATAGATATAAAACAAGTATGGGAAATTTTCCAAAGCAAAGCATATCCCTTGAAAGAGATGGAGAAAATAATTTCAAGAGAATGATGATACTTATGGCATAGAATAGTCTCACTTATGTGCTTTAAATTTATTGTTATTTACTACTTTCCGTAAATTTCGTTTCATAAATTTCCTTTATTGTACTTAAAATTTTAAGAGATTGTTTTTCCCTTTCCTAAAATTCCTTGTTTCCAAAAGGAAGTATCTGACAAAGTCTTGAAGTGATAAAAAGCCCTAACCTAATTAGTATGAGTGAATACTTTGTAAAGCATAAGGGCGTTATCGTAAAAGTACATGGCTAAAGCGCGCATACACACACTAAAACATCTTTTCAAACTGATTTTTATCAAGAAAATATCTTCAAAGATGTCTTAAAGTTGTGTCAGATGAATTGGGAGCTATCAGAATAACTTTGATCAAAGTTTAAACTTTTATAATCGATTGGGACATTTACCTAATCAATTATCTAAGTTCAAAATTGAGTCTCGAGTGAATAGGATGCCCGTCTAAAACCAAGGTTTAAGGTTTGTGATTTTAGCCTGTGATAAAATATTGCAAATTTTGTTTAGAAGCTTGAAGACTAACCACTCCAAGATTCTCGTGGAAAGAAAACAAACCGCTTCGATCTACCATTTATGGAAAGAAGACTAACTGCTTTGACATACCATTTGGAAGAGAAGACTCAATTGTTACATTTCGAGTCTTATTATTTGGTTGAAAGTTAACCATTTTCCTAGTATAAAGGGGTTCGTGAACCACACAATTCAGGCCCCCTCTTGTGTGTGAAGTCACATTTCTAGCATCATGAGGCTGGCGGTTTGCCCATCATGGCCATTGAACACACACTCTTTTCTCTTTGGTTGACAGGCTGAGTTCCGAGGGAGGTGACGGGCGTCACTTCTTAGCTAAGCCCGCCATGATAGTCAGAAATAAGCTATCTTTTGTCGTTTTTCATCATTTTTCCTTGTAGACATTGTAGTTTGACCACTACTTGGAATACAGAGCACAAAATCAACATACCACATAAAAGTACACAAAATGACCCTAAAACAAGTTGAAACCGAGCTAAATACATAGTGCAAAATGAATTTTATAACTACCCGATCATACTTTTATACTCCTAGTTAGAGTCGAAGGTTTAGATACTCCAATACCTCAACATCACTAAGCCCGCGACCCTCGGTCCTCATATTGACTTGACTGAAACCTTGGGTGAGTTTCCTCCTTTTTCAAGTTTACCAGTCTCCTTTGCAAACAGGATGTGAGAGGGCAGTGGAACATCGTAGCAATTTGGTCCTCAAACTACATTTATTATAAGGGTGTCTAACGACCCAAGAGAAGGGGTATCTCTTTCCTGGGAATCCATGGATATCCTCCCTAACTCAAAATCGTTAGATACAAATGGTGAGAATCATTAGATTACCCAGATGAAGTATTCACATTAGAGTCACTCACTAAATCGAGGATGTTATGACTCATCCTAACTAAAAGCAACAGATGTTAAAAATAAAGCTTGAAGCGGAGAAATACCTGATTGAAGATATCGATGAAGAGAGATAAATGAAAGAAAATTTAACCTTTAAGCAAATAGTTGAATCACTTTTAGCATTGTCCTCATAAGGAAAGAGAGAAAACGTCTCTCTGGAAATGAAACAAAAAGATTGGAAATTGAAAGGTTGCCAAAAACTTCCAAACATTCCACTCACCTTATTTATAGGAAATGTTAGGTGAAGGATCAAAACCGACTACAAGTAGAGATCAACTAGATCAACGACTATAATTCCACTCATGGAAACATGCCAAACTTAAGTGCACTCAAGCACTCTATGAACTGCGCCACTCCATAGTTGGTCACATCATCGCACGTGTTATGAATGTATGATGAATCAACTCAAAGATATAATGCATTAAATGCATATGTCCCTTATCACTTTTAAAAAACTAATCCCAAGCAACTCAGTTCCACTTCCCACAGGACTGCAATATAAAGGTCGATCAACAATACTTAAGACTTACCTCAGCTTCTTCACTGCACAACAAAATTCCAAGTAATTGAGGCCGAATTCATCTTAAGCCCGCTCTACTCGACCTAAAATATAAAATGCTTTGTATACTATGAGAAGGCACATAATCTCTTATCTACTACAATTTTAATTTACCCTTCTTGCATATTGAATTGACTTGGAGTTCAAGTGCTTATTGTAACGCTCTAAATTACTTTTAGGATTACCGACTAACGCTACAAACCAATACGAGTCTTTTCAGCATGCTTTGTCCTCACTCACACGCTTTCCAGCAAACTTTTCAGAAGATCACCCATCCAAATACTACTCCAAGTCAAACATGCTTAACTATGGAGTCTTATTCGTTAGGCTATCGAAAAGAATATGCATCTTGTTTTTGGAAGCCTAACAAATAAGAATTTCATAGTTAAGTGTGCTTGACTTTGAGTAGTATTTGGATGGATAATCTTCTGAGAAATTTTCTATAAAGCATGTGAGTGAGGACAAAATATTCTAAAAGACGTGTCTTAATTTGTGGGGTCAATCAGTAATCCTGAGAGCAATCTGGGGCATTACACTAACCAAGCAGGTCCACCCTGTGCTGCCATAAAGGAAATCGGAACCACCGTCTAAGATCAATAGTTGTCAATCCCTCATCATTTATGGTTCTTTCGAAAGTTAGAGCACTCGTTCCTGATTCCCAAAAAGAACAAATTAGAAGAAGAAGAAGTTTAAGTTTCAATGTCAAATAAATGTCTTTAAAAGTTCATCTTACCTTAAATTTTAGGTACTTTTTTATACTATTAGATTAATTAAACTTTTATATTTATTTATATTCTAGTCTATCTTATTAGAATTTAGTTTTTCTAATCTTTACAAAATGACTTATAAAATAAAGCGTGTTACTTTATATAAATTACTTTTAAATTTCACAGTAATTATTATTTTTTAATTATATTATTTAATAATATTATCAATTTATTTTAGAAAATTAAAAGTATATAGTATTAAATATATTTATCCTGAAAAAGTTATTTAATAAGATAAAAGGGAATGCATATTCGTCTAATAAAAATGACATATTTAACTCCCTCCGAATCATGAAATCAAATTAGTCGATTCACTATGTGAATTGGAATTGGTTGGCTAAATCTAATTTTTTTTTAACATATTTAATATTTTCTTTTTAAATATTATAAAATTTGCATATATGAATAAATGATGTTTTTTAGTTAGATAAATTTTATACGCGGTATTATCCTTTAAATTTATTTGATAATACATTAAGTCTACTATTATATTTAAAAAAAGATGACCACTCTAGTACCCTTGAGTTTTATTGAATACCAGTACCCTTATCTAATTAAATAATAGTATTTAATGTCAGGTGTTTACCTCTGATTTTGGTAAAAAACACGAGTCTCTTACACTATGCACTAAGTGCTTTATTTATAATACATGAAAATTACTACTTTTCAGCGGGCTTCCCTTCTTTATGAGCCACATGTCTCTTGTAACTTCCCTCTATGAACCCACGTTCTCCATCCTGCTATCGAACCCACACTCTCCACTTCTGCTATCGAACCCACGTTCTCCACTCACAACGCTTTGCTTTGCTAGTTATGCTCTTTTTTGGGCTTTTTAACACTCTTGGGCCCAATCCATTCCTCATGATGCCTCTTTTCTGGTCATCTGCGTCCACAGACCCAAATTGGTCTTTTATGAAACCTCTTCTAATCGACTGCTTTTGTGGTCAATTTCCTATAATTCAAAGTCATCAAAGAATCTATTTTGCTTTTGGTTGGATTTTAACCCTTTGTGAAAATCCTAGCTAACAAGTTGCCCCCCAAAATGACCTTTTCTACTAAACGAACAGAAATTGACATTTTAATCCTTTTCTCTTAGTTTGAAGTGACGTCATTGTAATCATGACCTTTTCCCTCAAACATTACATCAGCGATCATACAACCACTTCCATATTTTCTAGTTTCAACTTCCGTGGATAATCATAACCTCCAACTCACCAACTTCTTCAACTCAGTTGCCATCTGTTTGACACGTGTTGGTCGTGTAGCCATATTTTTTTCTTTCTCCCCAATGTTTGGTCTCCTTGATGGTATAAATACCTCATTCATCTTTCTATTTCCTCTTTACGTTTCTTTGCATGCTCAAGCTCTTTGTCTTCGTATCCTACAGAAGATTTCATTTTCCTACTTACCCAGAAAAACTTTTCGTCATCTCCATGGCCACTTCAAGCCAAATATATGAACATATTCAAACTCTCCATGAAATTGAACTGGTTTCCAACATGAGCGAGTTCTTCGTTCATGATCAAAACACTTTTGTTTTAGAACCAACGCCAACACGCAATCTCCAAACTTTTCGCTCCCTGCTGTTGCTTCCCTCATCTGCGGCAAAACTGCTTACGCTCTATTGGGGCCTACTCCTGATGAGGTTAGGGTGCCTAAACACTTGGAAGGCTGCTTCCCTGCTTACAAAACCACCAAACCCCCTATTAACAAAGATTGCCCTATAGATTTTTCACATATCTACCAAACGTCTAAAGTCTTTCGTTCTGCCCCTACTGTCAACCAAGATTACATTACATGGTTGAATAAAGTAGAGAAGGTGAAGGATGACGTTTGGAAGGTTCAAGGCTTTTTTGACTTGATTCAGCTTTCTAGGGTTGGCCCTAGTGCAATCACATGCTGATTTCTGCACTTTACTTATGGGAAGGCTCTACAAACACCTTCCATTTTGCAGTTGAGATGCTTACTCCCACCCTGTTTGACATTGCGGCCATCACCGGTCTCCGCCCCACAGGTGAAGCGTTTCTTCCCACTGAAGTAGACGAAAATGTTATTCCTTTTGAAAAGGACATTGCCAACGAAAGCCTTCGTCTTACTACAATGACACCTTCTAACAATGACATGACTCGAGAGGAGTCGCTTGAGAAATACTTGAAGTTTTTCTTTAGGTAAACTTCTTTTTAGCCCACCATGTCACTCTTTTCCTCTAGACCACATGGTCCTGAGTGGTTCACTCGACCATTTCCTCCTGTCGATCCTATGTAGGTCCCTGAATCCAAAGCCATTTGGCAAGCTTTCTTAACCCATAGGCTCATAACATATATGGTAGTTGCTAATGATGGCGTGACACTTCAGTGTTATCAGCCTAACCTGGTGGATAGACAGTTTGGCTTGTGCCAACCTTTGCCTCACAGCTTTTATAAGCCATTAGATGAATTGTGTCTCTCATTTACAAGCTAAAGTGAGGGAGAATATGCTCAACGACTTCAACATTTTACTGCTGATGTCCCCAAGATAACTCCTGTCACCTTCGAACCCCTCTTTTGTGCCACTAAGGAGTTCTATTATTGGTGGACTGTGCACTTTGTGCAAAGTAATGGGACTCTCAGGTCCTTCAAAGCTCAACTAAACCATGATTTTGAAGTCATGCATCAAAAGTTTAAGAAAGCTATAGCTTACTATTGTAACCGTCCGTCGCCTTCTTTTTTACGTCTTGACTTCTAACAGATCGTCTTATGTTATTGCCTTATTCAGCGGTTTAGCACAAGAAACGCGCTAGGGAAACCATTAGTGGTGCGATTGTCTCTCCCTCAACTAATGAGGCCTTTGGAACTTCTTAAAAGGTAATCTTTTAACTTGATAGTTCACTAGTTATTTGCTTTCTCTTTCTAACCCACTGATTATGTTGACACGTTCGTAGGCCCCTGAAGCTAACGTCGTCGTCCCTCCTGACCCATCCCCAAAGAGACGTGAACACTCTTCTAATCAAGAGAAACGAGCTGACAATTCGCCTTTGCTTGCCATCTCCAAAAATCCAAAAAATCCCATTCGACTCGATCTGAGGTTGCCTCAAAAAAGGCCACTTCCGCCATTGTGCCTGCTCCAGTGATAGAAAAAGAATGAGTTTTGCAGCCTGGGCGAACTCGACCAAAAAGCATTAACTCTAGTCCTGAAGGAGACCATTGGGTACCTTCTTCTTCAAAGACTATTCATTTTAGAAATTATTTGTCCTTTTGATGATTCTGTTCTCACTTACTTTTATTGTTTCAATGACTGATAGTTGAAACTGAAAAACCTCCCGCTAAGATTGTCTTGAAATATCCCAAGAGCAAAAGGAAACCAATTGTGGTCTTGACTGATAGTGAGCCTTCTGAGAGCGACCTCAACTCTCCTATCACCCAGAGTACTTCTGAGTATTCTCCCATCGGTGAGGGATTAGAGGATGATGCTAACAATGACAGCCCGAGGGAGGGTATTGGAGACGATGGCTTAAAGGATCCTGAACTTGCTGCTACTCTTGATGTCACCACAACTGCCAACCAAAATCCCTTCCAAATGGAAGAAGTGACTCTTCAAGCACCTGCCTTTTTTGCACCATCTCGACCCATCCCAACGTGATTCCTACGACCAACGCCATGTCACCGAACAAGTAGCTGCTCTGAGGCAAACCAGCCCCTTTAAGTATTTAAAATTTTTGGTGAACACTAAGAATCGTTCGAATGAAGGAGGCTCCAATACTTCTATTGCATCTGGAGGTATCTCTTCTCTTGGGACTAAAGAAGAAGTTCTTAATCGTCTCAAAACCATGCTCTTTCATGTCGATTTGATCACCCAGTTGGAGGCGTATCCCTCTGATGGTATTAAGATTAAAGATTACTGAAGAAAGTTGACGTTCAAGTTGCTTCTCCTTTAGTCCTAAAATTTGTGGCTGAAGCGTCTACCTTCTTTGATGAGCTTTTGGTCGGCTTGGCTGAAAAGAAAGAGATCCAGGAAAGACGCCTTCCCAATGAGAAAGAGCACACTATTGAATTGGCTTTCGTGAATTCTTTCATTGCTGCTAGTGAAGAAATGAAGGAAACTCTTGACAAAGAAAGAGAAAACTTTAACACTAGGGCCACAAATATTTCCCAATGGCAACAACATATCATAGTGTGGAAGTAACAGGTTGAAAGGATGGAAAAACAAATTGATGAGGCAAAGACTTTTCAAGCTGCTGGGTTTCACACGGCTAAACACGCGTTGAATAATGAAGCTCTGGTTGGGGTTGCTCATCTGGAGCGTGTTGGTGTGTTGAATATTTAGCTAGCCGACCTTGATATCTCTATCTCGTTAACCAATGCTTATCTGGAACTTGCTCGAGAATGCTATATAACCCTCAAGAATAATGCGCCTTTTTAGCCTTTCAATTTTACATGTAATATGAATTTGTTCTTTCCATAATTCTTTGTAATGCTTAATTCACATTTCAGGGCCCTTGGTTGGCCTTCTTATTATGCAATGAACTTTATTCTTTGTTTATCATAATTTCTTGTAACATAGGCCTATACCTCTTTAGGTATTTTCCATTTACTCGTATTATTCGACCTTCTAGTCTGAGCTCCTCAATCTCATAAGCATTGTTGGAAATAAGTTGCACTACTCGAAATGGTCCTTCTCAGTTTGGTGACCATTTTCCAAGGACTCTATCCCTCCTATCCATAGGCAAAATCACTTTCCAAACCATATCTCCAAAGACGAATGCCTTTGCATTCACTCTTTTGTTATAGGCCCTTACTACTTGTTCCTTCTGCCTGAACAAAGTATCTAATGCTGCTAGCCTATGTTCTTCAACATCTACCAACATACCATACATCATTCCCTAGTAATATTCAGTTAGAATATCTGATTGCCTTTGCACTCTGACTGATTACAGATGAATCTGTAAAGGCAATACTGCTTCGTTTCCATAAACTAAGTTGAAAGGCATTGTGTTAGTCGACTCTTTTGGCTCCCACAATGCCCTGGCCTAGAGAAATATGTCAGCTTCTAGTTTTTGGCCAACATGTTTTTTATTAAACCTATAATGACCTTGTTTGCTTCTTCGACTTGCCCATTCTCTTGGGCGTAATACGACTTTGATGTTAATAGTTTGAACCCCATGTCTACAGCAAACTCAGCTACCTTTCGACCTACAAACACAGTCCCTTGGTCTGTTGTTATAGTTTTTGGTATTCCAAACCTATGTATGATATGGTTTTGAATGAAGGCCATTACTTTCTCTTGATCCACTTTAACCAAAGTGACAACCTCTACCCATTTTGAAAAATAACCAATACCCACTAAGATATACTACTTATGGCCTTTCGATGAGGCAGGTTTGATTTCTCCTTCAATATCCAAATCCCATCCCTTGAAAGGCCAAGGTTTGACAACATAATGTAATTCTCTAGCTTGTACATGTTGAATTCCAGAATGTTTTTGGCATTCTTGGCAGCTTTTGGTGAACTCAATGCAATTTTAACATGGTCGACCAATATACTCCTATTCGACACAACAACCATTTCATTTTTTGTCCTGCCTGACGTGTACCACAAGCTCCATTATGTACTTCAGATGTTGCTGCATATGTTTTGTTTTCCCCACAACATTTTAACAACACTTCTTCAAGCATTTTCCTGAATAATTTGTTTCCCATCAATTTATAACCTAACGCCCTATACTTAACTTTGCGTTCTATTGTCCCAACTGGATTTTTCAAGTAGTCGATTATAGGTTTCCTCCAGTCATTCTTAGCTAACACATCAATGGCAAAAACTTTCTCCACCACTTCAAAATCTCCAAAATAATCATAAATCAAGAGATCATGGATTACTTCAGGCTCTACCCCCCCCCCCCCCCCCCCCCCCCCCCAATTTTTTGTCATTTGCATGGTGTTCTCACACACTAATTTTTCTCTAACTTAAATGAATTCGTCTATGCTCCCTTAGGTACTTTATATCCATACGTTAATTGGGCCATGTCGTTCGCCTCTTCATTGTCAAAATGCTTCACATGACTAATCGACACGTTATCAAATCTCTTAAGTAACGACGACGCTTTGGCCACATATATTACCAGATGATCCTTAACGCATTTGTATTCTTTCGTCTGTTTTACCACTAACTCTGAATCCCCTTTCATGTCAATGTCCTTGATTCCGACGTTTAACATAATTTGAAGTCCAATTATTAAGGCTTCATATTCAGCCTCATTATTAGAGCATTCACCTTTAATCATATAATTAAATCTAGTTGGAACTCCATTTGGTGATAAAATAAAGATCCCTATTCCCGTTCCTTGTTTATGTTTAGAACCATCAAAATAACATTGCCAAGACTTAATGCTTATATAGGCTTCATAGATGTCAACCACATAATGGTCAACTATAAAGTCTGCAATAATTTGCCCTTTGACTGCTTTTAAAGGGACATATGTTAAAGAGTATTCAGTTAATGCTAGCGCCCATTTGCCAGTTCGATCGTGCAAGATAGGTTTAAATAACATATACTTAATGACATCAAAATGAGAATAGTTTTTCAATTGAATTATATCTAGTTTCAACTTCATTTAACACTCGAATGAGGTAATAAATGGCTCTTTCGACTCCATTCTCATCTTTTTGGGATAACATACTTCGCAGTGTCGACTCTGACGCTGCAATGTAAAGTTTCATGCCTTTGTTTCTGTTTGGGGGTGCCAACATTGGAGGCTTCACCAAGTTGTCTTTTAATCGGTCAAATGCCTCTTGGTGTTCTCTTTCCCACATGAACTCAGATTTTTTGCTTAGTTTTAACAAAGAGAATGCCAACATTTTTCCACTCATGTTTGATATGAATCGTCTCAAGAGGTTTATCTTACAAACAAAGTTTGAGCTCTTTCTTCGTTGTTGGCACTTTTATACTCAAAATCTCCTTGGTTTTGTTCTGGTTAATATCTATACCCTTCTTGTGTACTATAAAACCTAGAAAGTCTCTTGCACGAACACAAAAAGCACATTTTAATGGATTCATTTTTAAACCGTATTCCCTCATTCTAACAAAAGACTATCGAAGGTGGTCAAATGACCAGCTCTTGAGGGTGATTTGACTACAATGTCATTAATGTACACATGCATGAAGGTGTCTATGAAATCATGAAACATTGATTTCATTTCTCTTTGATAAGTAGCCCTAGCATTTTTCAAACCAAAAGGCATGACTATCCATTCGTATGTGCCTAGTGCCCATGGGCATCGAATCGTAGTTTGGTGGGTGTCCTCTTCAGCGATAAAAGTTTGGTTGTACCCTGAATATCCATCCAAAAGACAAATATTCATACCCTACGGCCGAATCGACCAACATTTCTACCACAAGCATTGAATATTCATCCTTTGGAGTGGCTTTATTTAAATTCCTAAAATATATGCAAATTCTTAAAGTTCCATTTTTCTTCACTACAGGGACTATATTAGCTAACCATTCCACGTACCTGGCTATCTTGATGAACCTTCTCTTCAACAACTGTTTGATTTCTACTTTGATTTTGGATAGCACTTCTGGCGTGAACCTCCTTGGCATCTATTTGACTGGTCGCTTGCCTAGATTTATAGGTAGTTTAATTTCCACTGTCTCTCTGCTCAAACTAGGCATCTTGTTCTAATCCCATGCAAAACAATCTATAAATTATTTAATAAATTCAATTATTTGATCCTTCATCTTGCTTTTGATCTTAGTATTGATGTATGTAATTCGCCTAATGACACCATCACCCAGGTCGACTTCATGCCATGGATCTTGTGCTTGTATCTTCAAGATATGATCTCTTGGGTCTTTTTTAAACCCCCAAAGGCTCTTCTTCGTATATATAGTCAAGCCTCTAGCTTTCTGAAGCTGTTGTTTGGCTTGTTTCTCCAAGCTTTTCCACCATAATGGATTCAGGCGCCATTTTGGAAATATTTCAGCCTCTAAGGCTGAATTTTTCCTGCTCACAGCCATATAGGCCAAAATCCTTGCCAAAGCATTTTACTCAGGCATCAATATGAGTTTGTTCTTCCCACCCTGTGGGTTCAAACTCCCCTTCTGTAGTCAGATATGTATCCAGCTTTTCTTGGTCCAAAATGAAACCATGAGTAGGGTGTAGGGATAAAAACTTGATCACATCAAGATGTGACTTGAACACTGCATCTTGGAAATCATAGAGCTATAGTGGCTAAGGCTTTGTCAAATTCTTCCTATTGACCATACCCATATCGGCAGTAAAGTAATTGTGATCTGCCTCAATGGCGCCATATGGATAAACGTTGATGCAGAGTCGATGGTACTGCCCCTAGCAATAGATTATAGTTTGCTTTGGATGCAATTACCGTAAAATGTTGGTGTTGTACCCCAAAATTTGCCCTCCCATATCCTTCAAAGTTTTGACAAGCATCACCTCAAATGGTTCAAAGTCTACTCAAGGGTTACACAGTCAAACCACCCTCCTAAGCCAGTCAAACTAGGGTTTTGGTTCTTGCAAGGAAGTTGAGGTTTTCAAGGGCGCAATCAAGTCACATATGCCTATACACATTGTCAAGCATCTACATGCCAAGTTTTAAGGCTCACAAGGTCAAGTTGCACAGTCAAAAACCCTAATTGCTTCACAATCAACTGCAGGGGCAAAATGGTCATCTGGCAGTCAGAAGTCAAAATTTTTGGTCAACATCTTATTTTGAAGCCACAATCATAATTTGATCAAGTCTTGATCATGATTTCACAAGAATGGCTCAAAAATCATCAAGATGCAAAAGTTTCTATTTTTGGACAGTTGAAAAGTCAACTGTAACTTGACCAAGGCATAACTTTTTCATGGTTCATCAGAAAAATCCCATCCAATGCTCATCTTGAAGGGGATGACATTTCCTACAACTCATATGCACATTCCAAGTCCAAGAAATGCTGTCACAAAAAGTTATCAATTTCAACATTATAGGTCATTTTCAAAAGTCAACAAAAAGACACTTTAAGTCAAAGACCATAACTTGAGATTGGTAAATCAAAATGACATGGGACCAAAGACATTGGTTAGAGGACTTCAAGACCTTTCCAAAATTTCCAAGAACATGTTCATAGCTTCACAATTGAGCAAGATATGCATTGGAGAAGTTGGGAAATTTTTGTGAAATGGCCAAAGTCAATTATCCTTGAAATTTCATTTTTGACAAAGAGGGCCCACTTTTTCCACTTGGTTCAGCTTGGCCATGCCTCCCACGTGTCCCACAATTTATTTCAAGATTAAAAATTAATTTTTCCATTTTTATTTAATTTTATTTGATTTAATTCATTTTAAATCTTTAAAATTCAAATAAAAATCAAGAAAATTAATGGAGGGATATCTTTGAGTTTGAATTGCCTTGATACACCATGAAGCACCTTCCAAATCCGTGTACATCCTATTATGGGCATAGAAATTCAAATTTGAAGCAAATATGGCAAGTGGTTTAATGGTGTTCATGGCAAAATCAAAAGCATAATTGCATTGGTTTATTGTGCATTATATTGATGGATACTCATTACAAAAGACATATGCAAGCTTTCCCAACACAGAACACGACCTAGAACACTCAAAAACGACCAAAGCAAATTTCATTTTTTGAAGAGAAAAGTCACAAACTGAAAACCCTCTTCCAACACGATTCAAGCTTTCTCCTTGATCCAAACACACTCCTGACCCTTCCAGGAACCTTTTGCAATCATAGTTAAGCGCAAAACCTCAAGAACTCGTGCCATATAACTCACACGGTTTGAATTATTTTCCAGAATTACATATCACCATTTATGCATTTTTAACCATTTTTCTTGATTGGTTTGTGTTGTTAGGAACATTCTGAAGCTAATGGAATAATCTAATTGCATTATAACGCGTTAAATCATAACTTGCCATTAACACGTTCTATGGTTCTTAAGGTTTGGAATTGGGGTTTCTCACATACAGAAAAATTGGCCTTCAGGACACCCATGGTTGAATTGAGAGGGACAAGACGAATCGAATGAGATACTCGCGCCCAATTTATGCTTCATGAGCGTCTAATCGCTATTTTCATAATGCTTGTATTTTGTGGTGGTTTAAAACCCCCGCTATGTGTTTCATGATTTTGCAGGAACGGAGAAGATGAAGGACGTGCCTCCATGTGATTGGTGCATTCAAATCCTGCGCGCGCCTTTTTGTTTTTCAGCATATAACGCGTGTTTTTTATATTATATTTCTTTTCCATTATACTAACAAACTAACGCGCTTGGTGTAGTGGTTGGCCAGGTGCCTTGCAAGCGTTGGGACCTGGGTTCGATTCCCAGGTCCCCCCATATTTCATTATCATTTTTTCTAAAATGTTCTTGTGCAGCGCTCATCCAGTGTTCCACCATAGGTCTCACGCATCAGCTAGCCAGGTGTCTTCAAGCACCCATCCAGTGGCCAGGAGGTGAAATCCATGGTGCGCCCCAGTCAAAAGCACACACATGATGCCAGAAAGTCAAATAAGGCTTCTTGTTGTTGGGCCAGAATTACTTCAGAAAACCTCCATAAAGGCCATCTCACCCCCCTTGGGTTTACTTACTTTTTTCTTATTTTTTTATTTTGTTTTGTCATTTTCTTTTCTTTTATTTATTTGCCTTATTTTATTTTTTAATAATTAACATAATTAACATATTTTCACAAAAAATCAAAAAAATAGAACTAACATCATTATTATTATTATTATTTTATTTTGTAAATAAATATTAAATAAATTAGTTTAAATTAGGCCATTTTAACTTTTTTAAATAACTAAAATAACTTAGAATTAGGTTAACTTAGAATTTTAACCCTTTTTATTTTATTTCATAAAAAACATAAAAAACACAAAACATTTTTCTTTTAATAAATTAAATAATTAGTTTTAATTTCAGTTTAATTACAAAAAGACAAAAAAAAATCAATTTCTTTTCTAAAAAGGGTCAACACCCTTAAGACATTCTCGATTCTTTCTTTCGCGCGCATTTCAGTTTTAATTCCTTATTTCGATTATTATGTAACTGCCTCCTGATGTAATAGTAATTAGGATTTTTACTGCTTTATTTACTATTTCTCGTACTTATTTACCAAAAATGGGTCTTTGTATTTTTGGCGATGTATAGACCCGCGCCTTGTAATAGCGTAGGATTTATGTCTCCGCAATTTACTTTCCGCACCCCCTAACTGTTAAATGCATGAAAGAATGTATGGTAAATAAAAACAACTCGTAGCTCACTAATTACAAAGACAAACATTAACTGAATACAACACACAATACACACACCACTTCTAGGGTACGCCTCACTCGTTGCCTTCGAAACGTAGTCATCAAGTATAGTGTGTCTTAGAGGTCGCCCTTCTGTCTAAAAGATCCAGTTGCCTCGAAACGGTTGCCTCGGATTAAAAAGGATCTAGGACATTAGGATTACTTCTAAGGTATCCTACCATTGCTTCGGTGACCACACCGTCCCGATAATCGAATTGACCCGAACACCTCCAACGATGGTGCTACCTACCTCTCAATGGTGGGATGGCACTACCTAAAGGACACTTACACAGCTTAATTCCTTAGGGTAGGTAGATGAATCATGGGTACTTGCTCTTTTCAAAAACAAACAAAATACTTTTCACACCTTACACTTTCAAAAGCTTTCAATACAAATTTTTCAAACACTCTTGAGGACAGATACAAGAGTCATTCAGAAATCTTTCAATGAAACTTTTTTTCAAACCCACTCACACTTGAAAAGCAAACAAATTTTGAAAACATAAGAGCAAGTACCTAAGAGCCCGTGGATAACCACGGATAGAAGGGGTGTTAACACCTTCCCTTTCTATAAATCTACCTCCCGAACCGAGAAACAATCTCATAAGGAATTTTGCTGTGCTTTTGTCCTTTCCATGTTGGAGAAAATAAAAGACGGTGGTGACTCTTGCTTCCGCGACATTTCGCGAACCAGCTAAAAAACAGTCAGTTCTATTTCCACCGATCACAGAACTGGCGACTCTGCTGGGGAATCATAAAAGTGAGGTGTACCTTAGGACTAAGATCACTTGTGTTTTCAATTGCCTGATTTATGTCCTTTAATATTATTGGGCCTGTTTTGGGAGTTCTATAGATCCTAATCCGGATCTGGGGGATACCTCTTAGAAAGTAGCAACAAGACTGTGAGGGAACTGTGCGGGGTATACTGACACGGTTGAAGCAGTCTGCTACGTTGATGTGGCACTTTGGTGAGTACCGGTAACCCTTGAGTCAAGTCAAGGAGAGTACGGGGCCGCCGCGTGGTGTCGCGAAGCATCAACTGACCTTAGGAACCTTAATTGAACCATCCTGGCCTCTTTAGGGGTAGTGAGATAACTGACTTTGGTGCAGTCCGAAGTTGGTTGATACTCGATACTACACTCATTGAGGGTTGTTTTCTTGGAATATTTTAATCGCCAGTTCAGTGGCTAAATCGAAACAATGAACACAGAAAACAATCCAATGATATTGAGATCCTTAGAACCCGATTACTTTTGATAGGACAGGTTTTGAGCCCACCAACTTCAAAAGGGTAGTACCCCAAACTTCATGCTGGCCTAAACTCTAAGGGCTGTCTTGTGTGACTTGTGTGCTTTACCATGTTTGCTTTTGTGAATACTTGTGGTGTGCTCTTATCATAGCATCATAATATCATACAGCATCATATGCATTGACTAACCACTTCAGGGGTTCGAATCTTCATCTTTGTTCTTGTTTTGTAGGACATGGAAACTATCCGCAGAAAGACAATTCAGGTCAACCTTGTAAGGGTCCCTCCTCAGCTTAAGGAACTTATATCCAGGATTCCCGAGAACTCTTCATTCAGTGAAAGGCATGGTAGACTCATCAGCTTGGTCAATACCAACATTGAAGAGGATATGGTGAAAGTGTTGTTCCAGTTCTTTGACCCTCTGCACCACTGTTTTACTTTCCCGGATTATCAGTTGGTGCCTACTTTGGAAGAGTTTTCTCAGCTTCTAGAGATTCCTATCCTTAGTCAACTACCCTACAACGGTATAGAAAAGGAGCCAAAACTTGAAGAGGTTGCTAAAGCATTATGCCTACAACCATCTGACATTAAGGGACATTGGGAAGTTAGAAGTGGTATCAGAGGGTTCTTGGCCAAGTTTCTGTTTGAGAAAGCACAAGTATGTTGGAACTCCCTTGACCTACAAGCTTTTGAAGAAGTTGTGACACTCCTCGTCTATGGGTTGGTGTTGTTCCCTAATCCAGATCAGCTTATAGATATCAATGCTGTCAAGATCTTCATGTCCAGGAATCCTATACCTACGTTGCTTGGGGACATCCTTCACTCATGTTACACTCGAACCATGAGAAAAAGAGGTGTTCTTATGTGCTGCACTCCTCTCTTGGGAAGGTGGTTTATTTCGCACCTTCCACAATCAGTTTTGAAGAACGAGCGGGGTTTGAGATGGTCACAACGATTGATGGCTCTTACACATGCTGATATACATTGGTGTTCTCGGTCCAGAGAGAATGTCACTATCATTGATCGTTGCGGGGAGTTTCCTAATGTTCCTTTACTTGGAATCAGAGGAGGTATTACTTACAACCCCTGTCTGGCCTTGAGACAGTTTGGATATGATCGGAGGGATAGCCCTCATGATATGTTGATTCCCGACATAGTTTTTGACTTCGACAACGATGCACAAGGACTTCGCCAGAGATTTATCAGAACTTGGAGGATGCCCAACAGGGTAGATAGCAAGACACTGGGGCACAAGAACTCTATCCCCTTGGAGCCTTATCTCAAGTGGGTACGGGCCCGCTCCCAAAAGCTGGTGATGCCATATCCTCATGTTCTCCCTGTGATCAAAGAGCCAGTCTTGGAAGGAGAGGTGCCCTACACCATTCAACATCCTAACATGCCTACATCCTGGGAAGAAATGCAGAAAAGCTGGATCCAACTCAAGGAAGAACGGAATTCTCTTGAAACCAGTCTACATGCCAGTGAGAAGAAGGTCTTGGAGCTCACGCGTCTACTGCACGAGGAAAAGACTCTCAACACTTACATAGCTCCAAAGAGGATGCGCAGTGTCTTTTGGGATTAATTATTTTGTAATGTTTTGCCCATGAGGCCCTGATGTACTGAACAAATTATTTCCTAATAAAAAGTGTGTTCCTTTTTTGGCTGCAACGAATTTGAACTTTCGAACCCTTGAATGCATTGCATAAATAACATATCATGCATCATATGCATAACAGGTACCCCTTTTTCTACAGGTTGCTTAATCTTCTTCGCTGTTTATTTCAGCACTTAGTCATCATGAATCCTGAACTCACTACCGAGCAAGCTATCAAGGCCCTCCAGGCCTAGAACACCCAATTTCAGGAGATGGTCATGAACTTGGCCCAAGGACAACAAGAGCTGAAGGCTTTGCTCCTGAAAAAGAAGAAGAAAAAGAGGACTGTGCTATTCAACACTGGGCGCAGACTCGGGAATACATTGCAGAATGAAGCTGAGAGGATTACTCCATCTGTGGGGGAAGGCAGTCACCAAGGGAGAGAGGTCCCTAGTCCTGTGGTCTCTGACACCGAGACAGACTTCAACGATGAACAGTACCCTCCTGCTGAGGACCGGTACAAGCAACTTTAGGACAGACTAAATGCTATGGAGATTCAACGTGTGTCTGGGTTGGATTTCGAAGACTTGGGGTTATCTTCTTGGGTGGTGATCCCGCACAAGTTCAAGGCGCCGACCTTTGTGAAGTATGACGGGGCTTCCTGCCCTAAGATGCACCTCCGTTCTTATGTAAGGAAGATCCAGCCTTACACAGCAGACAAGAACTTATGGATCCACTTCTTCCAGGAGAGTCTTTCAGGGACTCATCTCGAATGGTTCTATCAGCTGGATGGAACCAACATTCGTAACTGGGAGGATTTGGCCACTGCTTTTTACAAGCAGTATCAATATAATTCCGACCTCGCTCCCACGCGTACCCAACTCCAGGGTATGTCACTGGGAACGGGTGAAGGTTTTAAGGAGTACGCACAGAAATGGAGAGACCTGGCTGGCAGGGTGCAGCCACCATTGACGGATCGCGAGCTAGTGGACATGTTCTTGGGGACCCTATCTGGTCCATTCTTCAATCATCTCATTGGTAATTCCTCTGCTGGGTTTACTGACCTGATCCTGACTGGTGAGAGGATCGAAGCTGGTATAAAATCAGGGAAGATACAAAAGGGTGCCTCCTCAAATACTGAAAAGAAGCCCTTCAAGAAGGAGGCCAGTGCTGTGTACGGTCCCAGGAGACAGAACAAACCAGAACGCCGCCAAGCTGTCAACGCGGTGGTTATTTCTAAGCCTGTTGCTGCTCCTCAGCAATACAACCAGCCAAGAGCTGAGAGGCCCAAAAGACAGTATACTCGGCTCAGCATGACTCTCTCTCAGATCTATCGCAACTGCTGTCAACCAGCCTGATAACTGTCAAGGAAGCTCCGAAGGTGGTAAACACAGCATCTCCGAAATACAACCCCAACGCCCGTTGCGCTTATCACTCTGATAGCCCGGGACATTCTACTGATGATTGTTGGGCCCTAAGGAATAAGGTTCAGGACCTTATTGATGCCAAGGAAATACAGTTCGAGGCGCCCGAAAGGCCAAATGTTGTGACCGCTCCCATGCCCCAGCATGGAGTGAATGCTGTTGAGGAGGATTTGTATGTAGCTTCTGTGGATGATGTTGCTACTCCGCTGCTGACCGTCAAGAGGAACCTGTTGCTAGCCGGTTTATTTCCGGGATGTAGTAAAGGTTTCCATTTATGTGCTGATTCGCCTGTTGGTTGTCCTTTGCTGAAGTCAGGCGTCCAAAACCTGATGGATAGCAAGGAGATTTTGTTCAAGAAAACTGCTGTTCCTGCTGCCCCTGTTGAAGAAGTTTCAATTGTTACCATTTTCAACAACCTTTCCAAGGCTCCTTCAAAGAAGCTTGTTCAAATCATGCCTGTTCACAAGATTGCTCCTGTAACCATCACTGTTCTGGGGCCCATCCCCTATAAGTCTGACAAGGCTGTCCCGTGGCACTATGGGGCAGATGTTTATGTTCTGGGAGTAAAACAAGAGTTCAATACTGGTACCGGTGTCACCAACATCACCGGGCCTGCTAAGGTCACTCGTAATGGAAGACTGTTCTCACCAGACATTGCACCTCCAGCAATTCAGAGGCCTTTTGTCATCACACCTGCCAGTGTGCCTGTTTCCCCCCCTGATCAAGTTTCTACCCCTGCTGCCGAGTCATCTAACGCTCGGGGCAAGGGGATTGCTACTGATGTGCCTGCCCGGACGGAGGCACCGAAGACCTCTGTTGAGGCTTCCAAGCAAGAGATGGAAGAGATCCTCAAAATTATAAAGAAAAGTGATTTCAACGTCGTTGAACAGCTGGGGCATACCCCCTCCAAAAATCTCCATGCTATCACTGTTGCTGTGTTTAGAGGCCCATGCCAAGGCCCTGATTGCTTTCCTGAAGACGGCCCACGTGCCCCAAGAAACGTATGCTGATCAATTCACCGACTGTGTGGCCAACTTAACCGTTGATAATGGTCTGGGTTTCTTTGATGCTAATCTGACGGCCAAGGGGAAGAACCATATTGATGCCCTGCATGTCTCCATTGAATGCAGGGGCACTACTCTTGCTCATGTGCTGGTTGACACTTGTTCTTCATTAAACGTGCTGCCCAAGAAAGCTCTAGACATGCTAGACTGTGAGGGTTTAGAGCTCAAACCAAGTAACATCGTTGTCCGGGCCTTCGACGGGTCCAAAAGGATGGTACATGGTGAGGTTGACATCCCAATCAGGGTTGGTTCACAAGTCTTTGATTCAAAGTTCTATGTGATGGATATCCGACCGTCCTACTCTTGTCTGCTGGGTCGTCCTTGGATCCACAAGGCAGGGGCCGTGACTTCCACTTTACATCAGAAGCTCAAGTACCCGGTCAGGGGGAAGATCGTAACAGTGCAAGGGGAAGAGGAATACATGGTCAGCCACCTTAACTCCTTCAGGTACGTGGAAATGGATGGGGAGTTCATTGAGACTCCCTTTCAACATTTTGAAGAGGTACCTCAGACATTGGCAGCAGCAGAGACAGTGACTGCAGAAGACTCTCCTTTGAAGATGGCTTCCTTGAAGGATGCCCGGGCTGTGATTGAGAAGGGTGAGTGCGCAAGCTGGGGCAGGCTTCCTGATTTTACTCCAAAGACTGACAAGTTTGGGCTGGGTTTCATTGCAGAAGCTCAGAAGGCTGTGCGCAAGGCAAGGATTGGAAGACCTCCTGTGTTCATCACCAACCCGGGAGTGAATGCTATTGAGGACGAAGCAGACGAATCTGAATTCGACAGCTGGATCTACCCGACAACCAACGGTGGACCTAGCAACTGGACTGCAAAAGACTTTACACCTATTACTTTTGTCACCCAGTAATGAACTTCTTTGTTTTGGATTTGTAATAAACAATAATTTGAAACTTTATGGCCCGATGTCTTACCCGGGGCACCGTGGTTTTATTTGTGAGGGCTTTTGTGTGTCACTTCCATATAAAGCATTGGACGTTTTTTACATTTTCAAATCTTGCGCTCCCTTTCTTTCTTTATATATTGCAAAACAGCTGTATTTACACACACTCACTCATACAGGTTCCAATCCACTCTGGATCTCACTGGTGACGACTCTGCTACTGCCAGTTATGACTTCGAAAATCCGATCAACTTAGCCAAAGACGAAGGTGAAGATGGTTGCGAAGTGCCTGGTGAGCTTGCAAGACTACTACTCCAGGAAGAGAGGGCCATTCAGCCACATGAAGAGCCAGTGGAAACGGTAAATCTGGGTACTGAGACAGATAGAAAGGAAGTCAAGATCGGTTCCAATCTGGAGCTCAGCGTGAAACAACAGTTGATTCAGATGTTGCATGATTATGTGGAAATCTTTGCCTGGTCCTATGAAGACATGCCTGGGTTGGATACCGATATTGTAGTTCATCACCTGCCTACCAAGGAAGACTGCCCGCCAGTAAAACAGAAGGTCCACCGCATGCGTCTAGAGATGTCTGAGAAAATCAAAGCTGAGGTTATGAAACAATTTGACGCCGGTTTTCTTGCAGTGACTTCCTACCCTCAGTGGGTTGCCAATGTGGTTCCAGTGCCAAAGAAAGATGGTAAGGTCCGAATGTGTGTTGATTACAGGGATTTGAACATGGCCAGCCCTAAGGATGATTTCCCTCTGCCTCATATCGACGTTTTGGTTGACAATACTGCCTAACATAAGGTATTCTCCTTCATGGACGGTTTCTCCGGATATAATCAAATCAAGATGGCTCCTGAAGATATGGAAAAGACTACCTTTGTTACTCAGTGGGGCACCTTTTGCTACAAGGTCATGCCTTTTGGGTTGAAAAATGCTGGGGCAACCTACCAACGTGCCATGGTTGCTTTATTTCATGACATGATCCATCATGAGATAGAAGTATATGTCGACGATATGATTGCAAGGTCTTAAACTGAGGAGGAACACCTTGACCATCTGCAGAAGCTGTTTGACCGTCTGAAGTTGTACAAGCTGAGGTTGAACCCAAACAAGTGCACATTTGGGGTAAGATCTGGAAAATTGCTAGGCTTCATTGTGAGCGACAAAGGTATTCAAGTGGACCCTGCCAAAGTTAAGGCCATACAAGAGATGCCAGCTCCCAAGACAGAGAAAGAAGTCAGAGGCTTTCTAGGACGTCTGAATTACATTGCCCGATTCATCTCGCACCTAACTGCTACCTGTGAACCAATCTTCAAGCTACTGAAGAAAGATCAAGTAGTACGTTGGAACGATGAATGTCAGGCCGCTTTCGACAGAATCAAAGAGTATCTCCAAGAACCACCCATTCTTATGCCACCGGTTGAAGGGAGACCTCTAATACTATACCTGACAGTACTTGACAGCTCAATGGGGTGTGTGCTGGGGCAGCATGACGAGTCTGGCCGAAAAGAGCATGCCATTTATTACCTTAGCAAAAAGTTTACCGACTGTGAAACCCGATACTCATTGCTCGAGAAAACTTGCTGCGCTTTGGTATGGGTTGCTCGCCGGCTGAGACAGTATATGCTGACTCACACTACTCTGTTGATTTCAAAAATGGATCCAATCAAGTACATATTCGAAAAGTCTGCTCTGTCTGGAAGAATAGCAAGATGGCAAATGATCTTGACAGAATACGACATCCAGTACACGACTCAGAAAGCAATCAAGGGAAGTGTAGTGGCAGACCATTTGGCACATCAGGCAGTGGATGACTACCAATCTATGAACTTTGAATTTCCCGACGAGGATATCATGGTAGTAACTGATTGTGAAGTACCTGGACCGGATGAAGGACCTGAGGAAGGATCCCGATGGTCTATGCACTTTGACGGAGCCTCCAACGCTTTGGGTAACGGTATTGGCGCTGTGATCATATCCCCAAAAGGCACTCATACTCCACTCACTGCCCGGCTATGTTTCAACTGCACCAACAACATGGCAGAGTATGAGGCATGCATCATGGGTCTTCAGGCTGCAATTGACTTAAGGATCAAGTTTCTGAGTGTCTTCGGAGATTCCGCTCTCGTGATCAATCAAATCAAAGGAGAGTGGGATACGAAACACCCAAATCTCATTCCTTATAAAGAGTGTGTGTTGGCATTGATCCCCCATTTCACAGAGATAACTTTTGAACACTTCCCAAGAGAGGAGAATTAGCTGGCGGACGCGTTGGCTACGATGTCTTCTATGTTCAGAGTCAAATGGGACAATGAGGCTCCCCAGATCATTATCTGGAAACTGGACAAACCTGCATATTGCTGTGATCTTGAGGCTGAGGTGGTAACTGAAAAACCCTGGTATCATGAGGTAAAGAGGTACTTCGAAGCTTAAGAATACCCTGAAGGTGCATCCATCAACGACAAAAAGTTTCTGAGAAGGTTCGCTGCAAAGTTCTTCCTCAACAACGGAATTCTGTACAAGTGAAACCATGATTCAACCTTACTGCGTTGTGTGGATAAGACTGAAGCAGAAAAGATCATGGCAGAGCTGCATGAAGGTACCTTCGGAACACACTCCAGTGGACATACTATGGCAAAGAAAATCCTTCGGGCATGATATTTCTGGTCCACAATGGAAGCCGACTGTTACCAACATTCTCGGACATGTCATAAGTGCCAGATTTATGCAGATAAGGTGCACGTTCCTCCAGTCCCTCTGAATGTCTTGACAGCACCTTGGCCTTTTGCAATGTGGGGCATTGATATGATCGGGGAGATTAAACCTACGGCATCCAATGGGCATCGCTTCATCCTGGTTGCAATTGATTACTTCACAAAGTGGGTTGAAGCAGCTTCCTATGCTACGGTAACCAAGAACGTCGTGGCACGGTTCATTCGGCACAACCTGATCTGTCAATACGGCGTCCCGGAAAGGATCATTATCGATAATGGTACCAATCTTAACAACAAGTTGATCACTGAGCTCTACGAGCAATTCAAGATACAACACCACAACTCTTCCCCCTACCGGCCGAAGATGAATGGGGCTGTAGAAGCAGCTAATAAGAATATCAAGAAGATTGTGCAGAAGATGACAGTGACCTATAAAGATTGGCACGAGATGTTACCGTTTGGTCTTCATGGGTACCGTACCTCCGCAAGAACGTCAACCGGGGCAACTCCTTTTTCCTTGGTCTATGGCATGGAGGCAGTCTTGCCGATTGAAGTCCAGATACCCTCTCTCTGGATAATGAAGGATGCAGGCTTGAGCGAAGATGACTGGATCCAAACTCGACTTGATCAATTAAACCTAATTGACGAAAAGAGACTCACTGCTATTTGTCATGGTCAAACGTATCAAAAATGGATGATCAGGGCATTTAACAAGAAAGTCTGACCACAAGAGTATCAAGTTGGGGACCTGGTAATCAAACGCATCATTCTTCCTCAAAGTGATCCCAGGGGCAAATGGACCCCCACATACGAAGGGCCATTTGTGGTTAAACATGTCTTCTCAGGAGGAGCTATGATTCTAACCACCATGGATGGTGACGACCTTCCTCACCCCGCCAATGCAGACATAGTAAAAAGATACTACGCATGACAAAAGACCCGCTAGGTTGACATACCTAGGCAAAAATTAGGGCTGCCCGGCGAACCAAAAGGGTTCGGGCAAAAATAAGGGATGAAATGAAAAAAATCTGTACACCCGGCAATTCAAAAACCTGAAAAGGCGGCTTGGGCAAAAATGGGTATCCCGGTGGACTGAAAACCCGAAAGGGCGGTCCAGGCAAAAGTTAGGGATTAAAGCGTAATACTATGTCTCATTGGATCACATTGCATCTAGAATCCGGTATCCACATCAAGTTCAGACGGCATCGATCAATCAACTTCATCTTCAACTGAGCAGCCAAGTGACGAGACGCTCGAAGATATAAAGGCGGTAGCAGAGTTGGAACCCAGTGGGATTATTCATTTCACATAGCTGTTTTGTTTTCCTTTTCACAAAATTGTATAAACTCTGTTTGTTCGGCGGCGTTCTCTTACTAGGACGTCAGCCTCTTGTGCATAAACGCCTATTTACAGGCAAATTCAAAGATCAGTACAAATTCACCTTTCAGATAAATTGCCTATCATTTGCCTTTTTCTGTTTTGTTTTGCGAAGAACGTCCAATGTTCAATTGTGATATATGCATTTGACACTAATTGCTAACTCATAAATATTTGCATGCGAAACAAAGGATTAATTATAGGTGACATTAGAAACAGGGGCAATAATGAGTTGTCTAAGCAATCTAATTGCTCTGTCCTACAGGTATAAGGTAAGTTCAGCTGAAGAACCTGGCCAAGTTATCTCCACTCCCCTCAGAGTAAGACCAGACTCAACAATACTCTCCCCCGAGCAGAGTTGGTCTCCCATCAGCCCTGAAAAGGCACAGTATCCCTAGCAAGTTAGCAACACTCTCCCCGAGCAGAGTTAGTCTATTGTCAGCCTCAAGGAAGTTGGATTATCCCCCGAAGATCTCAACATTCCCCAACGTAGTATACAAACATTCCTAACAAGCATCCCCGGCAATCTTGATCTAAGATTGTTCCCCGGCGGTATACAGAACATCCAGTGGAGCCATTCCCCAGTCCAATCTGAAAAGTTTCCCCAGGAGAGTTCAATCAATTTCCCTAGTAGATTCAGGAAGCTTATCCCCAGTAGATTCTGGAAGCTTGTCCCCTGCAGAGTACATATCCCTCCCCGGCTTTATTCAGAAGATTATACTCCACCAGAGCTTATAACTGGGTTATCCTCAGCCAATTGCCACGGAAAGATCGTCCTCGGCGAAGTTCTTCCTACCCCCAGCGGAGTTCATCAAATTCCCCAACAAAGCTTATCGACGGTATCCCCAGCGGAGTTATCATCAAACCTCAGCGAAGTATCTCTTCCCACAGAGTATTCCTCGCAGAGTAATCTCTTCACCAAGTTTATCCCCAACGGATTCATCTTCTCCTACCAGTTTATTCTTGCAACCATCATCCCCAGCGGAAACGAAAAACTCTCCTCTTCAACATCAGCCCAGGATTCAACAAACTTCCAACATTCGTCAAAGATTTATTTTCCTAAGACAGAAATACATTCACGAACATCACATCTTCATACATTATAGCATGCACATACGCATCATGAATATACAATCTCATTTATTTTGAGAACATCACGCATTTCATACATCATGACATTGCACACAACTAATGTTTTGCCTTTTCAGGAAAAGGTCAATCCAAAGATGTTTACTATCAACTGTCGCTATTTCAGACTCGATTCCTGTATCCTGCCAGGGCACGTCTGAAGAGTTTGAAGATCCGATTCCTGTATCCAGCCAGGGCGTATCTGTTGACGACTATTTCCGGACTCGATTCCTGTATCCAGCCAGGGCATGTCTGAAGAGTTTGAAGATCCGATTCCTGTATCTAGCCAGGGCGTATCTGCTGACGACTATTTCCAGACTCGATTCCTGTATCCTGCCAGGGCACGTCTGAAGAGTTTGAAGATCCGATTCCTGCATCCAGCCAGGGCGTATCTGTTGACGACTATTTCCGGACTCGATTCCTGTATCCTGCCAGGGCACGTCTGAAGAGTTTGAAGATCCGATTCCTGTATCCAGCCAGGGCGTATCTGCTGACGACTATTTCCGGACTCGATTCCTGTATCCAGCCAGGGCGTATCTGCTGACGACTATTTCCGGACTCGATTCCTGTATCCTGCCAGGGCACGTCTGAAGAGTTTGAAGATCCAATTCCTGTATCCAGCCAGGGCGTATCTGCTGACGACTATTTCCGGACTCGATTCCTGTATCCTGCCAGGGCACGTCTGAAGAGTTTGAAGATCCGATTCCTGCATCCAGCCAGGGCGTATCTGCTGACGACTATTTCCGGACTCGATTCCTGTATCCTGCCAGGGCACGTCTGAAGAGTTTGAAGATCCGATTCCTGTATCCAGCCAGGGCGTATCTGCTGACGACTATTTCCGGACTCGATTCCTGTATCCTGCCAGGGCACGTCTGAAGAGTTTGAAGATCCGATTCCTGTATCCAGCCAGGGCGTATCTGCTGACGACTATTTCCGGACTCGATTCCTGTATCCTGCCAGGGCACGTCTGAAGAGTTTGAAGATCCGATTCCTGTATCCAGCCAGGGCGTATCTGTTGACGACTATTTCCGGACTCGATTCCTGTATCCAGCCAGGGCACGTCTGAAGAGTTTAAAGATCCGATTCCTGTATCCAGCCAGGGCGTATCTGTTAACGACTATTTCCGGACTCGATTCCTGTATCCTGCCAGGGAACGTCTGAAGAGTTTAAAGATCCGATTCCTGTATCCAGCCAGGGCGTATCTGTTAACGACTATTTCCGGACTCGATTCCTGTATCCTGCCAGGGCACGTCTGAAGAGTTTAAAGATCCGATTCCTGTATCCAGCCAGGGCGTATCTGTTGACGACTATTTCCGGACTCGATTCCTGTATACTGCCAAGTCACGTCTGAAGAGTTTGAAGATCTGATTCCTGTATCCAGCCAGGGCGTATCTGTTAACGACTATTTTCGGACTCGATTCCTGTATCCTGCCAGGGCACGTCTGAAGAGTTTAAAGATCTGATTCCTGTATCCAGCAAGGGCGTATCTGTTAACGACTATTTCCGAACTCAATTCCTGTATCCTGCCAGGGCACGTCTGAAGAGTTTGAAGATCCAATTCCTGTATCCAGCCAGGGCGTATCTGTTGACGACTATTTCCGGACTCGATTCTTGTATCCTGCCAGGGCACGTCTGAAGAGTTTGAAGATCCGATTCCTGTATCCAGCCAGGGCGTATCTGTTAACGACTATTTCTGGACTTGATTCCTGTATCCTGCCAGGGCACGTCTGAAGAGTTTGAAGATCCGATTCCTGTATCTAGCCAGGGCATATCTGTTGACGACTAATTCCAGATTCGACTCCTGTATCTAGCCAGGGCACATCTGTGAGTAACTGATTAAAGATTCGATACCTGTATCCAGCCAGGACACATCCACATAAAGAGTTTGAAGATCAACCCCTGCAACAGGCCAGGTAATTATCTTTCTTTCTCAGGTACGCAAGTTCTCGCTAAGGAATCTCTTACGTGATCGACACCTAGATGGCATCTATAAGCCGATCCACATACCAACAGTCCCTAGGTGGCATCTATAAGCCCATCCTCCTATCCACCATCCCTCCAAATGGCATCTATTTCCGCTATCACACTGCTGATACTCTACTATGTGAGTGCAAATTTCTGGGCACTCTAGTGTTCAATCATCTTCCACCTTCGGATTACGAAAGGCACGCCAGCCAATCTACATCCTCAGGTCTAAGAAGATTGAACAGGGGCAACTGTTGTACCCCAAAATTTTCCCTCCCATATCCTTCAAAGTTTTGACAAGCATCACCTCAAATGGTTCAAAGTCTACTCAAGGGCTACACAGTCAAACCACCCTCCTAAGCCAGTCAAACTAGGGTTTTGGTTCTTGCAAGGAAGTTGAGATTTTCAAGGGCTCAATCAAGTCACATATGCCTATACACATTGTCAAGCATCTACATGCCAAGTTTCAAGGCTCACAAGGTCAAGTTGCACAGTCAAAAACCCTAATTGCTTCACAATCAACTGCAGGGGCAAAATGGTCATTTGGCAGTCAAAAGTCAAAAATTTTGGTCAACATCTTATTTTGAAGCCACAATCATCATTTGATCAAGTCTTGATCATGATTTCATAAGAATGGCTCAAAACTCATCAAGATGCAAAAGTTTCTATTTTTGGACAGCTGAAAAGTCAACTATAACTTGACCAAGGCATAACTTTTTCATGTTTCATCAGAAAAATTCCATCCAATGCTCATCTTGAAGGGGATGACATTTCCTACAACTCATATTCACATTCCAAGTCCAAGAAATGCTCTCACAAAAAGTTATCAATTTCAACATTATAGGTCATTTTCAAAAGTCAACAAAAAGGCACTTTAAGTCAAAGACCATAACTTGAGATTGGTAAATCAAAATGACATGGGACCAAAGAAATTGGTTATAGGACTTCAAGACCTTTCCAAAATTTCCAAGAACATGTTCATAGCTTCAAAATTGAGCAAGATATGCATTGGAGAAGTTGGGAAATTTTTGTGAAATGGCCAAAGTCAATTATCCTTGAAATTTTATTTTTGACAAAGAGGGCCCACTTTTTCCACTTGGTTCAGCTTGGCCATGCCTCCCACGTGTCCCACAATTTATTTCAAGATTAAAAATTAATTTTTCCATTTTTATTTAATTTTATTTGATTTAATTCATTTTAAATCTTTAAAATTCAAATAAAAATCAAGAAAATTAATGGAGGGATATCTTTGAGTTTGAATTGCCTTGATACACCATGAAGCACCTTCCAAATCCGTGTACATCCTATTATGGGCATAGAAATTCAAATTTGAAGCAAATATGGCAAGTGGTTTAATGGTGTTCATGGCAAAATCAAAAGCATAATTGCATTGGTTTATTGTGCATTATATTGATGGATACTCATTACAAAAGACATATGCAAGCTTTCCCAACACAGAACGCGACCTAGAACACTCAAAAACGACCAAAGCAAATTTCATTTTTTGAAGAGAAAAGTCACAAACTGAAAACCCTCTTCCAACACGATTCAAGCTTTCTCCTTGATCCAAACACACTCCTGACCCTTCCAGGAACCTTTTGTAATCATAGTTAAGCGCAAAACCTCAAGAACTCGTGCCATATAACTCACACGGTTTGAATTATTTTCCAGAATTACATATCACCATTTATGCATTTTTAACCATTTTTCTTGATTGGTTTGTGCTGTTAGGAACATTCTGAAGCTAATGGAATAATCTAATTGCATTATAACGCGTTAAATCATAACTTGCCATTAACACGTTCTATGGTTCTTAAGGTTTGGAATTGGGGTTTCTCACATACAGAAAAATTGGCCTTCAGGACACCCATGGTTGAATTGAGAGGGACAAGACGAATCAAATGAGATACTCGCGCCCAATTTATGCTTCATGAGCGTCTAATCGCTATTTTCATAATGCTTGTATTTTGTGGGGGTTTAAAACCCCCGCTATGTGTTTCATGATTTTGCAGGAACGGAGAAGATGAAGGACGTGCCTCCATGTGATTGGTGCATTCAAATCTTGCGCGCGCCTTTTTGTTTTTCAGCATATAACGCGTGTTTTTTATATTATATTTCTTCTCCATTATACTAACAAACTAACGCGCTTGGTGTAGTGGTTGGCCAGGTGCCTTGCAAGCGTTGGGACCTGGGTTCGATTCCCAGGTCCCCCCATATTTCATTATCATTTTTTCTAAAATGTTCTTGTGCAGCGCTCATCTAGTGTTCCACCATAGGTCTCACGCATCAGCTAGCCAGGTGTCTTCAAGCACCCATCCAATGGCCAGGAGGTGAAATCCATGGTGCGCCCCAGTCAAAAGCACACACATGATGCCAGAAAGTCAAATAAGGCTTCTTGTTGTTGGGCCAGAATTACTTCAGAAAACCTCCATAAAGGCCATCTCACCCCCCTTGGGTTTACTTACTTTTTTCTTATTTTTTTATTTTGTTTTGTCATTTTCTTTTCTTTTATTTATTTGCCTTATTTTATTTTTTAATAATTAACATAATTAACATATTTTCACAAAAAATGAAAAAAAATAGAACTAACATCATTATTATTATTATTATTATTTTATTTTGTAAATAAATATTAAATAAATTAGTTTAAATTAGGCCATTTTAACTTTTTTAAATAACTAAAATAACTTAGAATTAGGTTAACTTAGAATTTTAACCCTTTTTATTTTATTTCATAAAAAACATAAAAAATATAAAACATTTTTCTTTTAATAAATTAAATAATTAGTTTTAATTTCATTTTAATTACAAAAAGACAAAAAAAAATCAATTTCTTTTCTAAAAAGGGTCAACACCCTTAAGACATTCCCGATTCTTTCTTTCGCGCGCATTTCAGTTTTAATTCCTTATTTCGATTATTATGTAACTGCCTCCGGATGTAATAGTAATTAGGATCTTTGTATTTTTGGCGATGTATAGACCCGCGCCTTGTAATAGCATAGGATTTATGTCTCCGCAATTTACTTTCCGCGCCCCCTAACTGTTAAATGCATGAAAGAATGTATGGTAAATAAAAACAACTCGTAGCTCACTAATTACAAAGACAAACATTAACTGAATACAACACACAATGCACACACCACTTCTAGGGTACGCCTCACTCGTTGCCTTCGAAACGTGGTCATCAAGTATAGGGTGTCTTAGAGGTCGCCCTTCTGTCTAAAAGATCCAGTTGCCTCGAAACGGTTGCCTCGGATAAAAAAGGATCTAGGACATTAGGATTACTTCTAAGGTATCCTACCATTGCTTCGGTGACCATACCGTCCCGATAATCGAATTGACCCGAACACCTCCAACGATGGTGCTACCTACCTCTCAATGGTGGGATGGCACTACCTAAAGGACACTTACACAGCTTAATTCCTTAGGGTAGGTAGATGACTCATGGGTACTTGCTCTTTTCAAAAACAAACAAAATACTTTTCACACCTTACACTTTCAAAAGCTTTCAAAACAAATTTTTCAAACACTCTTGAGGACAGATACAAGAGTCATTCAGAAATCTTTCAATGAAACTTTTTTTCAAACCCACTCACACTTGAAAAGCAAACAAATTTTGAAAATATAAGAGCAAGTACCTAAGAGCCCGTGGATAACCACGGATAGAAGGGGTGCTTACACCTTCCCTTTCTATAAATCTACCTCCCGAACCGAGAAACAATCTCATAAGGAATTTTGCTGTGCTTTTGTCCTTTCCATGTTGGAGAAAATAAAAGACGGTGGCGACTCTTGCTTCCGCGACATTTCGCGAACCAACTAAAAAACAGTCAGTTATATTTCCACCGATCACAGTTGGCCTTGAAGTCGAGCCAACTGAAAAATTTAATTGAATCACACCTAGTATCTGACTTTTTTCCCTTCATAGTTTGACAAAACCATGTTATATGGTTTAAGGTCAATGTCGAACTTGCCAATCCTTTTTAGCAATGATTGCTGCATCAAGTTTACCATCTCCCTGCTCAAACCATGCATCTTGTTCTAATCCCATGCAAAATAATATCTAAATTCTTTAAGAAATTCAATTATTTGATCCTTCATATTATTGTCGACTTTAGTGTTGATGTATGTAATTTGCCTAATCACACCATCACCCAAGTCGACTTCATCTTATGGATCTTGTGCTTGCATCTTCAAGACATGATCTCTTAGGTCTTTTTCAAACCCCAAAGGGTCTTCTTCATATATGTAGTCAAGCCTCTGGCTTTTTGAAGCTGTTGTTTGGCTTGTTTCTCCAAGCTTTTCCACCATGATGGCTTCAAGCGCCATTTTTGAAATATTTCAAGCCTCTAAGGCTTAATTTTTCCTGCTCTCGGCCATATAGGCCAAAATCCTTGCCAAAGCATTTGACTCAGGCACCATTATGAGTTTATTCTTCCCACTCCGTGGGTTCAAACTCCCCTTCTGTAGTCAGATATGTATCCAGCTTTTCTTGGTCCAAAATGAAACCATGAGCGGGGTTTAGGGTTAAAAACTTGATCGCATCAAGATGTGACTTGAACGCTGCATCTTGAGAATCACACATTGGTATATTGGCTAAGGCTTTGTCAAAACTCTTCCTATTGACCATACCCATATCAGTAGTAAAGTGATTGTGATCTGCCTCAATATTCTCCATAATCCCATCTTGCCTCCATATGGATAAGCATTGATGTAGAGTTAATGGTACTTCCCCTAGCAACAGATTATAGTTCGCTTTGGATGCAATTACCATAAACAATGTTGGCCTCGAAGTCGAGCCAACTGACAAATTTACTTGAATCTCACCTAGTATGTGACTTGTTTTTCCTTCATAGTTCAACAAAACCATATTATATGGTTTAAGGCCAGTGTCGAACTTACCAATCCTTTTTAGCAATGATTGATGCATCAAGTTCACAACAGCGCCACCATCAACGAACACTATGTTCATATGGAAACCATCAACTTTAGCCCTTATAAACAAAGGCTTCATATGGTACATCATATCAGATGTAGGCTTCTCAAACATCGCATGTTGTTCTTCGACCACCCCATTATTCATGACATAGTAGCATAGAGGTGTTGGGCCTGCTGATTCTTCGCACATAGTCTCCTCTTCATCCCCAGATGCCTCTGACGTGAAACCTTACTCATTGGGAAGTACTGACACAATATTATAATGTATAATCAAACCATCATCTGAACTATCTTCAAAATCGTCAAATAGTTCATCATCCATGTTGTCATCACCAGGATTTTCAACTTTAGTCGGTGACACACACACAACCAACATCAATATCCTCTCTTTTGTTGGTCGACGATGCACCCTCTCACCCTTTGATGGAGCATCTTTTAATGTTGCTTCTCTTGCAGATTTCTTGTTTCTCTGAAACCTTCTCCACTGAGTCTTAGTCATAGGATTTTCCCTTTGTATGTGGGAGAAACGTGATACATCTTTGAAGTGACACCAGCTTCAGCAAATTGGGAAGAACTAGATCCCTTCTCCATCATTTCCCATTTATGAATCAAACCTGAACCCTTTTTTACCACCTTCCAATTCTGGTTTTTGCCCCTTAGATAGAAAGGACAAACCCAATTGTTATTAGGAACATCAGTTGGTGGTATAAAAGTCCTTTGATACCAAAAACTAGACTTTCCTTGAGGCACTTGGAAATTGTATACCCCATTCGCATGGTCGAACACCACCTTTGGATTCTTCTCTTGAGGGCGTTTCTTCTTTAACGCCTCAATTGTTTCCGCAGCATTTTCATCATAGACTACTTCGCCTCAATATCAACCACCATCACTTCTTGCAGCTTAGACAAGTTACCACTGCCACTTTTGAGACCTTCAGTAGTCTCGACTATTGCAGCTATCATTGGATCAGCGGTTATAACTTGTTCACTCTCAAAACCATCAGTGGTCTTGATTATTAATGTTGTGAGTGAATTGATAGTTCCCACCTGTTCGCCTTCGAGACCACCATTAGCCTCGATCATCAACACTTCCAATGGTTCTACAAAGTGCGCATCAACAACATGCAAAAGGTCTGAGTCGACCTTCATGGAGATTTTTGGTTTCTCACCAAATTTCAATCAACCATCTTTCAGAGCTTTCTGAATCAAATCCCCAAAAAGAAAACATTGAGAAGTGTTATGACCCTAAAAATTATGATACTTGCAAAACCCACTTTTATGTTTTTGCTCTAATGGTGGATTTTTATTGCCTATAGGCACTATAATCTGACCATATGAAACTAAAACATCACATATTTCATCATATTTTGACACATCAAAAGTATATGTTTTAGAACTAGACACATCATTTTTGTATTCTTCGACTGTCTTTCCTTTTGACGGACTTATAGATTTACATGCATACAGAGGTCCGACTTTCAATTCAGCCACATTGACTCCTCCTCCTTCCATGTATTCATCTTCAGACTCTATGGAATAATCTTCTGTGTCTACATAGGCAATTTTTCCTTTTCTATGGTCCTTTGACACCCTAGGTTTCTATGTCTTCAAACATTCTACATATCAAACTTTATCAACTACTTGGGACATATCTGTAATAGATTGAGGATCAAACTTTTTCCTAATAGAATAATCTAACCCCCAACGGCCATTTCGACCAACTCATGTTCAAGAACTCTAGTAAATCATCTAGACTTTAGGATCCTAAACCTATTTAAATAATCTTCCATTTACTCAGACGACCTTCTCTTGATTGAGGATAACTCTTTCAAACTTATCTTAGGCTGACTAACATAAAATTTCTCATGAAATATACCCTCAAGTTGTTCCCAATTGCGTATGGAGTTTGGAGTCAACATCGTAAACCAAGTAAAATCATCTTTTGTCAATGAATTAGGAAAATATCTTAATTTTAAACCCTCATCGTTGGTGATATCGCCAACTTTTGTTTTGTACCTAGCAATGTGTTCTATGGTCGACTCATTGGCATCACTAGCAAACTTGGTAAGTTTAGGTACATTACATCCCCTAGGTAATTCTTCCTGTCGAATGTAATCAGGTAAGGGAGAAGAATAATTGGGCCTCTGGAGGCCAACATTTACTCCAGATCATGTTAATACTTCTTCTACCATATTCACTATGTTGTTATACCCAACTGTGGCATTTCTTAGCACTGATCAACATCTTGGTTTCTCCTAACTACGACTGGCCTAGGTTCATATTGTTCAACGAATTCTTCCTCTTCATAAGTGGGTGATTCCACACTTTGAGGTCTAAAAGGACGCTCATTGTTGCCCCTCTCTAGTTCTTCCAAAAATCTCAATGGCCTATGATGCGCTTCAGTTGGTTGGACCCCTAATGAGTCAATCAATCTACCTATTTGGTCAACTACAAGATTGAGGGCAGCTCCCATTTGTTGAGTTAAGACGTTTACTAACTCTAAGTTACTCTCATCCATCTCTTTCCTTAAAGCCATAACGGAAGTAGTATTCAATGATGGTGTTGACTGCGGGACATAACTAACACCACCTGGTCGGCCACTTGGGACATAACTGGGTTAGTTTCTAGTGGCCACTGTGTTTTCTATATATGTGGCAGAGTTTAATTGCAACCCAACCATCATGGAATAAGGAATACCATATTGGTAAGAGACAAATGATGACCCTGGACCCCTTGGAAAAAGTGGTCAATTTGGGTCAAATGGTGATATCCCAGGCTTAGTGTGATACAGTGGGAGAACTGACTTGGGTGTCAAATGTTGCAAATAGGAAGAGTTGCTGCCGACTTTTCTTTTATCCAATAAAGGAAAGGGTGAAAAGAACAGGAAAGACCTTTTGAGATATTTTCTTTAGTTCAGGGGGTAGGTTATGAAAAGGGAATGTGTTAGCACCCTTTTCATCCGTAGTTATCTACGGGCTCTTAATTGCTAGCTCACTTTGAAATGTTGTGTTTTGTGTAAGTTTGAAAGTATTTTGAAAAACGCCTAAGTTTGGCAAACTTTGCAATGATTCTCGTATCGTTGAGAATGTATACAAAGTGTTGGTTTTGAAAATATTTGTTGAAAAAGGAATGTTTGAAAAGATGTTTGTAAATGCCAAGATAAGGCAATTTTGTAATGATTCTCGTATCTTTAAGAATGTATAGAAAATGTTTGTTTAAAAAGTGTTTTGAAAAGTGTGAGGTGTGAAAGGTTTTGATTGTGAGCAAGTAATTACGAGCAATTTACCTACTCAAAAATTATTTGTTCTTTTCCTCCTCCTTTAGATAGTGCTTTTCTACCATTGTGTGGTAGGGAGACATATGATTGGATGTTTGGGATGGGCGTGGGTCATCGTACAGTCATAGAAGGTAACTTGTAAGATGTTTTAGCAATTTGTCGTAAGGGACTAAGATCATTTACCGAAGGCAATATTTGAAGGGTCATCGAGGGACTATGATCTTTTACTCAAGGGTCTTTGCTAAAACATCCCATGTTCGAGAGGCATGACTGTTTAAATTCGAGGCAACAAGTGTGGGTTACCCTAGAGGTGTAAGTGTGCAAAGTGTGTTGTTTAAAAGTATTTATATTTGAATTAGGGTTTTTCAAATATTGATTTTAAGATCTTACCATACAAACCCTAATTACTAGCAATAATAAGGAAAGCAATAAATTGCGGAATTTAAACGTCCTACGCTATTACAATACTTTTAGGGATGGGGGACACAAATTTACAAATGGGGATGACAAGTAAAATAAACCCTAATTACTATTACAAAAGAGGCTTTGAAAATAACATAAATTGTAATAGGAAATAGTTATGCGCAAAGAAATGTAAAGAGGAAAGAAATTATTTTTGGTGAGCTTTTGATGGAAAAGGTTTTATAGGTAACCTAACCAAACTAATTAATTTACAAAAGAAGTTAATTAATTATTTAAATAAAACCTAAAATCTAAGTTAATTAAATTAAGAAGAAAAATGAAACCTAAATATAAAATAATTATTTAGAAAATTATTTGAAGGTTAATTTACAAATATTTTAAGCATGGACAATAAATAAAACCTAGTTATAAATATTAACAAAAATATAGGGAGTGTTTAAATTAAAATATTTAATTATTTAATTATTTAAGAAATATATTTTTGGTTAAATAAAATAAATAAATAAAATATAGAAAAATATAAAGAAAAATAAACTTTTGGGCTGGGTGTTAAAAAAGTGAAATGGGGTTAAGGGTAGTAAACAGGCCCAAGCAGTTTTGTTTGGAATCAGAAGAAAAAAATGGAATTGGGCTTGTGGTTAGTGAGCAATCAAAGGGGGTAATGTTCAGCAAAAACAAATAAAAGGCCCAAGCCAAAGGAGGCCCAGGCACAGCTTGGAGACAAAAACAGAACAAAATAAATGTGAAAAATGCAAAAGGGTACCGCTGGGGCTCGAACCCAGGTCCCTACATACAAATGCCTTACGCGCGCTCTCTCTGTCACTGGAGTGGCTGTTTCATTCGGTAATAGAACAAGTTGCAATAAATTTAAAATAAACTCCTTCCTGACTGTACTTCATCTTCTTCCTCGCGCCACATTTTTGAACTTCTGAAATTACTCATTTCTCGACCATTTCAGAAATTGTAAACATCAAACTTGTTAGAAATTTCATCACGATTTCAAATATGTAAATAACTTGAACTAACACTCAAAGATAAACACGAATTTCTGTTGGTACCAAAATCTGACCTAATTTTTCTGTAAGTTCAACTTCAAAATTCACATCACTCAGGCAAGATAAATGAAAACTAAGGGCATGGTTAGCTTCAGGGCAATGATGTATACATTTTATCTTTACAAAATAACTATTAATGATACTTGTATGAGAAGTTCAAAGTTGAGAAAACTTACCTCAAAATTGGAAATCATGTTTGATGATTGAGCACTCCTTTAGATGTTATAATCTGGATAGCTTCACTGAACCTCCAGGAAGCAATGCAATGCTTACTTTGGATTGAGAGTGGTTGTATTGTTCTTGAGAAGTCAATGTGCAGAGATCTGTATTTGGTTATGGAAGATAATCAAGATGATGTTACAGTTGTGTTGTAGGTGTTTTGATAGCTTCTATATGAATTATAGAAGCTTTGTGATGGATTCAAAATGAACACACACGAGTGGATTGAGTGTTTGAGGTTTAAGATCAGAAATGGCATAAAAATGGAGTTTGTGTGTGCAATATGGTTTCGGGGAGTTTGAGTGAGTTTTAAGACTTGTCCATTCGTGTGTTAGCTTGCAAATACATCCTCTATTTATAGGCAATAGTTTTGGAAGGTTCAAGAGATCATAATCACAAGAGCACATGTTATGGTTTTTGACTTGTTTTTGAAGCAATCTTGACAAACATTGTTCCAATGCATAGTACAAGGCTATATGAAGTGGTTAGGTACTTTAAAAATATTTCTTCTAGCTTTTGTATTGAATGTGTGCAGAGGGAGAATGTTAGAGGCTCAATACAAGTTGACTTTGTGATTAAAGCAACTTTTCAAGAATGCCAATGGTGACTTTGTGCCATAAATGAAAAATCATGTGGACAATGGCTTAATTACTTGGATCATACCTCAAATAATTGTGTAAACAATTAATTATGGAGTGATTTACAAGTTAGAATCCTGCAAAGCAAGATAGTGCAGCATATGTTTGAGATTTGATCAAGTGTTCTTCATGAAAATGGCTTGAAATGAAAGAATGGATTCTTAACTTCTTCTCTTTAATTCTCTTAGCTTAAAATGATCTCTTTAAGTTCTTGGGATATTTGGAAAGCTTGAAACATTGGCTACAACCTTCATGTTGACCATTTTGACAAAATCAAATTGGAACTAGGTGAAAATTGGTTAAGAAGTTAGGTCAAAAATCTGCCTAAACTTGTTGAAAATTTCACTAAGTGTTTTATGAAAAATGTCATGACTTCATGAGCCTATATCTTCAAATCTAAGAATTTTTTGGACATCAACCCTGTAATACAAAGTGGTAGAATTCATCAAGATCTGCAACTTTCATGTTAAAAGTTTTCCTTGAATCATCTTGTATCTTGGTGAAAAATTGTCATGTAGTAATGAATTTATCAAGTATAAAAACACTTAGAAATTTTCTAAGTCTTAGAAATCTCGACTTTTTTATTTGGCTTTTTGACTTTCTTGATTCTTGATGATCAAGTTTGATATTTTTTAGTAATTTGATGAATTTTGATCTTTGAAATTCAATGTTGACCAAAAAGTCAAAGTTTGACTTTTTGTGTATTAGTTGACTTTTCATTAGTTGATCAAACTTCAACTATTAATCCAATGATCTTGAGAAATGATTTAAGACAAGAAATTAGGTCAACATGTTGTGTTTGAGTCCTTGATATTATGCTTTAAATCATTAGGTCATGTACTAGGTCAAAAATCACTGATCATCATTCTTAGTCAAAACCCTAATTTTGACAATTTAGCCCCTTTGATGATTTGAATGCTTTTCTTGAGGCATTATGATCAACCCTTTGTCAATTGATAAATATCACTTCAAAATGTTAATGTTGGTCGAAAAACATGAAGTTTGACTGTATTTGACCAACAATTGACTTTTTACCCAATACAACTAATTTTCAGTCATCTGAGCAATTGGCTGAGCAAATTTATAGTGCAAGATTTGAAACTTGGTATGAGAAATCTTAGAGACCTATAATGAACCATTAAAGTCATTTAAGGCATCAAAAGTCCAATTGTCCTTGAGAAAAACAAAACCCTAATTTGGAGGCTCAATGCTTATGAGGTGAGCTTATCTAATCAAACTCTTGAGAATCCTTGAGCATTTGAGATCTTTTATGAGAAATGTCTTGAGAATAGAGAGGGAAAATTTGGGGTACAACAACTGCCCTTGTTCAATCTTCTTAAACCTGAAGAGTTAGATTGGCTTGTTCGTCATTCATGACTTGAGGGTAGAAGATGATTAAACACATAAGTGCCCAGAAATTTGCACTCGCTTGTGCATGAAGTAAGACTGTTTGTTGATTATGTCAGGAATGGGCTTAAATATGCCATTTAGAGGTAATTATTGATAGAAATATCAGAATGAGTCTATGCTCAACTATATCTGAAGTGTTGTACCCCAAAATTTGCCCTCTCATTTCTCAAGGCATTTTTCACAAGGATTCTCAAGGTTTAAGCTTGCACAATTACATTTGGATTTTCCAGTACCAAGTTAAAAAGGAAACAGTCAAAAATGAGGAAAACAAATAAAAATAATCTTTTGACAAAATTGGAAAAAAAACAGGTCCTTTCGTTTCAGCTCCTTCGATTGGCCTTTTGGCCTCTTTAGATGCAAGCATCCTTCGACTGAGCATGGGCCTCTAGCGCGTTAGTTTTAGTTCACAAGGCTGGAGCTTCATGCATGCCACCTTCGATTGCACCTTTCGCCTCACAAGGTTCACAATGCAACGGCTACCTATTTGCCTGTTTCATTTGGATTTGTGCATGCATATGTTGACTGGACAAACATTCCCTCCATGATTGCCTTGACTCACAAGTTGATGACTAGCTGCGTACAAGCCTTCGTTTGAGCCATAACTTCTTTCTTACGCGCAAAAGGCTTCCCCCATGCTAGCATACACAAGGTACAAAGCATCTTATAGCTTCCTTAAATTCCAAGGCAAAAGGCTCCCTTTTGGCATCCTTCTATTTGCACTTTTTTGCCTCATGTATGCCTCTTTCGAATCCGGACATTTTGGCCTCCTGCATGCAACTTTCGTTTGGGAATGTGGTTCCCTTCATGCAAGCCTTCGTTTGAACAAAGATCTTTTGCATGTTTGCATGAAGTCACAAAGCAGGGACCCCCTACGTACACTCCTTCGTTTGGCCAAATGGACCTTTGGCAGGCTAGCCTTCGACTGGACAGAACCACCTTCACAAGGTTTTGTTTGTAACTTTGATTCCCTCTGAATTAGCATCTTTCAAACCCAACTATGGGCATCCCATTCGAAGGATATGCTTGATGGTCCATTCAAAGGATTTACAAAGTCCAGTTTAAGGCGTGTTTTGGTGACCCATCCAAGGGTCACACTTTTGGCTCCTTCGAAGGATGCATAAAAGTGACCCATTCGAAAGGCACTTGTTGCAGGAAAATCAAATAACATTGTTGGAAGAGGAATCTAGTCGAAGGAGGGTCAAAACGAAAGATTGAAATGTTCAAATATGCTTGCTGTCAAGTTCAGGCCTAGTACACTGGACAAAATTACTGCACAGCAGTCCTGAAACACTTCCCCCATTCTTGCACCAAAATAGAATTCAAAGCACTGTCCCTCGAATGCTACAAAGAGGAGGTTACTCAAATCGTTCAAATTATTTTGTTTTCCCTCCAAAAGCTTCAGCCAGCTTTGCCTATAAATAAGAGGCTCCACAACATGTTTAGGAGGAATTTTTGGCCAGAAGAATGAATCTTCAAAATTTTCGCAAACACCAAAAAACTCTCAAACACTTAAACACTTATCAAACACAAACCCAGAATCCAAATATTTGTCCCCTTCGAATATGAAATATTCCCCACCTTGTTACCCTTCGAATCCAGTAGAAAGAACATTACACTTGTTTCTTCTCATTCGAATCCAGCCTTAGAGAGGTCACCTTCGTTTCCTCCCTTCGAATCCAGAAGTACTCAAGGCAACCACCCAAGGTCTAGCACATGCCCAGTCTCAAGCAAGGTAAGTTGTTCTAAACCTTGAACTTTTCATTTCTTGCATAACATGTAATTAAACTTTCTTTTCATTTCAAACATGTAGATACCATTGTTTTTCTTTTTGTTTCAACCTTTTTAATATGTTTTTAGAGCTAATCCTTTTATTTTTGCTTCTTGTTTACCTAAACATGCTTTAAGTACTAACTTGACCATAAGGTAATGCTAGCATGGCCTTAGGCCATGTTGCTATTCAAGAGTTCAAATGAAAGAAACAGGAAACAGGAAGTAGGAAACGAAGCTTTTGGCTTCCACACTAACCTCCAGGTCAAAATGAAAGAGCCAACGGGAAGGCACACCATGCTGACTTCCAGGCCCAGACGAAAGGCACGCCTACACTGATTCTAGCCCCTAGTCGAAGGAGGAAGATAGGCAAATCGAAGGGCATGACTCCACTGACTCCAGGCCCCAAATCGAAGGAAGCCAGAAAATGCAGAATCGAAGGGTGTTTCTGCCTAAATCGAAAGACCCATTTTTCTTGCTTTTATTTTATGTTTTCCTTTATATTTTCATGCTATTCAATATGGTTGTAATAGTGTAGGATTTTATCTTTCTGCATTTTATTACTTTTGTATGGTTGCTAGTAAAATAGGGAATGTATGGAAAGATAAAAACAACAAGTAGACAACCCCTAATCAAAGACTAAATGCATGCAAATCAAATACACTATTCACACATGCACCCCTAGGGTAATTCCACTTGTTGCCTCAAAAAAATAGTTATGTCCCTCGAATATGGGCGTTTTAGCAAAGACCCTTGATAAAAGATCATAGTCCCTCGATGACCCTCAATGTTGCCTTCGGTAAATGATCTAGTCCCTAAACGACATTGCTAAAACGTCCCATAGGTTACCTTCTATGACTATACAAACGTCCCACGCCTGTCCCTTCACATCCAATGACGGGGCTTTTTACTAAATCAATGGTAAGATGACAACATTACAGGAGGAGGAAAAGAACATAAAGACCTTTTGAGTAGTTAGGTTACTCCTAGTTTCCCGCTTGCTCACAACAAAAACATTTTATACACCCACACTTTCATTTGAAACCTTTTCAAAAGTTAAAACACTTTGTACGCATTATTATAGAAGCTAGAACCATTACAAAGACACCTTTTCAAAATCACTTTCAAAAACACATTCCACAAACACCTCTTTGAACTATTTTCAAAAGTCGGTGGCGACTCTTGCTATCTGCAACAATTGTGATCAAACGCAAAACACCCAAGTCAGTTCTCCCACCGTGTTACAAAACTGGCGACTCTACTGGGGACATACTTAAAAGTGGGGTTACCTTAGGGATAGATCACCTTTACTTGCTTTTCATTGTTTGACTTGCCTGCTTTACATTATGGTTCCTTATTTAAGCTTGTTTTGATCCTCTACCCGGATCTGGGGCACCTTTTAGGTAAGTAGCATTAAGTTGTGGAAACTGTGCGGGGTATACCGACATGGCCAAAGCAATAAATAAATTAGCGTGATACTTTGGCATGTACTAATGTTCCTTGAGTCAGTCAAGGATAACATTAGGCTTCCTTAGTGTCATTAAGCGCTAACTGACCTTTAGAACCTTCTAATTGTCTCATCCTTGACCATTAGGAAGTAGTGAGATCGCCGGCTTTGGTTTTAACCAAAGATTGGTTGTTACTCGATACTACACTCATTGAGATTTGACTCCTGAGCTTTGTTTGGTGGTAAGTCAGTTGTCGATTGGAACGAAACTTGTGGGAAAGATCAGTGATTTTGAGATTCCTTAGAACCCAGTTATTATTACTAGGACAGGTTAAGCCAACTAAACTTCAAGAGGGTACTTACCTACAAACTCCATGCAAGCCTAAACCTAAGGACTTGTCTGCTTTGCGTGACTATTTGTACATAAAAAACATGCTTGCTTTGCATACTTGTACATAACATCATGACATCATACCATAGCATTTTCAATAGCCATTTCAAGGATCTTGAGGGCCTTTGATGCAGGGTCACATTGAACCAGACGTCTATCAAGGGGCAAGAGGATTTATTTTCCTCTAACCAAATGCCGTCAAGACCAAAGCATGGAAACTTGAGTCAAGGGCTATGACCCACTTGACATGGTGAGCTTAATTCTCGTGGAAGGATATCCACAAATACGAATTTCTCCAATCAAAGCTGTAAGTAATTTCTAACATCTTCTTGTATGTCTACCCCACGAGGTCCTTGAAAACATTGCATCCACATGCCATGCATCATATCATGACGGGTTTTTCTACACAAGTCTCTCATCTACTTACTGTTTATTTCAGTAGAGATGGCTCCAAAACAGACTATCAAGGACATTCAGACTCAAAATGCTCGGCTTTAGGAAATGTTCTTGAACCTATCCAAGGGGAAAGAAGAGGTGAAGGCACTCTTCACTGGGGGCTTGACCATGAAGAATCCTGAGGACAACAAGGATGACCAGTTGGAACGGCTATAAACCGAAATGGCAACAATTAAGATCCAGATGATGGGACAATTGGTGGGCCAGATGGCTCTTATCCAAAATTAGCTTGGGGACAAGAGGAATTAAGGACCCTCCTCGTCAACAAACTTCATCAAGACATTTACAATCGTATGGAGAAAACAGCTAGAGTCGGGGATCGAGTCATTAATCAGCCTCCGATGAAGAGTAGACATTTCCAAATTGTTGCCACATCACGAGCCCAACAACGACCTCGTCAACATCAACGGGAAAATCAGCAAAGGCAAAACAAGCCCGAGAGACAATTTATTAACATCAACATGCCACTGTCTCAAGCATTGCAACACATGTTGAGGATGAATCTGATTATGCCGATAGGACCTCATCCAAACCCAAAAACTTCTTCTCCTAACTACAATCTTGATGCCAGGTGTGCCTATCACTCCGACAGTCCTGGGCATGATACAAATGATTGTTGGGCGCTAAAGTACAAGATTCAAAACCTGATCAACGAATGAGCGTTTGAGTTCACACAAGATGGTCAACATGAGCTCTTCTACCACCCCTCAAGAGCATCCAATTGAAGCGACGGTCTGGGCGAGGAAATTTTCTGTTTATTCAAATTTTTAGTTGTAATTTCTTTGTTTATCTAAACACTTATCTTTATGTCAGACTTTGGTTACTCTCATTAATGCATTAAATATGTTTGTCTCAAATTAATCCATTCATTTTCATTCTATTTAAACCATGCTTTTTCTTGCTTTATGATATTTAACTCTTGTTTCAAAAAGTTGCAAGTCTTTAGAGGGAGGATGATGAAAACAATGTCATAATCTCATACAATATGCTTTTGGACAGACCTTACTGACGATATACATGCGTTCTTTAAATTCCTAAACACTGGAGTTATAAGGAGGATAATCCCTAATCAACCCCTTTGAGCCAAAGAAGTAGGAGTTTCCTTTTTACACAAACTGAAACCTTTAATCAAAACATGGGGCAGGGTAGTTTCTCAATTAATTCAAACGCGCGTTCAGTTGCAAACTTTCACTTCGTATACAACGAATGACATCAAAAATATTCCTCAGGAATCAAAAGACGATGATCGTTCCCTACAAAATAGAAAGTCATTATCTCTCAAGATAAAAGCCCACTAAGTCAAAACCTATGAAGGAGACTTAAGAAAAACTGGGGCATCCCGCTAACTGTAATCTCAAAACAAGAACAGTCAGGCAAAAATCAGGGATAATAAATCAAAAAGAGGTTACTACAAATCCTCAACAACATGGAAAATATGGCAAAAATGACTGCCTTCCAACCAACTTAACTTGTCTGAACCATCACCAAAACGCCATTCCAGACTCAATTGGAGTTCAAACACACAATTAACTGAGTTTAAGACTGAAGGACATCACGAAGAACGGGCGGATACAAATACACTTTGAGCCTTATCCTTTGTTTCTTAACCTGTGAACCAAGCCACGTTATAACCCTTCAAAAGTCCTAATTGAAGCATGGGTTAGTTCGAAAATATACTGTTACAAAAGGTATCCTGACTCCTGTAAGGCTTACTCCAAATCCTGAGTTAAAATTTCTTACAAAAATTCTTTTATCTGCTAAAACGCATTTTCAAAACTTCAAGACATACATAAATTTTCCATTATTTAAATATCGTTGTTTGCATATGGCTAATTGTTTGACAGCGGAGAAATTCACACGACGAATATCCAGCGAATGAAACTCTCTCAGTGAGCAAAATCACTTCAAATGGGATGACATTCCCAACAAAAAATCTCCTAGTAAGCAAGGGGACATGACATGTCACTGTCCAATTCGTTTGGGGGACAGTCAAGGCAAGATTCCAAGAAATCTCTCAAGAAGTACTAAATAACCAGGGGCAGATTTGTATCTAAATCACTTTGGGCTTTGAACGTGAATTCCAACAAAGGATTACGTACGGTCAGGAAAACATTTCCTGGCAATGATACAAACACTTGCTACTAGGGGCAGTGACAAATCTCCCAAAATCCTTTTCATATTATGATCCCTATCCAGAGTTTCAATCTCTGAAAATTTCTCCCCAACTGAGTCGATCACAAGAATCCTTGAGGGTTTCTTCCAAAAGAAAATGCCTCTCCAGCAGACTAGGCGACAATGCTTATTTCCCCAGCGAACGTCCCCAGCTTAAATTTGCCTCTCAGACTATCACAAATTTAGGGACCACGACTCCTTTCCCCAAGCAAGAATCAACATCTCCCAGCAGAGTTCTCCTCAAACAACAAAAACAGGAATCCCTAGTGGAAACATTCTAAGCAAGGTTTGAAGAAGGACATACTCTTCATCTCGAACAACAGTCCGAGATTTAGCCTCCCAAGATTCCCCAACATTTGTCAAGGATTTATTTTCCATGACAAAAATACATTCCAATAACATTCTGCATTTCATGCATCATATTTACATACATGACAAGTGCATACGACACAATCTCATTTATTTTGAGAACATCATTATACCATGCATTTCATACATAAGGACATTTCATGCAGCTAACTCTTTACCTTTTCAGGAAAGATCAATCAATAGATGGCTATCATCAACAATTTTCAAAGAGGTCAGAGGTTAATACCTGAAGCCAGACAGGACAACTATCTCAACGACCAACATTTTCAAGTCTCAAATTAATACATCTAACTAGCCAGGAAAACCATATGTGGATGACTGATTGTAGATTAATACCTGTAACAAGCCAGGAAAATATCTACATGAAGAGATTGAAGATCAATACCTGAAATAATCTAGGAAAACTATCTTTCTTTCTGAGGTCAAAGATCAATACTTGAAACAAGGCAGGGCAACTATCTACACGACCATCATGAAGTAACCCTACCCAGGTTCCTTCATATTCCTAGGTGTAGTTTTACCCGGACTCATCCTAAAGCAACCCTACCCAGGTTCCTTCTCATTTCCAGATGCAATTTTACACTAACTCATCATGAAATAATCCTACATGGGCTCCTTCTCATACACTCTTCTAGATACAGTTCAGATACACTCCAGATACGGATTCCATTCTGATACTCACTCAAATTCATCTTTTAGATATAGTTCAGATACGCTCCAGATACGGATGCCATTCTAATACTCATTCAGATTCAGCTTTCAGATACAATTTAGTACGCTCCAGATATGGATGCCATTTTGATACTAATTGAGATTCAACTTTCATGACACAGTTCAGATATCCTCCAAATACGGATGCCATTATGATACTTATTCAGATTCAACTTTCATGATACAGCTCAGATACGCTCAAGATACAGATGCAATTCTGATACTCATTCAGATTCAACTTTCAGATACAGTTCAAATACGCTCATATATGGATGCCATTCTGATACTCATTCAGATTCAACTTTCAGATATAGTTCAAGTACGATCCAGATATGGATTCCATTCTGATACTCATTCGTATTCATCTTTCAGATACAGTTCAGGTACGCTCTAGATACAAATACTATTCTAATACTCATTTAGATTCAACTTTCAGATATAGTTCAGATACGCTCCAGATACGGATGCCATTCTGATACTCATTCAGATTCATATTTCAAATACAGTCCAGATACGATCCAGATACGGATGTCATTCTGACACTCATGCAGCATATTTCTTAAATACGAGTCAGATACAATCCATTTATATATATTATTCTGGTACACATCCCACTACATCCACTGTTTCAGTATAAATTAACTAGAGATTTATTCTGATACTTCTTCCATTTCTGCCAACAATCACTTTTGGATGGCATCTGTATATAACAAATTTCCATCATCTCTCCAAATGGCATCTTTAAGCCCATTCCCTACACTATCAACCACCACATCATCGAGTGCAAATTTTTAGGCACTCTAGTGTTCAACCATCTTCCACCTTCAAGTCACAAATGGCAGACTCGCCAATCTAACTCTTCAGGTTTAAGAAGATTGAACAGGGGCAACTGTTGTACCCCAAAATTCGCCCTCTCATTTCTCAAGGCATTTGTCACAAGGATTCTCAAGGTTCAAGCTTGCACAATTACATTTGGATTTTCCAGTACCAAGTTAAAAATGACACTGTCAAAAAGGAGGAAAATAGATAAAAATAATCTTTTGACAAAATTTGAGAAAAACATGTCCTTTCGTTTTAGCTCTTTCAATTGGCCTTTTGGCTTCTTTTGATGCAAGCTTGGCTTGCATCCTTTGACTGAGCATGGGCCTTTGGCGCGTTGGTTTTGGTTCACAAGGTAGGAGCTTCCTGCATGCCACCTTTGGTTACATCTTTGGCCTCACAAGGTTCACAATGCAATGGCTACCTATGTGCATGTTCCGTTTGGATGCGTGCATGCCTATGTTGACTGGCAAACATTCCCTTCATGCTTGCCTTGACTCACAAGTTGATGACTAGTTGCGTACAACCCTTCGTTTGACCCATAACTTCTTTCTTATGCGCAAAAGGCTTCCCCCATGCTAGAATACACAAGGTACAAAGCCTCTTATAGCTTCCTTCGATTCCAAGGCAAAAGGATCCCTTTTGGCATCCTTCGATTTGCACTTTTTTGCCTCCTATATACTTCTTTTGAATCCGGACATTTTGGCCTCCTGCATGCACCTTTTGTTTGGGCATGTGGTTCCCTTTATGCAAGCCTTCGTTTGAACAAAGATTTTTTGCATGTTTGCATGAAGTCACAAAGCGGGGACCCCCTACGTACACTCCTTCATTTGGCCACATGGACCTTTGGCAGTAAGCCTTCGACTGGACAGAACCACCTTCACAAGGTTTCGTTTGTAACTTTGATTCCCTTCGAATAACATCTTCGAACCCAACTCTGGGCATCCCATTTGAAGGATATGCTTGATGGTCCATTCGAAGGATTTACAAATTCCACTTTAAGGCGTGTTTTGGTAACCCATCTAAGGGTCACACTTTTGGCTCCTTCGAAGGATGCACAAAAGTGACCCATTCGAAAAGCACTTATTGGAGGAAAATCAAATAACATTGTTGGAAGAGGAATCTAGTCGAAGGAGGGTCAAAATGAAAGATTGAAATGTTCAAAGATGCTGCCAAGTCCAGGCCTGGTACACTGGACAAAACTGCTTCACAACAGTCTTGAAACACTGCCCCCATTCTTGCACCAAAATAGCATTTAAAGCACTGCCCCTCGAACACTACAAAGAGTAGGTTACTCAAATTGTTCAAATTATTTTTTTCCCTCAAAAAGTTCAGCCAGCTTTGCCTATAAATAAGAAGCTCCACAACATGTTTAGAAGGACTTTTTGGCCAGAGGAACGAATCTTCAAAATTTTCTCAAACACCATAAATCTCTCAAATACTTAAACACTTATCAAACACAAACCCAAAATCCAAACATTTGTCCCTTTTGAATCTGAAATATTCTCCACCTTGTTACCCTTCGAATCTAGTAGAAAGAACATTACACTTGTTTCTTCTCATTCGAATCCAACCTTAGAGAGGTCACCTTCGTTTCCTCCCTTCGAATCCAGAAGTACTCAAGGCAACCACCCAAGGTCCAGCTCACGCCCAGTCTCAAGCAAGGTAAGTTGCTCTAAACCTTGAACTTTTCGTTTCTTGTATAACATGTAAATAAACTTTCTTTTCGTTTCAAACATGTACATACCATTGTTTTTCTTTTCGTTTCCACCCTTTTAATATGTTTTCAGAGCTAATCCTTTTGTTTTTGCTTCTTGTTTACCGAAACATGCTTTAAGTACTAACCTGACCATAAGGTAATGCTAACATGGCCTTAGGCCATGTTGATATTCAAGAGTTCAAACGAAAGAAATAGGAAACAAGAAGTAGGAAACAAAGCCTTTGGCTTCCACACTAATCTCCAGGTCAAAATGAAAGAGCCAGTCGGAAGGCACACCATGTTGACTTCCAGACCCAGACGAAAGGCACGCCTACACTGATTCTAGCCCCCAGTTGAAGGAGGCAGATAGGCAAATCGAAGGGCATGACTCCACTGACTCCAAGCCCCAAATCGAAGGAAGCCAGAAAATGAAGAATCGAAGGGTGTTTCTGCCTAAATCGAAAGACCCATTTTTCTTGCTTTTATTTTATTTTTGCCTTTATATTTTCATGCTATTCAATTTGGTTGTAATAGTGTAGGAGTTTATCTTTTTGCATTTTATTACTTTTGTATGATTGCTAGTAAAATAGGGTATGTATGGAAAGATAAAAACAACAAGTAAACAACCCCTAATAAAAGACTAAATGCATGCAAATCAAACACACTATTCACACATGCACCCCTAGGGTAATTCCACTTGTTGCCTCGGAAAAATAGTCATGTCCCTCAAATATGGGTGTTTTAGCAAAGACCCTTGATAAAAGGTCGTAGTCCCTCGATGACCCTCAATGTTGCTTTCGGAAAACGATCTTGTCCCTAAATGAAATTGCTAAAACGTCCCATAGGTTGCCTTCTATGACTATACAAACATCCCACGTCCGTCCCTTCACATCCAATGATGGGATTTCTTACTAAATCAATGGTAAGATAGCAACATCTAAAGGAGGAGGAAAAGAACATAAAGACCTTTTGAGTAATTAGGTTACTCCTAGTTTCCCTGTTGCTCATAACAAAAACATTTTATACACCCACACTTTCATTTGAAACATTTTCAAAAGTTAAAACACTTTGCACGCGTTCTTATAGAAGCGAGAACCATTACAAAGACACCTTTTCAAAATCACTTTCAAAAACACATTCCACAAACACCTCTTTGAACTATTTTAAAAATAACACTTTGTACGCATTCTTATAGAAGCGAGAACCATTACAAATACATTTTCAAAATACTTTCAAAACCCACACCACAAGCACATTTTCAAACAAAAGCAAGTGATCTAGGAAGCAACTAAGAGCCCGTAGATAACTACGGATGCAAAGGGTGCTAATAACTTCCCTTTTCATAACCTACCCCCTGAACTCAAGAAAAAAATCTCAAAGGTCTTTCCTGTTCTTTTCAACCTTTTCTTATTGGATAAAAGAAAAGTCGGTGGCGACTCTTGCTATCCGCAACAATTGCGATCAAACGCAAAACACCCAAGTCAGTTCTCCCACCGTGTTACATGAATAAATATCAGAATAAATCTTTGGTCAATTTAATCTGAACAGAAATGGTCTACCGAGAGAAGTATCAAAATAAATCTTTGGTTTATTTAATCTGAGCCAGTATATGTCTTTAAATCTTTAACTAAGAGAAGTATCAGAATAAATCTTTGGTCGATTTAATCTGAGCCATAAAAAGGTTTACTAAGAGAAGTATCAGAATAAATCTTTAGTCAATTTAATCTAAGCCAGTAGATATCTTTGAAAATCCTTAATTGAGAGAAGTATCAGAATAAATCTTTGGTCGATTTAAATTGAGCCAACAGATGTTTTGAAAATCTTTAACTGAGATAAGTATCAGAATAAATCTTTGGTCGATTTAATTTGAGCCAGAAAAAGGTCTACTGAGAGAAGTATCAGAACAAATCTTTGGTCGATTTAATCTGAGTTAGAAGATGCTTGAAAAGCTTTAACTGAGAGAAGTATCAGAATAATCTTTGGTCGATTTAATCTGAGCCAGAAAAAGGTCTACTGAGAGAAGTATCAGAACAAGTCTTTGGTCAATTTAATCTAAGCCAACAGATGTTTGAAGGAAGTATCCATCATATTGATATTTTCCTTGTCTTGTTTCAGGAATTAACCTGGAACTGTTGCAAATTGTTGATGATATTCATCTGTTGATTGATCTTTCCTGAAAAGGTAAAGAGTTAGTTCTATGCAATGTCATGATGAATGAAATGCATTGTGTAATGATGTTCTCAAAATAAATGAGATTGTTCTATATGTGTTTTGTATGAATATGTTATGATGTATGAATGTGTAATGTTGTTGAAGTGTATCTTCGCCTGGGAAAATAAATCCCTGGCTATTGTTGGGGATGAAGAGTATGCGTATCTTCAATCTTGTATAGAATGCTTCCTCCAGGGATTCCTGCTTACTTGTTTGAAGAAACTTTGCAAGGGATGTATTGATTTCTGTTTAGGAAGTAGAGTTTAGGAAGATTGGTCATTTGTTTCTCTACTGGGGAATTAATTCTTATATACCCTGACTGGGGATAAAAGAGATCGTTAAACTTCTGACTTGTCTGGGGAGAAGAAATTGATAAAGAGAAGAAACTCTACAGGGTCTCTTTCATCAGTTTTAGAGGAAAAAACTCAACCGGGGAAGAAAATTTCCAAGAATTATACTGATTGGGACTCTGTGGGGAGATTTCACGTGGAGGAGATTATATTCTTTTATTTGTTGGAGTGATCTGACGAGGTGATTGTGGGGAATGTACCCTTATTTGTGAAGACTATTTTGTGGGGATAATCTTATAGAGGTGGTTCTAGCGACTTCACGGGGGATAACCTTGTGAAAGGGATTTTGTGGGGATTTGCAGACAGCTTGAGTGTCATCCCAACTCTTAGGGTTTTGAGGAAATGCGTATTCCTGTTCTTATTTATTTGTCAACAGTTAATCATGTTCATATGTATATGTTCATTCAATTTTAGTCATTGGACGTCTTTGCAAATAAAAACAGAAAAACAAAAAGTCTGGACTTTAAAGTATATTTGTATTGATAATTTTCCTATAAATAGTCGAGTTTGTACAAAGAGACGGAAATCTTTGTAAGAGGAAGTCATCGTGAAATGAAAGAGTACAATATATATATATATATATATATATATATATATATATATATATATATATATATATATATATATATATATATATATATATATATATATATATATATATATATATATATATATATATATATATATATATATATATATATATATATATATATATATATATATATATATATATATATATATATATATATATATATATATATATATATATATATATATATATAGCCATGTGAAAAATGATGTCATTAGGGCTCCAACTTTGCTATTGCCCTTATGTCTTCGAACATCTTGTCCTTTGCCATCGGAATAAGTTGATTGAACCGTTTGAACTTTTGACCTTGATAATAAAGCTGGCTGTAGTGATCCAACGGGACATAGTTGTATGCTTTAATCCTTAATTTTTTCATGAACCGCCCTTTCAGGTTTTCAGTCCACCGGGATACCCTTTTTTTCCCAAGCCGCCCTTTCGGGTTTTTGACTTGCCGGGTGTATGATCTTTTGTATATATTCTTTATTTTTTCTCGAACCCTTTTGGTTCGCCGGGATGCCCTTATTTTTGCCTAGGTATGTCAACCTAGCAGGTCATTCTTATGCGTAGTATTTTTTGACTATGTCTGCGTTCACAGGGTGCGGGAAATCTTCACCATCCATAGTGGTTAACATCATAGCACCTCCCAAGAATACTTTTTAACAACAAATGGCCCTTCATAAGTGGGAGTCCATTTTCCCCAGAGATCGCCTTGTGGAAGAATGATTCACTTTAGTACCAAGTCACCAGCCTGATATACCTGATGCTTGATCTTGTTGAAGGCTTTGATCATGTGCTTCTAGTATATCTGACCATGACAGAAAGCCATCAGCCTCTTTTCTTCAATCAAGTTCAATTGATTCAACCTAGTCTGAATCTATTCGTCTTCGTCTAAATTTTCTTCTTTCATAATCCTTAGAGAAGGAATCTGAACTTCGACATGCATGACATCTTCCATGCCATAGACCGAAGAGAAAGGGGTTGCCCCAGTTGATGTTCGAGCCAAAGTACGGTAGCCATGAAAGAGAAAATGGTAGCATCTCATGCCAGTCTTTATAGGTCACCACCATCTTTTGTACAATCTTATTTATATTCTTGTTGGCAGCTTCCACTGCACCATTCATCTTAGGTCTGTATGGAGAAGAGTTGTGATGCTTGATCTTGAACTGCGTACAGAGTTTAGTGAGCATGGTAATGTTAAGGTTGGTGCCATTATCAGTGATGATCCTTTCAGGGATACTGTAACAATAGATGAGGTTATGCTTGATGAACCGGGCTATGACATTCTTGGTAACTGAGGCAAATAAAGTTGCTTCAACCCACTTGGTAAAGTAGACAATGGCGACAAGAATGAAACGGTGTCCATTTGAGGCGGTAGGCTTGATCTCTCTAATCATGTCAATGCCATATTGCAAATGGCCAAGGAGCAGTCATGATGTTCAAAGGAATTGGGGGCACATGGACCTTATCAACGTAACTTTGGCACTTATGGCAAGTCCTTGAGTGGTGGTGACAATCAGTTTCCATGGTCGACCAACAATAACCAGCTCTCAGAATCTTCTTGGACATAGTATGTCCGCTAGAATGGGTACCAAAGATACCTTCATGCATATCCTCCATGATCTTCTCTGCTTCCTTGTCCATACAACGGATCAAAATTGAATCATAGTTGCACTTATATAAGATGCCATTGCTCAGGAAGAACTTGGCTGAGAACCTCTGCAAGAATTTCTTATTGTTGACTGACGCCCCTTCAGGATACTCTTGAGCTTTGAGATATATTTTCACCTTATGAAACCAAGGCTTCTCCTCTACACCATCAATGTCAATCTCATAACAGTACATTGATTCGTCAAATATTTCGATAGTAATTCGGGGTGCTTCGTTGTCCCATCTGATCATCAACATAGAAGACATGGTAGGCAAAGCATTTGCCAACTGATTTTCTTCCTTCGGAATGTGTTCAAAGGTGATTTCTTCAAAGTATGGGATCAAGGTTAGCACAAGCTCTTTGTAAGGGATAAGGTTTGGATGTTTTGTATCCCACTCTCCTTAAACTTGTCTGATGACCAAAGCTGATTCTCCATATACACTTAAAAATTTAATTCTTAGGTCAATAACAACTTTAAGACCCGAGATGCACACCTCATACTCATCCATGTTGTTGGTACAGTCGAAGCAAAGTCTAACAGTGAAAGGAGTATGGCAACCTTCGGGAGAAATCATCACAACACCAATTATGTTACCAAGAGCGTTGGAAACTCCATCAAAAAACATAGTCCATCGGGATCCTTGTTCAGGTCCTTCATATGGTCCAGGATTTTCACAATCCAAAATCAGCATGATATTCTCATTCGGGAATTCAAAGTTCATAGATTGGTAATCATCCACAACTTGATGTGCCAAAGGATCTACCAGCACACCTCCTTTTATTGCTTTTTATGTAGTGTATTGGATATCGTATTCAGTTAAGATCATTTGCCATCGGGCTATGCTTCCGGAGAGAGCTGGCTTGTCAAAGATGTACTTAATGGGATCTATCTTAGAGATCAGTAAAGTGTTATGAGTCAACATATACTATCTTAGTCGGCGAGAAGCCCATGCCAAAGCGCAACAAGTTTTCTCGAGCAGTGAATATCTTGTTTTACAGTCGGTAAACTTTTTGCTAAGGTAGTAAATTGCATGCTCTTTTCGACTAGACTCATCATGTTTCCCCAGCACACACCCCATTGAATTCTCTAACACGGTTAAGTACATGATCAGAGGTCTTCCTTCAACTAGTGGCATCAGAACTGGTGGTTCTTGAAAGTATTCCTTGATCTTGTCAAAAGCTATTTGGCAGTCGCCATTTCATCTTACCACTTGATCTTTCTTCAGCAGCTTGAAGAATGCCTCACAAGTAGCAGTCAGGTGAGAGATGAATCGGACAATGTAGTTAGTCATCCTAAAAAACGTCTAACTTCCTTCTCAATATGAGGAGCTAGAATTTCTTGGATTGCTTTGACTTTTGCAGGATCGACTTTAATTCCTTTACCACTAACGACGAAGCCTAGGAGCTTTCCAGACCTTAACTCAAAGATGCATTTGTTGGGATTCAACCTCAGCTTGTACTTATTAAACCTTTCAAACAACTTGTGCAGATGATCAAGGTGTTATTCCTTAGTTTGGGATCTTGCTATCATGTCATCAACATAGACTTCTATCTCATGATGAATCATATCATGAAATAAAGCCACCATAGCCCGTTGATAAGTCACGCCTTTATTCTTCAGCCCAAAAGGCGTGACCTTATAACAGAAGGTGCCCCACTGTGTGACAAAAGTAGTATTCTCTATGTCTTCAGGCGCCATTTTGATTTGGTTATAACCCGAGAAGCCATCCATGAAGGAGAAAACTTTGTGTTGGGCAGTGTTGTCAACTAAGACATCAATAAGCGGTAGTGGGAAGTCATATTTGGGGCTTGCCCTATTTAAATCCCTGTAGTCTACACACATACGGACCTTATTGTCTTTGTTTGGCACTGGAACAACATTTGCAACCCATTGGGGATACGACGTCACGGCCAAGAAACCTGCATTGAACTGTTTCATTACCTCTGCCTTGATCTTCTCTGACATATTAGGACGCATGCAACGAACCTTTTGTTTGATCGGAGAACAACCCTCTTTCATTGGTAGACGATGAACCACGATATTAGTATCGATCCCTGGCATGTCTTTGTATGACCAAGCGAATACCTCAACATAGTCATGCAACATCTGAACCAATCTGCTCTTGACATTGTCTTCCAAGTCGGCGCCAATCTTGACTTCTTTCTTATCTACCTCAGTACCCAAGTTTATTACTTTGACCGGTTCTTTATGTGGTTGGATAGCCTTTTCCTCTTGTATCAGGAGTCTGGCGAGTTCTCCAAGTATCTCACAATCTTCTTCAACTTTGTCTTCGGCTTGAAAGATTGGATTCTCAAAGTCATAGATGGCAATAGCAGAATTGTTGTCAGTGAGACCCGGAGTGGATATGGATCTGCAAATGTGTGTGTGCATGTAAGGTCACATAGCTATTTGAAAATGCAGTAAAAGAAAGACAAAGAGCACAAAATTTGAATGCAAAATCGTCCAATGTTTTCATTAAATGAGCATATGATATATGAAATGACAAACCCTTAACAAATGGACCATTATGCCCCGGGCAAGGCATATGGTTTAAAGTCATTTTTTTGAAGGAAATTATACAGACAAAGTTCTTAAAGCAATAAAAACAGGAAATAGCAATTACTCCTAGTTGAAGGAGATTGATATGAAGTCTTTGGCCTTCTAGTTGTTAGGTCCGCCGTTAGTAGTTAGGAATATCCATTCGTCCAAGTCGTCGTCACTATCAGTGTCTTCCGGAGCATTTACTTTATTGTTGCTAATACAAAGAGGTAGTCAACCAGCACGAGCACGTCGAACCTATTTCTGAGCCTTTGAAGTAAAACCCAATTCAAATTTGTCAGATTTGTAGGGGATGTCAGGAAGTTTTCCCCGGATAGTACAACCTCCATCTTCTACAACAGCTCTAGCATCCTTTAGAGAGGCCATTTTTGGTGTGCCTTTAGAGATTTCAGGAGTAGCAACAGCAACCATTGGAGGGATTACCTAAAATGCTTGACAGGGGGTTTCAATGAATTCGCCATCCATTTCAACGTATTTGAAAGAATTCAAATGATTGACCATATATTCTTCCTCTCCACAGACTGATAACTTTCCCTTTCACTGGGTATTTCAGCATTTGATTTAATGTAGAGGTAACCGCACCTGCCCCATGAATCCATGGGTGTCCGAGTAAACATGAATAGGCAGGATGAATATCCATTACATAGAAAGTTGAATTGAAGACTTGAGATCCTACCTTGATCGGGAGATCAACCTCTCCATGGACCATCCTCTTTGACCCATTGAAGGCTCTTACCACAATATCGCTTGGTTTTAGCACCAACCCATCATAATCCAGTCTGTCCAAAGCACCTTTAGGTAAAACATTGAGGGAGGATCCAGTATCTAACAACACATGCGCCAGAGTGGGGCATTTTCATTCAATAGAGATGTGGAGAGCATTGTTGTGATTCTTCCCCGCTGGAGTTAAATCTGCATCAGAAAATCCCAAGCCATTATCAGCAGTTAGGTTCGCAAAACAATTCTCAAATTGATCAGCAGTGGTATCTTGAGGTACATGGGCATTTTTCAAGAATTTCAGTAGAGCTTGGGCATGTGCTTCAGAGCATAACAATAAGGACAACATGGATATATTGGAGGGTGTTTGACCCAATTGCTTAACTATTTTGTAATCACTTTTTTGGATGATCTTCAGGATTTATTTCATCTCTTGTCTAGATGGGTCTTCAATTATCACTTCTTTTGAGGGTGCCTCCATCAGGGCAGGCTCAGTAACTTTCTCTTTACCTCAGATATTAGTAGTTGCTATAGCAGCAGGAATGTGAACAGGTGTTGTTGTAGTTATTGGAGGAGAGATCTCCGAAGAGAAGACCCTTCTTGTCCTAGTGACCTTACTAGTTCCAGCAATGTTTGTAATTTCAGGATCTTCATTTTCAATAATCCATGGCTCTTGCTTGTCACCATGATAATAAACTTTTGCCCCATAGTTCCAAGGCACAACTTTGTCAAAGGTATAGGGAACTGGCCCCGGTGTAGTAATGATTAAGGGAGCTACTATTGGCTCAGCAGAAATCCTTATAGGGCCTTTAGAGGTGATCCTAATAGGAGTATTTGAAATGGTGATTATGGAAACATCTTCAAGTGTACTTTCAGGCAAACTTTTTACGGATGGAGTTTTCTCAAACATAATTTCATGTCTATCAATCAGGCGTTGAATACCTTTCTTCAGCCACATACAACCATTAGTTTGGGTAGCACAATGGTAACAATTTTCAAGGCATCCAGGAAATAAACTGGCTCTCAGCAGATTCTTCTTAAAGGTCAATAATGGAGTAGCCAAATCATCGATGGAGGAGACAAATGAGAAATCGTCAATGGCATTGACACCTTTACCATGACTGGGCATGGGAGCGTAATGACATTAGGGGTTTGTGGAGGATCAAACTCAATCACCTTGTTGTCAATCAAATCTTGGATCTTGCTCTTTAAGGCCCAACAATCATTGGTATCGTGCCCAGAGCTATTAGAATGATAGGCACATTTTGCATTTGGGTTGTATTTTGGAGATGAAGTATTGGGGTTTATAGGAGGATTCCTCAGTGTCACCAAATCTTCCTTCAATAGATGTTGTAAAGCTTGAGATAGTGGCATGTTGATTCTAGTAAATTGCCTCCTCGGGGCGTCAAGCCTTTGTTGATTGTTTGATTGTTGTGGTCGTTGAACTAGGGTTAGGATTGAAATCAATATAGCTCATACTGACTGATGACGATCATTCTTGATATGGCTCCTTTGTCCAAAAACAGCATTAATTTCCTTCTTACCAACAAATGGTTTCTTTACAACAGTAGAGGTTGAGGCCATGGGGATCTTTTCGCTTTTGGTTCCACTTTCAACTCGTTCACTAGTCATGATTAACTCAGTAAACCATGACGTAGAACTCCCAATCAGCAAATTAAAGAATGGACCAGTCAAGTTACCCATAAACATGTCCACTAATTCTCTGTCAGTCAACGGGGGTTGCACCCTTCCAACCAGGTCCCTCCGTTTTTGAGTATACTCCTTAAAGCCTTCATTTGAATCCATTGTCATATTTTGTAATTGCATGCGAGTTGGTGCAAGATCAGCATTGTATTGGTATTGCTTGTAGAAGGCAGCAGCTAGATCCTCCCAAGTGTGGATATTAGTCCCCTCAAGTTGATAGAACCATTCCAAATGTGTCCCAAATAAGCTTTCTTGGAAGAAGTGCACCATAACTTCCTATCAGCGGTGTGCGGTTGAATCTTACGGATATATGACCTTAGATGCATCTTTGGACAAGAGACCCCCATCATATTTAGCAAAGACATGAACTTTGAATTTGTGGGGAATGACCACCCCAGGGATCAAGCATAAATCTCCAAAGTCTAGATTGGGAACTATTTGGATCTCTACAGCCTTAAGTCGGTCTTCAAGTTGTTTGTACTTATCATCCGTCGGTGAGTACTGTTCTTCGGAATAGTCTTCATCCTCAGTAACTTGGTTGTTTCCACCCCTCAGATCTAGTGCTTCTATCTTCCTCTTCTTGATTGTCTTCTTCCTCAGAACAAACCTCTTCTATTTGGGCAAGTCGGGCAGGTCCCTTAAACCTTCTCCCCATGTTGAGAATAACAGCCCGTTTCTTGGTCTTCTTCTTGGTGACAAGTGTTGCACCCCAAAATTTCCCCTCCTAATTTCTTTCATTCTGGCTTAGACTTTGCATTCATCTGCATCATTCCAATAGGTCATGTGCATAACATGCATTTTCATATAAAAAATAGAGCACCTGAGGTTCAAAAAAAACCAATAGTTATGAAGCTAGGGTTTACAACTGATTTGAGGTGTATATGATGAATAAGATTGATTATTCTGTTTCTTCTTGGTGTACAAGACTGTGGAATTAGGGTTTTGGTTCATGTTCAGTTTGGACTTCTTCTCCATCAAGCAACAAGGCTATTCTCTTTGTCTAAATGTCAAGATGCAAGGTTTTTCTTGTCAAGGACTCAAGGGTGTGACCTATCATACGTGGTCTTTAAATCAAGACGTCTCCTTATATAAGTGTGGTTATCATTTGATTAAGGTTAATGACTATGGCATGGAATTCATCCATTCCTCACTTAACCAATTCAAGTTTGGTTGAATCATGGTTCAAAGATATTTCTCTGTGCATTTGAACTGAGGAATCAAGGTCGTGAGGTGTGGTTATCAGGATTTCTTTCTCTTTAGCATATAATTGTGTTTTATCCAGTCTCGTCAAGTGCTGGGGTTTTCATTGGTGCGACTAGGGTTTCATGTCAAGGGAATCCTTCCGTGTTTCAAACCTTATCGTACATTTGTATGATGTTCCTCATGACATTAATTTTAGGTTGAGATAACTGGTCATTAAGGATTGAAGATTGAATTGTGAAGAATGATTCATGGCACAAGATATGAATTTGTGGGTTTATTTTTTATCAAGACGATTTTTGTTCTCATCATTGTTATATGTTGTTTGCAAAGAGTGGATTTGCATCGAAGTAGGCTTCTCATTGAAGAATTCATGCAAAGTGATTCAAGGTTCATCATGATTCAAGGTTCAAGACATTCAAAACAAGGTTTCTTCCAACATGGCATACCTAGTTGCTGGCTTACAAGTTCTTATAATATCTTGAGATGCTTAATCATGGTCTAAGTTCAAGATACGTGGATAAGATCTTTTGACTTCAGTCGAAGTAAACTTTGAAAAATTAACTTTTGGACCAAGGTCGCCCTTGAGCTTTCATCTAATGCATGCTATGGATTCGAGTTGCACTTGAAGAATGGCATGGAGAAAGAAAAGAAATATTGGTTCAGAAAAGGAAAATTTCGTTAAACACCAAGGTTTATACGAGCTGCTTGTTAATGTGCATGATCACAAGAAACCATTCATATATTCAACATCACTTGATTCTATTACATTACCATTACAATAATCATGAAGCCATTACACCACAAATCATTACATCAATACCTAGTGTAAACTTAATTCTAAAATTCATTCATGCTCCAATTTCTTTGATGCCATGAATCCAATCTTCAAAACCCACCCATTCTTCATTACCAAATTTGTAAACTTTCTTAGAACCTGTCCAAAATACTTCAGCCCTACATATTTTCCACCTGCATCATGTTTAAATATCAAACCAAAAATATACATCCAAATCTACAAAAAATTGATTAACATCCAAACTGTACGAACATACACAATAAAGCGTATTGCTTCCCTGTTTCAACAAAAAGTTACCCTGTGCATAAAGCGGCATATACCAGTTCAATGCCAACTTAAGCAGGCTTCAAAACCAGTTCACTGTTTTATCTATAATCAGTTGCATATCCATTGAAAGGGTTCCTTGCATTGCATACAGTCCAAACCAATTTCAAACTGGTTCACAGTGATTGCCCTCCATTGCTAAACTCGCGGCTGCATCGTAACATCACTCATTATGCTGCTCTAACCAGAGTTGTTGCATGCCTGCTCTTGACCATGTACTAACCTGCACAAGAACATTGTGAAAGAAAATAAATAGTAAAGAATATCAGAAATTCAGTCAGGAAATATCAGAAGGAAAAGAGACTATGTTGCATTCATCAATAGATCAGCCCTGTTTAAATACTTTGCATCAATTTTTATTAGAAATAGGCATCCGAGAAAACCATGAGGAAATTAGGAGAGTTTTATCATGAAAAAAAAAACAAATACTAGAAATTCCAGCTCATGTTTATAACAGAAATTTTCAGATTCAAATCTTACCATCCATTCCCTAACAGAAAATCAGGACATAACAATTGAGATTTGTTCTCAAATAACAAACTCTCTAACAGAAAAAGAGGGAGGATATAACATAATTTCTGTTTTCAGATTGGGATTTACGATTCCTTCAGACAGTTATTCAATGAACCAGAATCAAAAAGAAAATCTCACCAGAAAAATCTCTCTAAGATCTAGGGAAAATCACGAGACTCTCTCTCTCTCTCTCTTTCATTCTCTATCTTCATCTTCATCCACTGAAAAACTAGAAAAAGGCTTCTCTGTACTTTCTCTAAATTCAGCGCAACAACATCATCATCCACGTTTAATCATATTCTAACTTCCTCTAACAACCTTCAACCTTTCTCATTATCATTGCATCTTCATCGAGATTCTTCATCGCATAACACTGCGACTGCACCAATTTTTCACTTTCATCATCAATTCAAATATGCAGTTCCACACCATCTTCAACAATTCCGCTTATCACCGGTTCACACGTCGAAACTGCACGACACCATAACCTACATTTTCTTCACATCATCAATGCATCGTCACCTTCCTCGATTCAGGACCAACGAATTCGTTCGAGCAATAATCGAAACGAAATCAGAATCACGAAAGAAGAAGACGAAAAAGAAAGAGGAATCTGAAGCAGTTAGGGAAGCAATAGTATTACCTCTGGTTTTCTTGTTCTCCGTCACCTTGAAGAATCATTAGAATATCTCCGATTAGTGAGTCCTCTTTACTTATCCTTCTACAAATTTCGTTTTGGAATCTTGAATCCGCGATATAGAGCATGATGTGAGAATGAATTCAGAGCGTATAATGTCCGAAGAAGCTGGCGGTGCTTCAAATTGAGACAACGTCAAGAGGAGGTTGAGTCGCCTTTGTGAATGGAGATGAACGACCATACCGTGTTAAGAGGAGACAGTTTGAGATCGAAATAAAGATGCGAAGTGGTGGTGGCGCTGACGTTCATCGTCGGGGAAGAGGGAGTTGATCGGTCGCTATTGAGGAGAGAGTGAAGAGGATTGTGCGAGAGAAATGAAGAGCCACAATTTGTTACCCTAATCCCTCTTTTCATTTTCTTATTTATTTTATTTTATTTTTTGATTTTCTTTGAATAATAATAATACAATCTGAAATAAAAAATGATGAAATAGATTTTAGTGTGGAGAATGGGTTGGACCGAATTACAGCCCTCATTGGCCCTCTCCTTGTTCATTTTTGTGACTAAATAAGCTTGCAACAAAAAAATCTCTTGGGCTTGGCATTTGTGCATATTTCCATAGGCCCGACCCTAGTTTTTGGTTATTAGACTGGATTACAAAAAAAATAGTTATTGGACACTCTAAGTTGGGCTTAGTGCCATTGTTGTTGAACCATACATCCTAGGTCTGCTTACACCCCATATACTCTTCCAATCTCTTTTTGATTTAGTTTTTTTTAGTTAGTTCAATGTTCTCTTAAACTTTCTTAATAGAAGAATTGGTGAGTTTTTATGATTAAAAAAATTACAATATCAACGAGACTTGTTAGTTTTTTTAGTAAATAGGAACTAATTCTATAGTTTTTTTATAGTTTTTTAATAATAAAAAACGATAAAAATAGTATAGTATAATTGAATATCTCTAGAATTTCTTTTCTTTAAATTCCAATTAGTTTTTTATCGTTATTGTTTACATTTAGTAATCATTTTGTTCCTCAAGACTCGTGATTCACCTTTGCTTGTTGAGATATGAGTCTTATGTAGGTTTATTGTGCGATATATGGATGCGCTTGAGATTTCAATTGTGATTTATTTTCACATCGATGGTACTTTGACGCTTATTCTGGGCATTTGATTTCTGACTCTTTTCTTTGCTTGGTGAAGCTCACTCGAAGTTTTACGGGTTTCTCTACTTTGCTTGTTGTGCTACGAACTTTTGTTCGTTTGGTATTTTCTCTTGTTTATCTCATTTCAGTACTTTATTATTTTCTAGAGATCTTATATAGTAGGGGTATTTATCGCTTTCTAGAAATCATGTGAAATAGGAAGCAGGAAATAAAGAGCATGCGCTTGAAGTCGATGTTTAAAATCCTGTAGCAGTCACTGCTTTCGGTATGCTGATTGTGGTTGTTTAAAATCCTACCTTTGAAGTAGGTATTCTGCACGTGCTTTTACATTTGTGCCCGCATTATATTACATATGATAAGTCCTCAAAAGGAGGCAAGCGGGGAGGGTCCATAATCGACCCCCGCACATTCTTATCTGTGTCATCCTTAGCTCATGTTGTACGTAGATACTTTAGAGTTGTGTCGATCTTGTACATCGAGTCCATCAAGTGGGGAAGGGTTTTGCAATCAAACCCCCACACTTTTTCAGGTGTTTGCATTGGCCGATGCTGACACTCCATGATTGTTCATATTGTCTTTTGTCGCCTACCTCGATCTTTTATATCTTGGTTAGGTGTTTAGTCGCTTTGGACATCACATTTTTATTTTACATCTGTCTCCCGCTTGTTTGCTTCGGGTGATACGCTCCCCTTAGCTAAAACATTTCTCTTGTTTCCCCCATCCCTTTGAGTCAGTATGTGCTACTCATGTTTTTGTGCTTTTGCCAAAGCACTTGTTTGCTTATTTGTTTGCTATACCATGCTTCCCTTAGGATCGCTCTACTAGAGTAGTCTCCGAGCTAGACCTTAGGATAAGTATCCATGCATGCTAATGTATGGTAGATATTTCCCTTTTATCCACCACTTTAGGATCAACCATTGTATGATAACATTAGGGATAGATTTAGGTTAGTCTCCCTTAGATGTTTTTCTTTTCTTTTGCATCCTTGCATTAAGACTAAAACTATTTTTCTTGAAAAAAACATAAAACATCTAACAACTTCTAAATCCTTCTTTAAGGTAAAAGTTATCAACCAATGCAAACTCTTGCGCGCCTTCAGGCTTTTCTTTCAAACTTTTTCAAAAGAACGTTTTAATTCACTTCTGTGCTGACGCGTAAATCTCCAAAGGTCGAGTTGCGGCAGAAGGCGAAATTAATGTTGTTCATTAAAAATACAAACCAACAAAAATTTTGAAGCCGAACTACGGCTGCTCTGATTCCTTAAAAGGGATACGTAGGCATTGGGGTAGGCCCAAATGAGCACAACTTTTATTTTCCCTACATTATTTTCTCTTTTCTCTTGCATGCATTCCCTGTACAACTCTAGATTCTTACACACCCTTTGATTAGAATAACAAGAAGGGATATCATAGAGAACTACGGGCGTGTGGGGTGATAATACCTTTCCCTCGTGTAACAGACTCCCTTACCGTATTTCTTGGTTGTTCGACCTTGATTTCACCCTTCTCAGGTTTACTCGATGTTTACCTTTCCCTTCCCGTGGGATAAAAAACATTTGATGGCAACTTCATTGATTTCATTATCAGTTTATTGTTCAGCCGGTTGTTTCAACAATGAGTGCCATCATTTCTTGATGTCCCTTAGCTAAGTTGAGGAGGGTCTCTTGGAACTATGCGTGTTGAGTTTGCAAATCTTTGATGGTTTTCTCTAGAGCCATCTTATACTGAAATAAATAGTAAAAAGATGAGAAAACCTTTATCGAAAAACCTGCTTATGATATGATGCATGTTATGCAGATGCAATGCTTTCAAGGACCTTAAGGAATTTAAATTTGCTAGCCAAAAAGGAAATAAACACAACAATTGTATTAATGAGTTCAAAGATTACAATTGCCCCTTGGGCTTACAATGAAAAAGCAAAAAGGTCTCAAAGAGACAACAAAATAGACTCCTAAAACAAAAGACTCAAGTATCCCACGAGCGCTTCCTCTTCGGTGCAATGTAGGCAATCAGGCTTTGCTCCTCGTGAAGTTGTCTTGTGAGCTCCAACACTTTCTTCTTGCTTGCATATAATCGAGCTTCAAAGGTGTCTCGTTCCCCCTTGAGATGAATCCACGATCTTTGCAATTCTTCGAGATTGGTAGGCATGTCAGGATGGAGAATAGTATAAGGAATATCTCCCTTAGCAACAGGCTCCATAACTATTGGTAGGATGGTAGCATATGGCATCATGAGGTTTTGAGCGCGAGCTCGCACCCATTTGAGATAAGGCTCCAAAGGGATGGAGTTCGTATGTCCCAAAGTCTTGCTATCAACCCTGTTCACCATGCCTCAAGTTCGTACAAACCTTTGATGATAACCTTGGACATTGTTCTCGACTCCCAAAGTCTTGCTATCAACCTTGTTCACCATGCCTCAAGTTCGTACAAACCTTTGATGATAACCTTGGACATTGTTCTCGTAGTCGAATATAATATCATGGATAAGTGCATCATGAGATCCATCCCTTCGAGCATAGCCAAACTGTCGTAGAGCTAGAGAAGGGTTATAAGTAATTCCTCCCCTAATGGATATCTGCATGAGAAAGCAACATTATCCTTTGCGACCACCTGAAACCTTGCTCATTCTTTAATAATGATCGGAGAAGGTGCGAAATAAACCACCTAGACAACAACATAATGCAACATATAAGATCCCCTCTCTTTCTCATGGTGCAAGTGTGAAGACAATATAGAATGTCTCCAAGCAAAGTAGGCATGGGATTATGAGTAAGGAAAATTTTGACAGCATTCACGTCTATGAGTTGGTCAGGGTTAGGAAAATGCACCAACCCATATATTAGAAGAGCCAAGATCTCCTCAAAAGCTTGTAAATCCATAGCATCCCAAAATAGTTGAGCCCTCTCCATCAGGAATTTAGCCAAAAAGCCTTTGACCCCGCTTCTTGTCTCCCAATTGGTTATGATGTCATAACTCTTCAAATGTAAGGCCTTGGAAATAACTTCAGGTCTTGGAGTTTCCTCTAAACTAGTGAATGGTATTTGATCAAGGATTGGTACCCCCAATATTTGAGAGAATTCTTCCATTGTAGGCACTAGATGATAGTCGGGAAAGGTGAAACAATGATGTATTGGGTCAAAGAACTGAAAGAGCGTCCTCATCATGTCTTCTTCAAAGCTTGAGGTAACCAGATTGAGAAGTCGACCGTATCTTTTGGTAAACGGAGAATTCTCAAGAACCCTTGATGCTAACTCTTGGAGTTGAGGAGGCACCTTATGAAGTTGATTCAGATGGTATTTCTGCGAGTAAAAGCCATATCCTACAAAACAGCACAAAGGTAAATCCCTAGGTCCTTGAAATGGTTAGTGAAAATGCTATGACAAGATGTCATGATGTTTATGAACAAATAATCACACACAAACAAAGCACACAAAACCATAGGTTTAGGCTTGCATGGGGTTTATAGGTAAGTACCCTCTTGAAGTTTAGTTGGTTCAACCTGCCCTAATGAAAGTAACCGGGTTCTAAGGAATCTCAATATCATTGATCTTTCTTCATTGGGCAAGAGTTGCCACCGATTTTTCTTTTATCCAATAAAAGAAAGGGTGAAAAGAACATGAAAGATCTTTTGAGATATTTTCTTGAGTTCGGGGGGTAGGTTATGAAAAGGGAAGGTGTTAGTACCCTTTTCATCTGTAGTTATCTACGGGCTCTTAATTGCTAGCTCACTTTGAAATGCTTTGTGTTTTGTGTAAGTTTGAAAAATGCCTAAGTTTGGTAAACTTTGCAATGATTCTCGTATCATTGAGAATGTGTACAAAGTGTTGGTTTTGAAAATATTTGTTGAAAAGATGTTTGTAAATGCCTTGATAAGGAAATTTTGTAATGATTCCCGTATCATTGATAATGTATACAAAATGTTTGTTTAAAAAGTGTTTTGAAAAGTGTGAGGTGTGAAAGGTTTTGTTGTGAGCAAGAAATTACGAGTAATCTACCTACTCAAAAATTCTTTGTTCTTTTCCTCCTCCTTTAGACAGTGTTTTTCTACCATTGTTTGGTAGGGAGCCATATGATTGGATGTTTGGGACAGGTGTGGGTCACCGTACAATCATATAAGGCAACTTATAAGATGTTTTAGCAATTTATCGTAAGGGACTAACATTTGAAGGGTCATAGAGGGACTATGATCTTTTTAATCGAGGGTCTTTGCTAAAACATCCCATGTTTGAGGGGTATGATTGTTTAAATTCGAGGCAACAAGTGTGGGTTACCCTAGAGGTGCAAGTGTACAAAGTGTGTTGTTTTCAAGTATTTATCTTTGAATTAGGGTTTTGCTAATATTAATTTTAAGATCTTGCCATACAAACCCTAATTACTAGAAATAATAAGGAAAGCGATATATTGCGGAGTTTAAACGTCCTACGCTATTACAATAGTTTTGGGGATGGGGGATACAAATTTACAAATGGGGATGACAAGTAAAATAAACCCTAATTACTATTACAAGGCTTTGACAATTAAATAAATTGTAATGTGAAATAGTAAAATACGCAAAGAAATGTAAAGAGGAAAGAAATTATTTTTGGTGAGCTTTTGATGGAAAAAGGTTTTATAGTTAACCTAATTAAACTAATCAATTTACAAAAGAAGTTAACTAATTATTTTAATAAAACCTAAAATCTAAGTTAATTAAATTAAGAAAAAAAATGAAACCTAAGCCTAAAATAATTATTTAGAAAATTATTTGAAGGTGAATTTACAAATATTTTAAGCATGGACAATAAATAAAACCTAGTTCTAGATATTAACAAAAATAAAAGGAGTGTTTAAATTAAAATATTTAATTATTTAAGAAAATATATTTTTTGTTAAATAAATAAATAAATAAATAAAATATAGAAAAATATAAAGAAAGATAAAGTTTTGGGTTGGGTGTTAAAAAGGTGAAGTGGGGGTTAAGGATAGTAAACATGCCCAAGCAGTTTTGTTTGGAATCAGAAAAATAAAAAATAATAATGGAATTGGGCTTGTGGTTAGTGAGCAATCAGGGGGGTGATGTTCAGCAAAAACAAATAAAAGGCTCAAGCCAAAGGAGGCCCGGGCACAACTTAGAGACAAAAACAGAACAAAATAAATGTGAAAAATGCAAAAGGGTATTGTTGGGGCTCGAACCCAGGTCCCTACATACCAATGCCTTATGCACGCTCTCTCTGACACTGGGGTGGCTGTTTCATTCGGTAATAGAACAAGTTGCAATAAATTTAAAATAAACTCCTTCCTGACTGTACTTCATCTTCTTCCTCGCGCTACATTTTTGAACTTCTGAACTAACTCATTTCTCAACCATTTCAGAAATTGTAAACATCAAACTTGTTAGAAATTTCATCACGAATTCAAATATGTAAATAACTTGAACTAACACTCAAAGGTGAACACGAATTTCTGTTGGTAACAAGTTCTGACCTAATTTTTCTATAAGTTCAAATTCAAAATTCGCATCACTCGGGCAAGATAAATGAAAACTAAGGGCATGGTTAGCTTTAGGGCAGTGATGTCTGCATTTTATCTTTACAAAATAACTATTAATGATGCTTGTATGAGAAGTTCAATGTTGAGAAAACTTACCTCAAAATTGGAAATCGTGTTTGATGATTGAGCACTCCTTGAGATGTTGTGATGATTTGGATAGCTTCATTGAACCTCCAGGAAGCTAATGCAATGCTTACTTTGGATTGAGAGTGGTTGTATTGTTCTGAAGAAGTTAATGTGCATAGCTCTGTATTTGGTTATGAAAGATGTGGAAGATGATGTTACAGTTGTCTTGCAGGTGTTTTTATAGCTTCTATATGAGTTATAGAAGCTTTGTGATGGATTAAATATGAACACGCACGAGTGGATTGAGTGTTTGAAGTTTAAGGTCAGAAATGGCACAAAAATGGAGTTTGTGTGCAAAATCTGGTTTCAGGGAGTTTGAGGGAGTTTTAAGGCTTGTCCATTCGTGTGTTAGCTTGTAAAAACATCCTATATTTATGGGCAAGAGGTTTAGAAGGTTCAAGGGATCAAAATCACAAGATCACATGTTATGATTTTTATTTGTTTTTGAAGCAATCTTGACAAGCATTGTTCCAATGAATAATACAAGGCTATCTAAAGTGGTTAGGCACTTTAAACATGTTGCTTCTGGCTTTTGTGTTGAGTGTGTGCAGAGGGAGCAAGTTAGAGGCTCAATACAAGTTAACTTTGTGATTAAAGCAACTTTTCAAGAATGGGAATGGTGCCTTTGTGCCATAAATGGAAAAATCATGTGGACAATGGCTTAATCACTTGGATCATACCTCAAACAATTGTGTAAACAATTAATTATTGAGTGATTTAAAAGTTATAAGCCTGCAAAGCAAGATTGTGCAGCATAAGTTTGAGATTTGATCAAGTGTTCTTCATGAAAATGACTTGAAATGCAAGAATGGATGCTCAACTTCTTCTCTTTGATTCTCTTAGCTCAAAAATGATCTCTTCAAGTTCTTGGACATTTTAGAAAGCTTGAAACATTGTCTACAACCTTAATGTTGACCATTTTGACAAAATCAAATTGGAACTAGGTGAAAATTGGTCAAGAAGTTAGGTAAAAAATCTACCTAAACTTGTTGAAAATTTCACTAAGTGTTTTATGAAAAATGTCATGACTTCATGAGCCTATATCTTCAAATCTAAGCATTTTTTGGACATCAACCCTCTAATACAAAGTTATAGAATTCATCAAGATATACAACTTTCATGTTGAAAGTTTTCCTTGAATCATCTTGCATCTTTGTGAAACATTGTCATGAAGTAATGAATTTATCAAGTATAAAAACACTTGGAAAATTTTTAAGTTTTAGAAATCTTAACTTTTTTATTGACTTTTTGACTTTCTTGAATCTTGATGATCAAGTTTGATATTTTTGAGTATCTTGATGAAATTTGATCTTTGAAATTCAATGTTGACCAAAAAGTCAAAGTTTGACTTTTTGTGTATTAGTTGACTTTTCATCAGTTGATTAAACTTCAACTATCAATCCAATGATCTTGAGAAATGATTTAAGCCAGAAATTAGGTCAACGTGTTGTGTTTGAGTCCTTTAGATTATGCTTCAAATCATTAGGTCATGTACTAGGTCAAAAATCACTGATCAGTCATTCTTAGTCAAAACCCTAATTTTGACAACTTTGCCCCTTTGATAATTTGAATGCTTTTCTTGAGGCATTGTAATCAACCTTTGTCAATTGATAAATATCACTTCAAAATGTTATTCTTGGACGAAAATCATGAAGTTTGACTATATTTGACCAACAATTGACTTTTTACCCAATACAACTGATTTTCAGTCATCTGAACAATTGACTGAGAAAATTTGTAGTGCATGACTTGAAACTTGGTATGAGCAATCTTATAGCCATATAATGGAACGATGAAAGTCATTTGAGGAATCAAAAGTCCAATTGTCCTTGAGAAAAACAAAACCCTAATTTGGAGGCTCAGTGCTTAAGAGGTGAGCTTATCTGATCAAACTCTTGAGAACCCTTGAGCATTTGAGATCTTTTATGAGAAATGTCTTGAGAATAGAGAGGGCCAATTTTGGGTACAACACTTAGGTTCTATCATTGTGATTGTTGTCCCTGAACCATGTAACAGTGGTCGATCTTACGGGAGATAAAATCGTCGCACTTTGTGTTGTGGTACTTATGAAGGTGTGAAAAACACAAGAATAGGGGGGTTTGAATTGGGTTTTTAAAACAAAACTATTCTTTTAAAAATATCCCCCTTTAAGTTAAAATGTTTTCCTTCACTCTTGATAATAATAATAAGTAAGAACAGGAAGTAAAGAATGTATGTTTATACTAGATCACTTGAAAATTATCAAGCTAGTCTAGTCCATCCGCCAAGGTGATTTCTCCTCACAAAACCAAGGACTTAATTCATTGTAACCAAACTAATTACAATTTGCACAAGCTACCCGCAAGTGACTAACAACCTCTATGACTCGCAAGCCCTAGACTTCTTAAGGATTCAGACCTACTCGACCCTTAAGGAATATTAACTAATAGTCAACCTGATTATTACAATGCACAAGCTACCCGCAAGTGGCTAACAACTTCTAAAACTCGCAAACTCTAGACTTCTTAAGGCTATAGACCTACCCGGTCCCTTAAGGAATATCAAACAACTGTTTGAATACAAGTTTTGTTTACAAGAGAATTGCTTCTAAAAAGCTCAGTATGTAAACTATTTCATGAATTGTGACTTAAGAATATGAAAGTAATGAACAGCGTTTGCACATGAATATTTACTGAAAGTTTTTTTATTTCTTTCTTAGTCTTCAAGCCTTTATATAGCCATTAAAATAATGTATCTGTTGAGGGAGCGAGAACATAACAACAGGTCATCAGAACTTCAAGTCTTCAGAGTCATCAAAACTGCGTCTTTAGAGTCTTCGGCACTTGGTTATGAGAACCTTTTATTGGAACCTTGGGTCTTTAGAGCTTCAAGTATTTAGAATCTTTAGAACTTTTGTCTTTAGAGTCTTCAGCACCTGGTCTTCAATAACCTTATCATTAGAACCTTGTTATTAGAAATACATGTTTTTAGCATCTGGACTTCAGTAGAAACTTTGTCTTCGTATCTTCTAACTTTGTTTCTTTGGAACATATATCTTTAGAAGCTTGAGTCTTTAGCATCTGGACGTAAATAGAAACTTGAGTCTTCAGATCTTATGACTGGTTTCTTTAGAACAACATCAGAGCTTACACTTCAGAGCCTTCTGGAGTGTCTTGCTACTATTTAACAGAACTTGTGTAGCGTAGAAGTAGAATCAATTCTCTTCTAATGTCTTGGTCACACCATCCATCAGAAGTAGAACCTGTTTGTTAAGTACTCAATAATAACAAACATTAGTACAACAAAATTGTTCATACAATCATACTCATTTGTTATCATCAAAACTCCTAGATAATATTGAAGAACCAAATCTTGTTCTTACAATATCCCCCTTTTTGATGATGACAAAACTATGTATTTTGATGACACAATTTTTTGTATATAATCATAATTAGTGAAATTAGAAGAGAAGGAATATTATCCTTTTTATGATGCTCCCCCTGAGTCAATGACTTGATGAAGATCGAACATCCTGGCTCTAAACCATTTGAGTAAAACTCCCCTTGGTTCCAATAGATCAGATATCGAGATCTTGATATTCTTGACTCTAATTGCCAATAGACAAATTGAGATCTTGATTTCACACAACTTCTTTATTGAATCTTGACTTTAGAAGTAAATGAGAATGAACTCAAATTGAAATCTTTGAAACTTTAATGTCACTAAGACAACTTCCAGATTCTCAACTTTGGAGTCTGATTCCAGGTTTCACTTCTTGAAGTCTGATTATGAATTGAAAAACATCTCTAGAGTCTGAAGCCAACAGGTTAGGCATAAAAGCTTTGAATACTGCTTTCAAATCTTTGTCTTTTAATCAGAGTTCTAATTTTCTGAAAAAGAAAAATAATTCTAACAGAAACAGAAGTTTAACTGGGTTAGAATGTAAGCAGCTCTTTTCAGAGAATATTTTCCAGAACTTGATTATTGAAATCAAAATTACGTTCATTTAAATTACTCCCCATTTTTGTCATAATAAAAAAGGTAATTATATGCGAAAAACAGAAAACCAGAAGAAATAATAGGAAAAGATAAGAAATTTCATTAATATGTCAAAATAAAACTTCATCAAATTTAAATGCTCACATGATAGGTAGGTCGAAAGGAGTAGAACAAACCAAATTCTGACTATGTCCCGTCATCTTGTCACTTGCCTACCAGAAGAAGATTTGTCAAATCGGCAATCCTCAAGCACCTCTACAGGTACCTTCTCCCACAGAAGCTGGGGCAATAAGAGTTGCCCAAACTGTACAGCTGCTTTCCTCCAGGTACAAGATAGGTTTGGCTGAAGAACATAACCAGGATACCTTCACTCCCCCCAGAGTAAGACCAATCAGCAATACTCTCCCCCGAGCGGAGTTGGTCCCCAATCAGCCCCGAAAAGGTACAGTATCTCCGGCAAGTCAGCAACACTCTCCCCAAGCAGAGTTAGTCTACTGTCAGCCTTAAGGAAGTTGGGTATCCCCAGAAAATCTCAATATTCCCCAGCAGAGTATACAGATGTTCCTAAGCAAGCATCCCCGGCAGTCTTAATATAAGATTGTTCCCCGGTGGAATACCAGACACCCCAGTTGAATCAATCTCCCCAGTAGATTCTGGAAGCTTATTCCCTGCAGAGTACAAATGCATCTCCCCGGCTCTATTCAGAAGGTTATTCCCCACCAGGGCTTATAACTGGGTTATCCTCAGCTAATTACCACGGAAAGGTCGTCCTCGGCGAAGTTCTTCCTATCCCCCAGCGGAGTTCATTAAATCCTCCAACAAAGCTCATCAACGATATCCCCAGCGGAGTTATCATTAAAACCTCAGCGAAGTATCTCTTCTCGCCAGAGTAATTCCCCAAAGAGTAATCCTCTCATCAAGTTTATTCCCCAACGGAGTCATATTCTCCTACCGGTTTATCCTTGCAATCATCATCCCCAGCGGAAACGAAGAACTCTCTTCAACATCAGCCCAGGATTCAACAAACTCCCGGCATTCGTCAAGGATTTACTTTCCCAGACGAGAATACATTCATAAACATCACATCTTCATACATTATAGCATGCATACGCATTATACAACACAAATCTCATTTATTTTTGAGAACATCTTAAAATCATGCAGTTCATGCATCATGACATTGCATACGACTAATACTTTGCCTTTTCAGAAAAAAGTCAATCAAAAGATGATTACCATTTACCTTTACAGTTCCAGATCAACACCGGTAACAAGCCAGGAAAATTCTGTGGACGACTAATCATGGGTTAATATCCGAAACCAAACAGGACAATTATCTACTTGATCATCCTCAGGCAACCCTACACCGGTTCCTTTTTTCTTTCAGAAGAAGTCTTACACGGGCTCATCAACAGGCAACCCTACATCGGTTCCTTCTCAACCTCAGATGTAGTTTTACACGAACTCATCATCAGGCAACCCTACACCGGCTCCTTTTCTTTCAGAAGAAGTCTTACACGGACTTATCTCAAGATGACCTTACCCCGGTTCATCCAGAAGTTTTACACGAACTTATCCTGCAGTAACCTTACCCCGGTTCCTCCAGAAGTCTTGCACGGACTTATCTCAAGATGATCTTACCCTGGTTCATCCAAAAGTTTTACACGAACTTATCCTGCAGTAACCTTACCCCGGTTCCTCCAGAAGTCTTACACGGACTTATCTCAAGATGACCTTACCCCGGTTCATCAAGAAGTTTTACACGAACTTATCATGCAGTAACCTTACCCCGGTTCCTCCAGAAGTCTTACATGGACTTATCTCAAGATGACCTTACCCCGGTTCATCCAGAAGTTTTACACGAACTTATCCTGCAGTAACCTTACCCCAATTCCTCCAGAAGTCTTACACGGACTTATCTTAAGATGACCTTACCCCAGTTCATCAAGAAGTTTTACACGAACTTATCCTGCAGTAACCTTACCTCGGTTCCTCCAGAAGTCTTACACGGACTTATCTCAAGATGACCTTACCCCGGTTCATCAAGAAGTTTTACACGAACTTATCCTGCAGTAACCTTACCCCGGTTCCTCCAGAAGTCTTACACGGACTTATCTCAAGATAACCTTACCCCGGTTCATCCAGAAGTTTTACACGAACTTATCCTGCAGTAACCTTACCCCGGTTCCTCCAGAAGTCTTACACGGACTTATCCCGAAGTAACCTTACCCCGGTTCCTCCAGAAGTTTTACACGAACTTATCCCGAAGAAACCCTACACAGGTTCTCTCTCTCCAGACGTAGTTTTACACGGGCTCGTCGTCAAAGAAACCCTACACAGGTTCTCTCTTTCCAAAGATGCAGTTTTACACGGACTCGTCATCAGAAACCCTACCCAGGTTTTACTTCTTCCAGGATGCAGTTTTACACGGGCTCATCATCAAAGTAACCCCACACAGGTTCCCTTCTCAAACTCCAGACGTAGCTTTACACAGACTCGTCATCAGTAAACCCTACACAGGTTTCCTTCTCAGCTCTAGATGCGGTTTTACGCAGACTCATCATCAAAGTAACCCTACACAGGTTCCTTCTCCATTTCAGATGCAGTCTTATACGGACTCATTATCAGTAAACCCTACACAGGTTTCCTTCCTCCAAAGATGCATTTTTACACGAGCTCATCATCAGTCAACCCTACACAGGTGTCCTTCTTTCCAAGATGCAGCTTTACACGAGCTCAACATCAGGCAACCCTACACAGGTTTCCTCTTTCAACTTACAAAAATTACATTTGGCATCTATAAGCCCATCCACCTGTAAGCAGTCTCCAAATGGCATCTACAAGCCCATTCCCGACAAGGTTCTGTCACATCTCCAGATGGCATCTATAAGCCCATCCTCCCATACCATCTTTCCAAATGGCATCTATAAGCCCATTCCCGACAAGGTTCTGTCACATCTCCAGATGGCATCTATAAGCCCATCCTCCTATCCACCATCTCTCCAAATGGCATCTATAAGCCCGTTCCCGACACCACACTGCTGATATTCCACTATGTGAGTGCAAATTTCTGGGCACTCTAGTGTTCAATCATCTTCCACCCTCGGATCACGAAAGGCACACAAGCCAATCTACATCCCCAATTCTAAGAAGATTGAACAGGGGCAATTGTTGTACCCCAAAATTTTCCCTCCCATATTCTTCAAAGTTTTGACAAATATCATCTCAATTTGCTCAAGTCTACTCAAGGGTTGCACAGCTCAAACCATCCTCCTAAGCCAGTCAAAACTAGGATTTTGGTTCCTGCAAGGAAGTTGAGGTTTTCAAGGGCTCAATCAAGTCCCATGTGCTCATATACATTGTCAAGCACCTACATGTCAAGTTTCAAGGCTCACAAGGTCAAGTTGCACAGTCAAAAACCCTAATTGCTTCACAATCAACTGTAGGGGCAAAATGGTCATTTGGCAGTCAAAAGTCAAAAATTTTGGTCAACATCTTATTTTGAAGCCACAATCATCATTTGGTCAAATCTTGACCATGATTTCACAAGAATGGCTCAAAAATCATCAAGGTGTCAAAAGTTTCTATTTTTGGACAGTTGAAAAGTCAATTGTAACTTGACCAAGGCATAACTTTTTCATGGTTCATCAGAAAAATCCCATCCAATGCTCATTTTGAAGGGGATGACATTTCCTACAACTCATCTTCACATTCCAAATCCAAGAAATCCTCTCACAAAAAGTTATCAATTTCAACATTATAGGTCATTTTCAAAAGTCAACAAAAAGGCATTTTAAGTCAAAGACCATAACTTGAGATTGGTAAATCAAAATGACATGGGACCAAAGTAATTGGTTAGAGGACTTCAAGACCTTTCCAAAATGTCCAAGAACATGTTCATATGATCAAAATTGAGCAAGATATGCAATGGAGAAGTTGGGAAATTTTTGTGAAATGGCAAAAGTCAACTATCCTTGAAACTTCAATTTTTGACAAAAGGGCCCACTTTCTTCCACTTGATTCAGCCTTGTCATGCCACCCACGTGTCCCATGATTAATTTCAAGATTAAACATTAATTTTTCTATTTTTATTTAATTTTATTGATTTAATTCATTTTAAATCCATAAAATTCAAATAAAAAATCAAAAAAATTAATTAATTGATATCTTGTGGTTTGAATGACTTTGATGCATCATAATACACCTACCAAATTCGTGTAAAGATCATTTAGGCATGAAAATTACAATTTGGACAAAAACATGGCAAGACCTTTAATGGTGGTAAAGAGGAAATCCAAAACTTAATTGCAATGGTTAAAGGCTCATCATATGATTTGATTCTCATTCATACACATATATGCAAGCCTTGCAGACCTCAAGCACGACCTAGAGACCCCTAAAACGGCCAGAACCAATTCCAAAGAAATTCACAAACTGAAATCCATATTCCAGCACAATTCAAGCACTTTTCTTGCTTCTAACACATTGCCAGCATTGCCAGGAACCTATTGCAATCATAAACAAGTCCTAACACTCAAGAACTCGTGCTACACAGTCATACGGTTTACCTTCTTTTTTCAAAATCATAACCATCGATTCATGCATTTTTGACATCTTTCATTGTTTGTTTTGTGTTTATAGAACTCAGACGAAGCTTTTGGTACAATTCAATTGCGTTATAATGCCCGGAATTGCAAAACACCATTGAAGAAACCTAGGGTTTCAGAGCTTTCAATTTAGGGCTTTCCACGTATAGCAAAATCAGACCTCCAAATGCACATGGTTGAAATCGTCTGAATGAGACGAAGACAACCCAACCATCGCGCCCTTTTTATGTTCACTGTACACCTAATCGCTATTCTTGGCAGTTATGCATTGTGGGGGTTAAAAACCCCCGCTACTTGATTTGTTTTGCATGAATTCATTGGAGACGATGATGAGGTGTCTATGCGTGGGTGGCTTGTTCAAATAACGCGCGCGTTTCTGTTTTGTCTAGCATAATAATCTGTTTTCACATATTACTTTCATTATGTATCTTACTAACAAAGCGTGCAAAGTGGTCTGGTGGTTGATGATGTGTCTGGTAATTACTGGGACCTGGGTTCGATCCCCAGGTCCCCCAAAGGCTTGTTAATTTTTTTTCAAATATGATCTTATGCAGGTAACATAAAGCAACTCATCATACACCTCATCCAGAAGGGCGCCAAGTGGCCTCAAATCCAGATCCAAAGGCCATGAGGAGCTGTCCACTCTACCCCAAGTCAAAGTGTGCTGTGGGAAATGACAAAAGGTCAACGTGGCTGAGTTTTGCTTGGGCCTCAGATTCCAATCAAACACCCAATTCTGGCCTATACCCCCCTTTGGTTTTGTTATTTCTCTTTATCTTTTTATTTTTCTTTTCTTTTATAACTCTTTTTTTTTATTATTAATTATTAGTATTATTAACATAATTAATATTTTCATAAAAAAAAATAAAAAAAAACTAATATTTTTATTATTCTTATTTATTAATTTCACTACTAACTATTTTTGTAAATAAGCATTAAATCAAATTAATTAGTTTAATTAGTTTAATTTTCACCTTTTCAATAATAAATAAAAACAATTTAGAATTAGGTTAACTTTTAATTTTAATTCCTTTTATTTCATAAAAAACATAAAAAACACAAAAACATTTTTTTAATTAATTAATTAATTAGTTATTAATTTTAATTTCATTTCATCACCAAAAAAGGACAAAATTCAATTCTTATTCAAAAAAGGGTCAAAACCCTTAGGACGTTCCCGATTTAATTCTTTCGCGCGTATTTATTTATTCTGATTATATTCATGTATCTGTACAGAGGGTGTAATAGTAATTAGGATTTTATTGCTTTCCTTAATTTTCTACATTTACTTTTCAAAAACGGGTTTTTGTTTTTGGCGATGTATAGACCCGCGCCTTGTAATAGTTAGAATTTATATTTCTGCAATTTACTTTCCGCACTCCTAACTGTTAAAAATGCCTGCAAGAATGTATGTAAATAAAATCAATCAGTAGCTCACAAATAACATGTACAAAACATTAACTGAAAAACAACACACAAAGCACATGCCACTTCTAGGGTACGCCTCACTGGTTGCCTCGAACGTGGTCATCAAGTATAGGACGTCTTAGAGGTCGCCCTTTGTCTAAAGATCCAGTTGCCTCGAAACGGTTGCCTCGGATAAAAGGATCTAGGACATTAGGGTTACTTCTAAGGTGTCCTACTGTTGCTTTGGTGACCACACTGTCCCGACAATCGAATTGACCCGAACAACTCCAACGATGGTGCTACCTACCTCTCAATGGTGGGACAGCACTATCTAAAGGACTCTTACACAGCCTAATTCCTTAGAGTAGGTAGATCTCATGGGTACTTGCTCTTTTCAAACAAACAAAACAACTTTTCGCACTCACACTTTCTAAAAGTTTTCAAACAAATTTTTCATACACTCTTGAGGACTGATACAAGAGTTACTTAGAAATTTTTCAAACGAAACTTTTTCAAAACCCACACACACTTGAAAAGCAAACATCTTTTGAAAACATAAGAGCAAGTACCTAAGAGCCCGTGGATAACCACGGATAGAAAGGGTGCTAACACCTTCCCTTTCTATAAATCTACCTCCCGAACCGAGAAACATTCTCAAAGAAGGAATGCTGCTGTGCTTTTGTCCTTTCCATGTTGGAGAACATAAAAGACGGTGGCGACTCTTGCTTACCGTGACATTTCACGAAACCAGCTAAAAAATAGTCAGTTCTATTTCCACCGATCACAGAACTGGCGACTCTGCTGGGGACTCTTAAAGTGAGGTGTACCTTAGGATTAGATCATACTTATGTTTTCAATTGCTTTGCTTTGATTGCTTTATATTTGTGGGCTTTGCATCAGAGTTTCATAGATCCTAACCCGGATCTGGGGATACCCTTTTAGGTAGCATAAGCTGTGAGGGACCTGTCCGGCGTAGACCGACACGGGTGAAGCAGTGGCTACGTTGGTGTGCCACCTTGGTCTATACCGATATCCCTTGTGTTGCAACGAGGAGAATATGGGTCTTCTGAGGAGTCATTAAGCACCAACCGACCTTAGAACCCTAATTTGACCCAACTTGGCCATAGAGCAGTAGCAGTATGCTACACCCATTGAGGCTAAACTCTCGTGATGGTTCTGGCTGCAAGAAAAGATTGCGACGCTGGAGTTATGACCAATTGAGGGTAGTCAGTGATATTGGGATCCTCTAGAACCCGGTTACTTTTGATAGGACAGGTCTTAACCAACAAAATTGAAAGAGGGTAGTACCTGAACTTCGTGCTGGCCTAAACTCTAAGGGCTCTTTGTGTGACTTGTGTGCCTTCAAACTGGACTACTTGCATACTTGTTATCTGACACTTGAGTTTCTCGCAGGTTTTGTTTACAGTCCTTAATTGGGACTCATTACAGGGCCTACTTCCATCACTCCATGCATAGCATAACATCATACCATTGCATACATCCTACATAAGGACTAATCCGTTTCAAGGATCTCAAGGGTTTTTGATGCAGGTCATTTTTCAAGGCCTTTCTCACAAGGATTCTCAAGGTTCAAGCTTGCATTGGGATTTTCCAGTACCAAGATTAAAAGCAAACTGTAAAAAACTGAGAAAATATATAAAATTATTTTTTTGACAAAATTAAAGAAACAGTAAGTTTGCTTCAATTTGGACAAATTAGATGCCTGCAAGCCTGCTTCGATTTGGACAAGTTTAATGCCTACAAGCCTGCTTCGATTGGACAAGTTTGTTGCCTGCATGCTTGATTCATTTGGTCAAGTTTCGACGGGACAAAGTAACCATCTCTATGCATCCTTCGAATCCACTTGCACCAAGGGCCTCTTGCAGACTTTGCTTCATACAAGCTTCGTTTGAGCCAAGAGGTATCTTCATACAAGATTTGACTAAGTTCTTGCTTCCCTTGAAAGAGCTCCCTTTGATTCAGAAGCCAGGAACTTCCCTTATGCTAAACAGACACAAGGCAATGACTCCCTTTATGTTTGCTTCGATCCACATGCTTCGATTGGGAAATATGCTTCCTTCGAACACGAGCTTTCAATTGGGAAATGTGTTTGCTTCGATCCAAGCTTCGACTGGGCATTAGCTTCCTTTGAACAAGCTTGCTTCGACCACAAGCTTCGAATGAGGCAAAGGCTTCCTTTGAACAAGTGTGCATCGATCTCTTTCTTGCATTCGACTCAAGACCAAATCTCATATCCTTATCCTCCAAATCTCATTTTCCAGGCTATGTTGCTTCCAAATCTTTATATAATCAGAGGCTTACACAAATTTGTGATACATTACACAAAGATTCGAAGGTTTATCCACTGGATAATACCATTCTTGGATGAAATGGTAAAAGGCTACGTACCATTTCATCATAAAGAGTATTTTAATCGCAAAATCAACTCTCAACCTGATTTTTGGTCTGAGCACAAGCAACGCCAAAAGGCATAAGTCAAATCTTCTGTACCCAACTGACATCAGGCCCCCACTTGTACTTTTTCGTTTTCATAATTTATTATTTTTTGCAAAGCTGACTACTTCAACATCTCCCAAGCTTTTCCTCTATAAATAGAGGAACCATGAACAAAGAAAGAGGTCCATATTTGGTGGTGTGGAAAGAATCTTCAAAAATCATGAAACTCACGAAGCTCTCAAACACTTAAACATTTGTGAAAACACAAACCCAGAATCCCAAACATTTGTCCCCTTCGAATCTGAGGCATCCTCACATTTTATTCCCTTTCGAATCCAGTAGAAAAGACATTTCATTTGTTTTCCTCCTTCGAACCAAACAGTAGAAACGCTGCCTCTTGTCCCTTCCTTTCGAATCCAGGGACACTCCAGCCAACCACCTTAACGCCCAACACACATCCCAGCCTCAAAGCAAGGCAAGTCATCCTTAAGCTTAGATCTTTTGTTTCCAGCACATGTAAATACAACTCCTTTTCGTTTCAAGCATGTACATACTATTGTTTTTTCTTTTCGTTTACACCCTTATAATTTTGTTCTATTGCCTTTCCTTTTGGTTTTGCTTTTTGGTTTCTTACAAATGTATTAAGAACTAACCTAGCCATAAGGCAATGCTAGCATGGCCTTAGGCCATGTTGCTATTTAACATCTCAAATGAAAGAAACAGGAAACAGGAAATAGGAAACGAAGCTTATGGCTTCTACCCCATTCTCCAGGTCAAACGAAAGAGGCAACAAGAAGGCACACCATGCTGACTTCCAGGCCCAGTCGAAAGGCACTCCCTCACTGCTTTTAACCCATAGTCGAAGGAGGCAAAGAGGCAGATTACATCTTGCACTGGTTCCAGGCCCAGTCAAAAGGCACAACATGCTACTTTCAGGCCCCAGTCGAAAGATATAACATGTTTACTTCCAGCCCCCAATTGAAGGACACACCCTCACCCCTTCCAGGCCAAATCGAAGGAAGGCAGAAAGTGCAGAATCGAAGGGTCTTCTGCCTCAATTGAAAGACCTTCATTTTTCTTGCTTTTATCTTATTTTTGCCTTTATATTTTCATGCAATTCAATATGGTTGTAATAGTGTAGGATTTTACCTTTCTGCATTTTATTACTTTTGTATGCTTGCTAGTAAATAGGGCATGTATGGCAAGATAAAAAGAACAAGTAGATAACCCCTAATAAAAGACTAAATTCATGCAAATCAAACACACTATTCACACATGCACCCCTAGGGTTAACTCCACTTGTTGCCTAAAAATGGTCATGTTATGCATGTGAGACGTCTTAGCAAGAACAATCAAAATACAAGATCATAGTCCCTCGACGACGCTTCGAATGTTGCCTTACAAATGATCTTAGTCCCTCAAGAGAAATGCTAAGATATCTCATAACATTTCTATCGTGACTATAAGATGACCCACGCCCGTCCCTTCACATCCAATGATGGGGCTTCTTGCCAAACAATGGTAAGATAGCAATATATAAAGGAGGAGGAAAAGAACATTTGAGACCTTTTGAGTAGGTAGATTGCTCCTAGTTACTCGCTTGCTCACAACAAAAACATTTTATACACCAACACTTTCATTTTGAAACATTTTCAAAAGACAACACTTTGTATGTGTTCTCATAGAAACAAGAACCATCACAAAGACACCCTTTTCAAAATCACTTTCAAAAACACATTACACAAATACTACTTTGAACTATTTTCCAAACAAACACTTTATATGCCTTCTTATAGAAACGAGAATCATTACAAAGGCACGTTTTCAAAATACTTTCAAAACCACACCATAAAGCATACTTTCGAACAAAAGCAAGTGATCTAGCAAGCAACTAAGAGCCCGTAGATAACTACGGATGAAAAGAGTGCTAACACCTTCCCTTTTCATAAGCTACCCCCCGAATTCAAGAAATAATCTCGAAAGGTCTTTCCTGTTCTTTTTAACCTTTCCTTATTAGATAAAAGAAAAGTCAGTAGCGACTCTTGCTATTCGTAAAAATTACAATCAAATGCAAAACACCCAAGTCAGCTCTCCCACCTTATTACAGAACTGGTGACTCTGTTGGGGAGTTACTTAAAAGTGGGGTTACCTTAGGGCTAGATCACCTTTACTTGCTTTCATTGTTTGACTTGCTTGAATTACATTATGGTTCCTTGCTTGGGCTTGTTTTGATCCTCTACCCGGATCTGGGACACCTTTTTAGGTAAGTAGCAATAAGTTATGGAAATTGTGCGGGGTATACTGACATGGTCTAAGCAATAGCTACGTTAGTGTGACACATTTGTTGGTACCGGTAGCCCTTGAGTAGTCAAGGAGAATACGGGGCCGTTGTGTCATGCCGTGAAGCACTAACTGACTTTAGAACCTTTACTTGACCAACTTGGATATTAGGAAGTAGTGAGGTAGCCGACTTTGGTGCAGTCCGAAGTTGGTTGATACTCGATACTACACTCATTGAGATCAAACTTTCGGGATATTTCGGTCGCTGTTAAAGAGGCTTGCGCTGAAACAATGTCCGATGAAGAAAGATCAGTGATATTGAGATCCCCTAGAACTCGATCGCTTTCTAGGACAAGTTGAGCCAACTAAACTTCAAGAGGGTACTTACCTACAAACTCCATGCAAGCCTAAACCTAAAGACTTATCTGCTTTGTGTGTGTATGATTATAACAACTTGCTTACTTTGCATACTTATACACAACATCATAACATCATACCATAGCATTTTCAATAACCATTTCAAGGATCTCAAGGGCCTATGATGCAGGGTCATGTTGAATCAGACGCCTATCAAGGGGCAAAAGGATTCATTCTCTAACCAAACACCGTCAAGACCAAAGCACAGTAACTTGAGTCAAGGGCTATGACCCACTTGACATGGTGAGCTTGATTCTCGTGGAAGGACATCCACCGATACGAAGTTCCCCAATCAAAGTTGTTGATCAACGTTCAAATTCTAACATCTTCTTGTGTTTACCCTGCGAGATCCTTGAAAACATTGCATCCATATATCATGCATGTCATCATAATAGGTTTTCCCGTACAGGCTTTCTCATTTGCTTACTGTTTATTTCAGTAAGAGGTGGCTCTAGAGCAAACAGTTAAAGATCTCCAAGCTCAAAATGCTTAGAGATCAAAGAGAGCAAGAAGAAGAAAAAGTATGTCATCCTCAGCGTAAGGAGAAGGTCCAAGGGGCATGCCCAACTAGCTCAAAAGTATATGTTTCTTCTAAAGAAGAAGACAGTCAAGAAGAGGAAGCTAGAAGCATTAGAGCTAACATAGCTACTGATGACGATGATTCTTCTGAGGAGCAGTATCCACCAGCGGATGAAAAATACAAACAGCTTGAATACAGACTAAAAGCTGTGGAGATCCAAGTTGTGCCTGGCATGGACTTAGGAGACATGGGTTTGGTCCCTGGAGTGGTTATCCCACCAAAGTTCAAAATCCCTACCTTTGCCCCGTATGATGGAGTCTTTTGCCCTAAGATGCACCTAAAGTCTTATGTCCGCAAGATTCAACCATACACAACTGATCAGAAGCTTTGGATCCACTTCTTCCAAGAGGGTTTAGCTGGGATGCAACTTGAGTGGTTTTATTAATTGGAGAGTTCCCACATTTACACTTGAGAAGATCTAGCTACTGCTTTTTACAAGCAGTACCAATACAACACTGATCTTGCACCAACTCATGTGCAATTGCAGAGTATGGCCATGCGTTCCAACGAGGGTTTCAAAGAATACCCCCAAAAGTGGAGAGACCTGGTTGGTAGGGTGCAACCCCCATTAACTAACCGGGAGCTTATTGACATCTTCATGGGAACTTTGAAAGGACGTTTCTTCAATCACCTAATTGGAAGCTCCTCAACCGGGTTTGCCGAGATAATACTGACTGGCGAAAGGGTCGAAGCTGGCATCAAAAGTGGAAAGATCCAAGGAGCTACATCCTCTGATACTCAGAAAAAGCCATACAATGGGAAGAAAGAGTCCAATGTTGTTTATAGCCAAAAGGGTAACAACAAGAGCAATCACGACCAACATGTAGTGATCTCCGGTCCTGCATCAGGGCAACAATGTCAACAGGGGCATCAGCGTAAGGTGGTCGCGCCTAAAAGACAATTTACTAAGATCAACATGTCACCGGCTCAAGCGTTACAACACATGTTAAAAGAAGAGTTGATTATGTTAAAGGCTCCTCTCCGGAACCCCAACACTTCTGCTCCTACCTATCATCCCAATGAAAGGTGCACATACCACTTCGATAGTCATGGACACGACACGATTAGCTGTTGGGATCTGAAGAGCAAGATCCAAGACATGATTTATGCCAAGGAGATTGAGTTCGACCCTCTAGGGGCTCCTAACGTGATCGCTGCTCCTATGCCAAATCATTGAGAGTGTCATGTTCATTTTGAATTTTCAATTGTAATCTATTATTGTTCAAACATTTATCTATTAAATGTTAAACTTTGTTTCATTAATGCATTGCATATGTTCGTCTTGAATTGATCCATTCGTTTTCACTATATTTAAAACTTTGCTTTTTACTCAACTCTTGTTTTAAAAGTTGCAGGCCTTTAGAGGGAGGATGACAAAAACAATGCCATGATCTCATACAGTATACTTTTGGAAGGACCTTGCTGACAATGTACAGGCGTTCTTTCAAATCCTAAACACTGGAGTTATAAGGAAGATAATCCCTAGTCAACCCCTTTGAGCCAAAGAAGTAGGAGTTTCCTTTTTACACAAATTGAAACCTTTAGTCAAAACCTGGGGCAGGGTAGTCTCTCAGTTAATTCAAATGCGCGTTCATTCGCAAACTTTCATTTCGTATACAACGAGTGATATCAAAAACGTTCCTCTGAAATCAAAAGACGATGATGGTTCCCTATCACATAGGCAGTCATTATCTCTCAAAAAGAAAATCCCATTAAGTCAAAACCTACAAAGAAGACTTAAGAAAAACCGGGGCATCTCGCTGACTGTAATCTCAAAACAAGAACAATCAGGCAAAATCAAGGAGAATAAATCAAAAAAAGAGGTCACTGCAAATCCTTAACAACATGAAAAATGTTGCAAAAAATTGACTGCCTTCCGATAAACTAAACTTGTTTGAACCATCACCAAAACTTCATTGGAGTTCGAACGTACTATTAACTGAGTTTAAGACTGAAGAACATCACGAAGAACGGGTGGGTACAAATAAAATTTGAGCCTTTATCCTTTGTTTCTTAAACCGTAAACCAAGCCACGCTACAACCTTTCAAAATTCCTAATGGAAGCATGGGTTAATTTGAAAGCATACTGTTACAAAAGGTATTCTGACTCCTGTAAGGATTTACTCTAAATCCTGAGTTGAAGTTTCTTACAAAAATTCTTTTATCTGCTAATACGCATTTTCAAAACTTCAAGACAAGCATAAACTTTGCATTATTTGAATATCGCTGTTTGCATATGGCTATTTGTTTGACAGCGGAGAAATTCACACGACAAATGTCCAGTGAACAAGAAACCATCTCAATGAACAAAATCACTTCAAGTGGGAAGACGCTTCCAATAACAGATCTCCTATAAGCAAGTGGGCATGACGTGTCACTATCCAAGACATTTGGGGCAGTCTAATCAAGATTCCAAGAAATCTCTCAAGAAATTCTGAATATACCAGGGGCAGGTCTCCATCTGAATCACTTAGGGCATTGAACGCGAATCCCAACAAAGGGTTACGTACAGTCAAACATTTCCTGGTAGTGCCACAAACACCTGCTACAAGGGGCAATGACAAATCTCCCCTAAAATCTTGTTCATAGGATGACCCCCAGCCAGGGTTTCAATCTTTGAAAACTCCTCCCCAACTGAGTTGATCTCAAGAATCCTCGAGGATTTCTGCCAAAAGAAGACTCCTCCCCAACAGACTGGCGACAGGGTTTATTTCCCCAACAAACTACAGATTCCCCAGCTTGAGTTTGCCTCTCCGATTGCTACAAATCCAGGGACCACAACTCCTCTCCCCGGTAGACTGCTCTATAATCCCCAGTAAGTTACTACGAAGCCTGGAAACCGACCAGATACCAGTTAACTTCAGTAAGTTACTGCGAAGCCTGAAAACCGACCAGATAATAGTTTAACTTCACTCTCCCAAGAAATTTTCTACGAAGCCTGGAATACGACCAGATAACAGTTAATTTAATCTTTCCCAAGATGACTCCCCAGTAGAGCAACAGACTCCTGAACTCTTTTCCCCAAACAGAGATCAACACTCTCCACAGAGCCTTCTCAAGCAAAGCTAGTATTCCCCAACGGAGTTTCTCCTCAATCAAGAAAATAGGAACCCCCAGTGGAAACATCCTAAAACAAGGTCCGAAGAGGAGCATACTCTTCATCCACAACAGCGGTCCGAGATTTCCTTTCCCAAGGCTCCCCAACATTTGTCAAGGATTTATTTTCCCAGACAAAGTTACATTTCAACAATGCTTCACATTCATACATCACATAACATACATGATATATGCATACAACATAACTTCATTTTGAGAACATCATTACATAATGCATTTCATACACCATGACATTGCATACAATTAACATTTTACCTTTTCAGGAAAAGGTCAATCAACAGATAGCTATCATCAACAATTTTCAACAGTTGCGGATTAATACCTGAAATAAGCCAAGAAAACCATCCGAGAACAACTGATTGTAGATTAATACATCTAACAAGCCAGGAAAACTATCTACATGAAGAGATTGAAGATTAATACTTGTAACAAGCTAGGAAAACTATCTTTCTTTCTCAAGTCAGAGATTAATACCTGAAACCATACAAGAAAACTATCTCAACAACCGACAAAAGCAAGTTCCAGATTAATACCTGTAACAAGCCAGGATAACTATCTGAGGACAACTGATCATAGATTAATTCCTGAAACAAGCCAGGACAATTATCTACACGACCAGCCGAAGCAATCCTACACGGGCTCCTTATCATACACTCTTCTAGAAACAGTCCAAATGCGATCCAGATATGGTTGATATTCTGATACTTATTCCAGATCCCCTTCTAGAAACAAGTCAGATGCGATCCAGATACGGCTGAAATTCTGATACTTACTCCATATGCTCTTCTAGAAACAGTTCATATGCGATCCAGATATGGCTGACATTATGATACTTGCTCCAGATTCCTTCTAGAAACAGTTCAGATGCAATCCAGATACGGTTGACATTCTGATACTTACTCCAGATTCCTTCTAGAAACAGTTTAGATGCGATCCAGATACGGATGACATTCTGATAATTACTCCAGATGCTCTTTTAGAAATAGTTTAGATGCGATCCAAATATGGCTGACATTTTGATACTTACTCCAGATTCCTTCTAGAAACAATTCAGATGCGATCCAGATATGGCTGACATTCTGATACTTATTCCAGATTCTCTTCTAGAAATAGTTCAGATGCGATCCAGATACGACTAACATTCTGATACTTACTTCAGATGCTCTTCTAGAAACAGTTCAGATGCGATCCAGATATGGCTGACATTCTGATTCTTACTCCAGATTCCTTCTAGAAAAAGTTCAGATGCGATCCAGATACGACTGACATTCTGTTACTTACTCCAGATTCCTTCTAGAAATAGTTCAGATGTGATCCAGATATGGCTGACATTCTGATACTTACTCAAGATTCCTTCTAGAAATAGTTCAGATGCGATCCTGATACGGTTGACATTCTGATACTTACTCCAGATTCCTTCTAGAAATAGTTCAGATGCGATCCAGATACTAATATTATTCTGATACTTATTCCAGATTTTTCTCCTAAATACAGTCTAGATACGATCCATATATGAATGTCATTCTGCCACTCATTCAGCATACCTATCAAATACACTCCAGATATGGATGTCATTATGACGCTCATTCAGTACATCTTTCAGATACAAGTCAGATACAATCCATTTATGGATAATATTCTGATACTCATCCCACTACATCTGTTGTTTCATTTTAAATCTCTCAATGGTTTATCTTGATTCCTTTCTCGTAGACATTTTCTCTGGTTCAGATAAATCACTCTAAAGATTTATTCTGATTCTTCTCCATTTGAAGTCAAAATTTAAACTCAGTCTAATTTCTGTCAACAATCACCTTTGAATGGAATCTATAAACCCATCTCCGACAACTCTCTATCATCCCTCTAAATGGCATCTTTAAGCCCATTCCCTACACAGTCAACCAACATATCATCGAGTGCAAATTTTTGGCACTTTTGTGTTCAATCATCTTCCACCTTCAAGTCACCAATGGCAGGCTTTCCAGTCTAACTCTTCAGGTTTAAGAAGATTGAACAGCGGCAGCTGTTGTACCCCAAAATTTTCCCTCTCATTTTTCAAGGCCTTTCGCACAAGGATTCTCAAGGTTCAAGCTTGGATTGGGATTTTCCAATACCAAGATTAAAAGGAAATTGTCAAAAAGGGATAAAATAAATAAAATTGTTTTTTTGTTGACAAAATTAAAGAAACAGTAACTTTGCTTCGATTTGGACAAAATAGTTGTCTGCAAGCCTGCTTCGATTTGGACAAGTTTACTGCCTACAAGCCTACTTCGATTGGACAAGTTTGCTTCCTGCATGCTTGCTTCGTTTGGACAAGTTTTGACGGGACAAAGTAACCATCTCTATGCATCCTTCGAATCCACTTGTACCAAGGGCCTCTTGCGGACTTTGCTGCATACAAGCTTTATTTGAGCCAAGAGGTATCTTCATACAAGATTTGATTAAGTGCTTGCTTCCCTTGAAAGAGCGCCCTTCGATTCAGAAGCCACGAACTTCCCTAATGCTAAACAGACACAAGGCAATGACTCCCTTTATATTTGCTTTGATCCACATGCTTCGATTGGGCAATATGCTTCCTTTGAACATGAGCTTTCGATTGGGAAATGTGTTTGCTTCGAACCAAGCTTCGAGTGGGCATTATCTTCCTTCGAGCAAGCTTGCTTCGACCACAAGCTTTGACTGAGGCAAAGGCTTCCTTCGAACAAGTGTGCATCGATCTCTTTCTTGCATTCGACTCAAGACCAAATCTCATAGCCTTATCCTCCAAATCTCATTTTCCAGGCTATGTTGCTTCCAAATCTTTACATAATTAGATGCTTACACAAATTTGTGATACATTACACAAAGATTCGAAGGTTTATCCACTGGATAATACCATTCTTGGATGAAATGGCAAAAGGCTACCTACCCTTTCATCATAAAGAGTACTTTAATCACAAAATCAACTCTCAACCTGATTTTTTGTCTGAGCACAAGCGATGCCAAAAGGCATAAGTCAAATCTTCTGTACCCAACTGACATCAGGCCCCCACTTGTACTTTTTCATTTTCATATTTTATTATTTTTTGCAAAGCTGACTACTTCAACATCTCCCAAGCTTTTCCTCTATAAATATAAGAACCATGAACAAAGAAAGCGGTCCAGATTTTGTGGTGTGGAAAGAATCTTCAAAAATCATCAAACTCACAAAGCTCTCAAACACTTAAACATTTGTGAAAACACAAACCCAGAATCCCAAACATTTCTCCCATTCAAATCTGAGGCATCCTCACATTTTATTCCCTTTCGAATCCAGTAGAAAAGACATTCCATTTGTTTTCCTCCTTCGAACCAAACAGTAGAAACGCTGCCTCTGGTCCCTTCCTTTCGAATCTAAAGTGTAAGCTCTAATGTAAGCTCTGATGTTGTCTTTAGAAGCTTGAGTCTTTAGCATCTGGACGTAAATAGAAACTTGAGACTTTAGATCTTCTGACTGGTTTCTTTAGAACAACATCAGAGCTTACACTTCAGAGCCTTCTGGAGTGTCTTAATCTTGTTCAACAGAACTTGTGTAGTGTAGAAGCAGAATCAATTCTCTTCTAATGTCTTGGCCACACCACCCATTAGAAGCAGAACCTGTTTGTTAAGTACTTAACAATAGCAAACATTAGTATAACAAAATTGTCCATACAATCATACTCATTTGTTATCATTAAAACCCAGAGATATTATTGCAGAACCAAATCTTATTCTTACAACTGACTGGTATGACATCCACATTTTATGTAGAAATTTGCATTTGTGACGTGTTTGAGACAAAGCGTGGCATTTTAGACATGAACAAAAGTTCACCACTTCTCAAATTCATACACACACTAACTATAAGAAACTTTGTAAAACTACACACATAATATGAAATTATTAGCATTGTCCCACCGGGTGTGCCAATTTGTTTACCTCTGGTTTTGGTAAACAACGTTGGTCTCTTAATAGAAAGTTTACTGGCGAGATCGACCAAGGAATCTCAGTATAATGCTTCAATTTTTGAGTGTTTTCACAAAGTATGTCCAAAAGGGTTTGTTTGATTAAGGTGACACGAATTTAAAAGCAATAAAGCAAGAACTATAAAATAAAACAAAGACGTTTTAAACTGTAAAAATAGATGACATAACATCAAAATAATTAAAAGGGGTTGATTCAAACATACATCTCCCTTGCTTAACTTATTTCTCTCATTTACTTGGGTACTCTGAGTGACTAGCATGTAGGAATGTGAAAGTTTGAAACTATTACACTATGAACTAAGTGTTTATTTATAATACATGAAAATAATTACTTTCCGGGCTTCGCTTATTTATGAGCCACATATCTCTTATAACTTCCCTCCATGAACCCATGTTCTCCATCCTGCTATTGAATCCATGTTCTCCACTCTTGCTACCGAACCCATGTTCTCCACTTACAACGCTTTGTTTTGCTAGTTATTCCCTCTTTTGAGCTTTTTAACACTCGTGGGCCCAATCCATTCCTCATGAGGCCTATTTTCTGGTTGTCTGTGTCCACAGGCCCAAATTGGCCTTTTATGAAACCTCTTCCGGTCGACTGCTTCTCTGGTCGATTTCCTATAATTCAAAGTCTTCAAAGAACCTAATTTTTTTTGGTTTGATTTTAACCCTTTGTGAAAATCCTAGCCAACACCAGGTCACCCTTTTGTTTTATTTTTAAAATAATTTAAAATTTAAATTAACTTACACTAAAGATACTGATACCCAACTAAATCTCATGGGTACTTAACAATTTTCCTTAAGAAATGGTAAAAAGTTATTCTTATAAATTGTAGGGATGGAGGAAATTAGAAATGCCATGTTTTTGTTAAATTCTATTTAAAACTAATTAATGTACATGCCTTTTATAAATGTCCTTCCTCCCCATGATCTGGTAGTATGGAGGGGGGGATAACTTTCCTTAACCCAGGATGAAGAGGCCTTTATAAATATTCTTCTCCTTAAGGGAAGAATACGAACTTTAAGTCATACACACTCTTCACAATTCAAAGTGCACCACGCTCGTTAGCGTCTTAATATACATGACTAACCTAACAACCCACCTATAATCAAGTCGTACCAGACACAAATAAAGCCTTTCATCTCACGTGAGTTGGTGGTCCCTTAAATATTCTTAAATACCACCGTATAGGACTTCTCCCACCGCGAGCAAACCCTCACCACCAAAACATGTTATACACTTACTAAGACATTTGAATCTCGATTCCTTGCAGGGGGACAACTCACGTGTTATGCTTAACCATGAGTTGTTAAGAATGGGTAAAAAAACTCTCTGTGGTGGAGGGCATGGTTCCTATTGGTAATAATCTGACAAGGAGTTTGAGGTGGTTTGCTGATAACTTGTCATGTAAGTTAGGTGAAGGGAGTGATATCTCCGTTTGGAAAAACAAATGTATTGGTGACCAGCCTTTGTGTAAGGTTTTTCTAGCAATGGTTAACATCATAGGAAATTAGCAAGATAAGGTTTTTAATATGGATTGTTGGGTAGGTGATATGTGGTATGGAATTTTCTTATTCCAGAGTTAGAAAATATTGAAGAAGAAGTTGGGTAACGTGAGAATATGGTGAAAATTCTATATGAAGTAACTCTTAGTAAAAATGTGGATGATGTTTTTGTGTGGTTCCATAATGATGATGGAGTTTTTCTATCAAATACTATTACATGTGCCTGAATAAGTTTGGAGAAGCTGTCATGATTGAAACTGAAACTCTGGATGTCTTGCAAAGATTGTGGAAGGCAAAGGTTCCTTCCAAAATTAAAGTTTATGGTTGAAAAATTCTACTGAATAGGCTATCAACCAGAGTGGAAAAATTTGTGAGTGACTGTTAGTGCACAAGGTGACGAAAAAATAGGAAGAATGAGAGAATATATTTATTGCTCAGCAATGACGGCTACAAAATATATAAGAAAAGATAAAGATATGACATCTAACACTAGTCTATTGATACACAAAGTAAACTGTCATGTAGGCCCTAACAAAACTTACTGACTACGTTAACTACCACGTAGGCACAAGTAAACTTAATAGCTAAGCTAACAAAACTACTAGAACCCCAGAAGCTAAACATGCTTCTGGGATGCAACCTCAGAAGCTTTTGCTTCTAACTAATACATGTGCTTCTGAATATATCAAAATAATACTTCTAACTAAACAGTCTTAGAAGCTTACAACCTCTGACTAACAACCTCAGAAGCTCTACTGCTTTTGAGCAACATTGATTCTGAGTAATAGCTTAAGAAGCTTCTGGTTCTAAGAACAAGTTCTAGATATGAATTACTTCCAACACAATCCCTTAATTCATATGCACCTAACCAAAACTACAACACCAATTCCATCCCTCAAATGGATAAAGTGTTCAGTCTTGACATCCTTTATCATAACATCTGCAAGTCGCTTCTGGGTGCTACAGTGTGCCAATTCTAATACTCTATTCAGAAATGCATATTTCACCTTGAAAACTCATCTAATGTTGATGGGTTTCTTCTCTCTTTGGAAGCTTAGTCAAATCCCAGGTCTTGTTTCTTTCTATAGCCTTAGGTTCTTCTTTCATGGCCTTTAGACACACTTGCTTCTTGAGAGCTTCTTCAATACCCAATGGTTTAGAATACTAACATGGAACACTGGATGATTTCTTCATTAGAGTCTATCTTAGTATCTCGCAACATCTCAAACTCTACAAACCTTCATGGTATTTGTTTGACTCTTTATGGCCTCTGCACTCATTCTAAATCTTCTACAGAACCTGGAACTATGTTAGCTTCTGGACCTCATCCAGAACCACCACCTTCAGAAGTACCACCTTCAAAAAGAAAATCACCTCCAGAAGCTTGTCCTCCAGAATCTCTGTCTTTAGAGTTTTCCCTTTTAGAAGCACGATCACCACCAAATTATAAATCATCGTTAAAATTTGTATCAGAATGAGCATCACTTTCAGAGTCAGACTCGCCTTCTTCTTCTTCTTCTTCTTCTTCTTCTTCTTCTTCTTTAGAGTCACTTTTAAACTCTGACTCATCTTCAAAACTTTCAGGTTCTGACTCATCTTCAGAATCTCCATTAGATTTTGACTCATCTTTAGAGTCTCCAGAATCATCTTCATCTTCTGACTCTGACTGACCTTCAGAACCTTCAAGTTTTGATTCATCTTAAGAAGCATAATCTCCTTCAAATTCTGACTCATCTTTTGATTCTCCTTCTGACTTTGAATCACCTTCAGATTCTAACTTGTCTTCAGCTTCAGAGTCATTTTCTGACTCTGACTCATCTTTCGAAACCTCGAATTTTGACTTATCTTCAGAATCTTCAGAGTCATCTTCTAATTTTCCTTCAGACTCAGAATCACCTTCAGATTTTAACTTAGCTTTAGCTTTAGAGTCATCATCTGACTCTCACTCATCTTCTGAAACCTTATATTCTGACAGATCTTCAAAATCTTTAGAGTCATCTTCCCCTTCAGAATTAGAAAATGACAATCGCACATGTTCCTCATTAGATTCATAAGCCATCAATATGACATGTTCATCATCAGAATCTCCTCTGTCTATTTTTGCTTCTTCTTTGTTTGCCCAACAATCTTTAGCAAAGTGACAAAACCTATTACAACAGTAACACTGAACCATTCTCTTTTCATGCTTCTCCTTTCCCTTCTGATGTTTCTTCTCATCAGAATATGAGGTTTATAACTTCAGAGACCTATCATGTTTTTTCTTGGCTTCTGACCAAGAATGCTTCTGGTCCTTCTTGACAAAAAAAGCTTTCAAATCCTGCTCAACATCTCAGCCAGATGAAACTCTTACGCCTCTAGACTACTTTGAAGCTCTTCAATTCTCATGGTGTCTAAATCTTTAGAATGTTCAATTGCTACATCAATGTAATTAAGTTAAGGGGTAAGAGACCTCAATATCTTCTCAATGATTACTTGTTCAAAAATAGTTTCTCCACAAGCTTTCATCTTATTAGTGATCAAAATCACTCTGGAGATGTACTCAAATACCTTCTCGTTGTCCTTCATGTTGAGATTCTCATTCTACTTTCATAGAGACTGAAGCTTCACCTTCTTCACTGATGCGTCACCCTCATAACACTTAACCAGTGTGTCTCGCGCAGCCTTCGTCGTTGTCGAATCAATGGTTTTCTCAAACACGTTCACATCCACACACTGATGGATGTAGAACAACGTCTTCTGATATTTCTTCTTCAAATCACGATGAGCATTTCTCTACGCATCAATTTTAGTTTCTAAAAGTGCAACCAAAACATAATCATCATTGACGAGATCAAGAACATCTAGAGCGCCAAACAACACACGCATCTAAATCATCAAGCAATTTCAGTTCTTGCCATCGAACACTAGAAGTTTGGTGCTGAGACTACCATTTTTGTTTGTCTTCAACCTTGTGCAAGTCACTCAGATCTCACCAAACACAATGTTTCCTAATCCCGCAAAATTAGAAAATGTGATTCTGTTATGATACCGTTCAAGATTCAACATGAATTCAAGAAACAAAATCAATCACACAACGCCTCACTGTTTCACTCGTGTTTCCCTGTGGATCCGAACCGGAGCTCTAGATACCAATTGTTAGTGTACAAGGTGATGAAAAAATAGGTAGAATGAGATAATATATTTATTGCTTTGCAATGACGGCTACAAAAGTTGTAAGAAAATATAAAAATATGACAGATACCACTAGTCTATTTATAGTAAACTACTATGTAGGTCTTAACAAAACTTACTGACTATGTTAACTACCACGTATGCACAAGTAACTTAATAGCTAAGCTAACAAAATAACTAAAACTCCAGAAACTAAACATACTTATGGGATACAACCTCAAAATCTTCTATTTCTAATTGATACCTATGCTTCTGAATATATCAAACTATTGCTTTTAACTAAACAGTCTTATAAACTTACAGTTTCTAACTAACAACCTCAAAAATTTCAAAGATAGTATTTATAATGTGGAAGATATTGGTATCAATGTGAAGATTATTTCTTGGATTTGGCATTCTATTGGACCTAATAGTAAGGGTTCTAGAAATAAAAGTATATTATTATTTATTAAAACTGTCAATTTATTTTAGAATATATATATATATATATGCAACAAGAGTAATTTAATAAGAGAAAATGGAAGGCATATTCAAGTCTAATAAAAATGATATATTTTTGTGATTATTTTTTAAAACGATTATGAAATTAGCATATAGGACAATAACATTTTTTTAAATTCAAATATAAAACTATTTTACACCTTAAATATATATCCATTAAATTTACTTAATAATAATTATATACAAATATATTAATTATACTTTTAAAACGGGTAATAAAAAGTTAGAGTCTTATAAATAGCAGGGAGATTTAAGTAGGTTGGGCATATTAATAATAATAAAAGACATGTACATGAATTAGTTTTAAATGGTATTTATTTAACAAACATATTGCATTTTGTTTCAAAGACAAACAAATAAGTAACATTAATAATAAAGTACATTCAATCCAATAAACCTAAATTATGGGATATTAGGCCCCAAAAAATTGAGAAATCAGTTACATGTGTATGGGCAAACAGATCGGTACAAAAAAGGCAGAGTCAATTATAGAATGAGAAATAATAGGAAATAGTGTTATTTAATATTGGGATTTAAAATAAAAATTGATATTACAAACTCCAAAACACCGTCCATAAAACTATATGGCCCTTAGTTTCATTTGATTGTGCCGTTCATTTCGAAACTGGGATTGGGTAACAATAGCTTAAATACTCTTTCATCTCTCAATATCTCTAACACAAACAGGCAAACATTCAAACTCCTTTTATTCTGTTTCAGGTAATTCTTTCTTTTATTTTTGTTAGATAGATCTAATAGTTAATACTTTCCGTTTTGCTACCATTCATTCAAGGTGATTTTTGGATTAGTTTTTTGTGATTTTGATTTCTAAATATTATATTTCATTCACTTTTTTGAGAAGGGTTAATGAAATTGATATTATTAGTTTGAACCCTAATTCTTACAACTGTATGTAAGAGTTTTTACGTAGTAGTTATGGTGATGAGTTTTTATTTATTTATTTATTATTTTTTTTATTTTATGATTTGTTGTCTTTCAAATAAGATATTGTTTCAGTACCTCGGGAGTGATCATGCTTTGTTGAAAAATTATCACGTTTAAAGTTGCTCTATATAATAGCACGCTTGCGTCTAACTTTCTTGGAATTTATAAAAATATGATATGATATCTCATTAGATAGTTACATTGTGTAAGGTTGTGTATATGGCCAAGTAGTTATATTGTGAAATTCTCTTATTGTGTTTGTCAAGTTTTCTAATATAAAATTGAGCTACTTGTGTTGAACTTTTAGTGTGAAAAAAACTAATAGGTTAAAATATATTTTTGTGTTTGTCTTGATATCCACTTTTTAAACATTATAATTTACATGTTTTTAATTTCTCTTTTAAGTAAAAAAAAAGATGGGAATAAAATAAATCAACTGATAAAGATGCCTTTTAATAAAAAGGCATGGTTCTGAATTATAAAAAAATCTTTTAATTATTTGAGATATATATTTAAATAAATATAAATAAATTTATTATTAATATTTTATTAATATTACTATTATGTTATGTATTAGATTAAATTATAAAAATAAAGTTTAATTATTTTGATAAATTATAAAATAAGTTGAATTTTTTTTATAAATTATATTATAAGTTATTTTTATAATTTTTTTAAAAAATAAATAATCTTACAAAATTTATGTTATTATAAAAGTTCGGTTAAATCAATATAAATAAATATTTAGTCTCATTATCATTTTAATTTTTAATTTATTTAAAAATAAATAAAATTGTTTATGTATATATGTTCAAATGAAATTTACATTTAAATAGGTTAATAGATCTACAAAGTTTTTCAATAAATCAAACTTAGACTTAAAAATAAGTTTTCGATAAATTACAAATCACACTTAAATATTGAATTTTTTAAACTTATACCTGACAAAGTCTATTTCGGTTGAACATATTCTTGTTTTTTTATTGTTTATATAATTCGTCTCAAAGATGATATTTACTATTACACAATATTTAATAAAAATTTATTATTTAATTATATCATACTATTAACTTAAAAATATGAATATCATTTAGCGGAATGGTTATTGATCCACAGTGATAGATTATTTTACAAGTACATCTCCTATTTTCTCTTATATTTATATTTTGTCTGATATTGATTATCTGTCCATTTTAGTTGAGCTAGCTGTTTGCGTTGTTTCATCTAGCTATATTTGACACCTTGAAAAGAAACCACATGATATCCATGAAACTATCTCTCTAAATGAGTCTTTTTTTTTTGTGAACACTCTTTTGTTTGATACTTATTCACTACCTAATTATTTAATGCGGCAACAAATTTTCATGCTCTAAACAGAACTCACAAATTTTTCTTTGTACTTACAGATTACATGAAAATGGGAGCAGGTGGCAGAACCTCTCTTCCACCCTCGCAAACAAACATAGAACAAGATGAACATTTGAAGCGTGTCCCAATTACCAAACCACCCTTCACTCTCGGCGAAGTTAAGAAAGCAATTCCACCACATTGTTTCAACCGCTCCTTAATCCGATCATTCTCCTATGTCATTGTCGACCTTACCATAGCCTCGATCCTCGCCTACCTAGCCATAAACTACATTCCCACCCTTCCCGGCAACCACTTTCTTTGGGCCTGGCCTATTTACTGGGCCGTCCAAGGATGTATTCTTACGGGTGTTTGGGTCATTGCACACGAATGCGGCCATCACGCATTCAGTAATTACCAATGGGTTGACGACTTAGTTGGGCTCATCCTTCATTCATGTCTCTTGGTACCATACTTTTCATGGAAATATAGTCACCGTCGCCACCATTCGAACACTGGATCCCTCGAACGTGACGAGGTATTCGTTCCCAAGCAAAAATCTCAAATTGGTTGGTACTATAAATACCTCGATAACCCGTTAGGAAGATTCCTCACACTCGCGGTAACACTCACTCTTGGCTGGCCACTTTACCTAGCCTTCAACGTTTCGGGCCGATACTATGACAGGTTCGCTTCACATTACGATCCATACGGGCCGATTTACTCCGATCGCGAAAGACTTCAAATCTATATTTCGGACATAGGCGTTCTCGCGGTTTCTCATGGGCTTTACCGTCTTGTTTTGGCGCAAGGTTTGAATTGGGTTATTCGTGTTTACGGAGTTCCACTTCTTATAGTAAACGGATTTCTAGTTATGATCACTTACTTGCAACACACTCATCCTGCATTGCCTCATTATGATTCAAGTGAATGGGATTGGTTGAGAGGTGCTTTGGCAACTGTGGATAGAGATTATGGAATTCTTAACAAAGTTTTTCATAACATAACAGATACTCATGTTGTTCATCACATGTTTTCAACTATGCCACATTATCATGCTATGGAAGCTACAAAAGCTGTGAAACCTATTTTGGGTGAGTATTATCATTTTGACGGGACTCCAGTTTATAAGGCTATGTGGAGAGAGGCTAAGGAGTGTCTTTATGTTGATCCAGATGAAGGGAGTGAGATAAAAGGTGTTTATTGGTACAGAAACAAACTTGAGTAATAAGGTTAATGCTTGGTTTGAGATACTAGTTGTTGGTTTTGATGTTGTTTCCTTTGTTGTTGAGTCTATGTTCGTAGTTAAGTGTCTTTGAAATAATTGCGATGGTTATCCATGGAAATAATGGTAGTTAATAATAAAATGATATACAGTGCATAGCTCATTGTTGAGTAATAAAATTGAGGTCTTGTTGTAGTGAAAACTTTTAATATTGGTGGTTTCTTGATTCATATAGTCGGAACAAGAAATTTTAATTTTAACGTTGATATTAAGCATCGTTACTCGTTTGATTGTTGTACTGAATTGTTCAAATATATTTGGATGCCCATAAAATGTATAGTTAGTTTTAAACTAATATTTAGAAAAAAAATTTTCCATCTATAGTCTCAAATCTCTAATGTCATCGGTTTTCGAAGATTCATTTTTAAATACACTTTCTTTTTTTTTTTTACAAAACAAATGTATAATGAATGAGTGAAAATTTTATGAAATATATTTGAATATACATCTTTAAAAATATTCTATAGTATTTAAATTATATGCATTTAAATAATTAAAAATACATTCAAATGGTGTTCTTGAAAATATATGGTCGAATAATTTTTTAATAAAAATAAAATGACTGTGATTTACGATAAAAACATTTAAAGTACATTTTCAAAAATACCTAAAAGTAATTTTAGATTTTTAGAGATGTGAACAACATCCTATAGTGTCAAAAGAAATTCCCAATATTCATGTATTTTGAAGTCCATGAAAGTTGAATAATATTTTGTGCTTACAACCTCTCTCTCTCTCATATTTAAAAAATATATATTCGGCTCGAATTTAAGAATTTAGAATATATCATAACTTAAATGTGTAAAGTCTTATATTTACACATTGAAATTATAGAATCTGAATTTGTATTTTACAATAAATTATATGTTTTACTTATATATGTATATCCACGTTTGACACAAACATCACCAATTAACCATGATATGACGATACAAAGTAATATTATAACAAAACATATCCAATAAAATATATGATATCAAAATCCATAACACATAATTAAGGTTGTTTATAGTATAATTCTGTTAAAAAATTAAATTAAATCGAACCGAATTAATATAATGTCATTTGAATTGTTTGTTTTAAATTTTTTAGAATCAAATTGAATTAAAAATTTTAATTTGGCCTCTGATACATTTAGATGTAAAATATGTATTTCTGAATGGTCCATTACAAGAAGAAGTATACGTGTCACAACCTCTTGGATTTGAGAAAAAGAATCAGGAAGGGATTGTGTTCAAATTACACAAAGCCTTGTATGGATTGAAGTAAGCGCCCATAGCCTGGAATATGAAGATTGATTTATTTTTCAAGGAACAAGGGTTTCAGAAGTGTGAGATGGAGTATGGTGTTTATGTTCAACACACTTTACAATGTAATATAATTCTGGTATGTTTACATGTTGATGACATATTACTAACAAGAAGTTCTGAATAAGAGATAGTTAAGTTTAAGAAGGTTATGATGAATGAGTTTGAGATGACAGATCTTGGGAAAATCAGTTACTTTCTAGGGATGCAATTTATGTACTCTGAGAAAGGAATCATTTTGAATCAGATGAAGTATGAACTTGAGCTTCTGAAGATATTTAAGTTGGAGAATTGCAAAGCTGCTATCACATCTACTGATACGAATCAAAAGTTGGACTCTGATTCTGATGGAGAGGATGTGGATGCTACAACCTTTAAACAATCGGTTGATTCTCCAAGGTATTTGTGTAATAACAGGCTTGATATTTGCTATGCAGTTGGAATGATTAGCAGATTTATGAGTAAACCAAAGTGCTCATATTTGCTGTTGTCAGGATTCTGAGATATGTGAAGGGAACTCTGAAGTATGGAGTGTTATTTTCTTCTGGAAGAAAGACCGAATTAGAACTTTTGAGTTATTCAGGCTTTGATTGGCGTGGAGACAGAGTTGACAGAAGAAGTACTTTCGGGTACTTATTCAAATTTCTGGGAAGTCTTATTTCTTAGTGTTCCAAGAAACAACTTGTTATTGCGCTGTCAACCTGTGAAGCTGAATATATTGTAGGCGCTCTGACTGCATATCAAGCTGTGTGGATTCTGAACTTACTGCAAGATTTGAAGTTGAGGTAAACAAACCTCTGAAGCTGATGATTGATAACAAGTCTGCAATCAATCTTGCCAAGAAACCAGTTATGCATGAGATAAACAAGCATATTGAGACCAAGTATCACTTTCTGAGGAATCAGGTTCATAGTGGAATATTAGAAGTTGTGCATTATAACACCCAGAAACATCTATCAAATGTTCTAACAAAGACTATCAAGATTGATCAATTTCTTTATTTGAGGGATCAAATTGGTATTGTCAGTTTTGTGTAAATATAAATTAAAAGATGATGTTGAAAATAATTTATATTTTAGAAATGTTTTAATGACTAAGTTAATTTGTTAGAGGATATTTTAGTATTTTATTATACCTTAATTTTGTGTATAAATAACCTAGTAGTAGGTTAATGTAATTATTCATTACTCTTTATTTTTGTAGCCGTAATTAAATATTTTTTTATCTTTCATCTCTCCTTGTGCATCAACATATCACAACTGTTAAATTTTTAAATATATTAAATTTTATTATAATTATATTTGAAGCCATGTTTATGAATAATTGTAGTAAACCAATGTACATAATAACAATTAAACTTATATAAATTAAATGTTATATAAAATTAGATTATGCAAAAGTTAATGTAAGGGCCCGTTTGATATAAATTTTAAAAATGATTTTTAATAGATGTAGAGCCTAAATAATATACACTGAAGGTATGCGAATTGACTAATTCCTGTCTGAACAAAAGTGTGTACCGTCGAAGAATCAACCTACAAAATAACAAGTTAATGCGTTGCTCTAGTTAATTTTGCAATGCAAGTATTGAATCATTTTCCCATACTCATCCATGATAATACTACGAATTGACTTTATTTCTTTAAATTGAATATGTTTTTGATGTCTATAAATATTTCAAATATGATTTTTTTTTCTATTAAAAAAATATTATTTTAATCATTACAAAATTTTTATTTATACAATTTTAATATCTATTATTTTCTAAAATTTTAAAAACTATTTAATTATCTTAAAATTTTTAAATTTTTGAATAATTCTTTTCATAAGTCTTGATAATACTATAAAATATTTACTTACAAAATTTTAGAATTTTTTATAATAAGAAGAATTAAATATGATTTTTTTAAATTTCAAAAGATATAAAAGCAATGAAAATCTCGACTTAAAAGTTAAGTTTTGAATTCCTTTTTTTTCGAGGAATTTTTTATAACTTTCTAAATATGACTGTAAAATAATAATTCAAAAATACACATCAGTTTACTAGCATGAACTATAAAATTACGTGCATAATAATTTTGTAGAAACTAAAACATGTCTGTTCTTTTTATAGGGACCAAAAAATTTTAATAATTTATAGGGAATAAAAACATATTTAACCCTATTTCTTTTTAGAAAAATCGATATTTTTTATTCTTGTCGAAAAAATTGACCTTTTTTTATATTTTCATCTTGTTGAAAAATGGACCTTTTTTCTTTATTTTCAAAAAAATTAATTAATTTTTATTTTTGAGAGAGAGGGAGAAGTGTACATCTGATTCATATATCGTCCTCGCTAAACTTAATTCATTCTTTAATAGTTTTCAATTGAAAATTGTTTTCATCCACTATGATATGACCATTTCTAAAGATGTTTTTAGTACAATCACAATTATAATATTGAAAATGTAAATAATATTCTATGTGAATCCTTGATGACTTGTACATGGTATTTGTACCTCTCTGAAATTATAATTAATTATTTAATTGATTAATTATAATTTATATGATGCATATGTGGTTTGATGATAATATGTGGGAAGTAGTGTCAGATTAATGGAGTAATGATAATTATTTTTAATTTAAATAATTTAGTTGAAATTATTTAGATTTAAGAATAATTATTTTGAATTATTTTATTAATTAAATAGAATAATATGTGTAGAGATATTAAGGCCAAGATGGTAATGTTGAGTGGAGTAAGTGAGGACAAAATAGGAATACCATAATAGCCAAGGGGTAAGAATGACAAAAAAAATAAAGGAAAATTGAGCTTTGGAGTGTTCATTTTGTACGATCGTAACATTGGAGAAGAGGAAGCAAAAAGGTGAGAAAGGGCTACGACAAGAAGGAATCCATTGGAGAAGCTTGAGAACCATCAATCTAAGGTAAGGATGCATCAATCTAAGGTAAGGATGGGGTTCCAACTTTCTAAGGGGATTGTATAATGATGGGTATGTGGGAATTTTGATTGCCATGATTGTTGTGTATTTTTGTTTATGAAATTGTTCCTTATGTGATCGAATCCATGTGTGATGAAATATTGACATATTTGTGAATTAATTGGTCAAAATTGATGCATATATGTTGTGTTGATGATATGAAGTGTTGGATTGTTGATAGAAGAGATTTGGGGTTTTAGAAATGGGTTGGAATTGAGTTTTGTAACATAAAAATCAGTTTTTTTCACTCTGGTACAGTGGTAATCGGCTATCAGTATTTGGCTAACTGGTTACCATTTGAAAAATAGTGTTTTGCCCATTTTGGCAGGGTGTAACCGGTTACTAGTATTTGGGTAACCGATACATAGTAAGTAGGCAGAAAAATAATAATTTTCAAAAATTTACAACTTTCAAACTGTGAGTCTGTTTTGAGTACCGTTTGAAGTGTTAGAAAGCTAGCACGATAATCTTTTCAATAAAAATAGTTTTGTTGACAGTAGGTGATTTAATTACTGCGTGGTTCTGTAAAATGACATGTATTTTTGTGTTGTATTACTTATGATGTGTATTAACAATACTTTGCCATGCGACGTGCTATGCTCATTTAAATGTCGAGTTCTTATATTGTTTACATGATGATGAAAGCCTGAAATTATGGTTTTGTTAAGATGGGAAATCTTGTATGTTAGTTGTAATAAGTTGATGATATGCTTGGTGAATTGTAATACCATGATGTTGTGTTGCTGGATGTATGCAAATATGTTGTTATTGTTTGCTATATCGGTATTTTGCTAGAACTGCGTGTTAGACAGGTGTTGTTGCATGGTGTCCTGTGATGGTGTGTTACATTGATGGACGTGGATATCAATCTATGGTGTTTTATCGCATGCATTTCATGTTGTGGACTTTAGTCCTGTTTGTTGGCTTTGATCCTAGATGGGGTGGATCGGGAGCGATTATGAACCTAATTGTTCATGATGTTGGTTGGCTCTAATCCTAGATGGCGTGGATCTGAATTGAGGTGAACCAAATTGTTCACAATATTGGTGGCTCTGGTCCTAGATGGCGTGGATTTGAGATCGATATTGGTACCACATGCATTTAGTCTGTGAGTCGGCCTCATTACATTGTATTATTGTTAAGATGATGTATGAGTTGTGTGATTGGTGTATGTACTACATGATGATTGTTGATATATGTGGATGATTATGTGTGATTGTATAAGTAATATGTAATATAGTTGTTATCGATGGTGTGAATGTGTGAGATGTGGAATTTATGACTTTGCATGATTATATTCATTGTGTACTTATTATTATACATTCTCTTATATCTTCTGTTGGAATGATGCTTTATACGACATCGTGTTGATATTCAGGAGTAGTTCGAGGTTATAGAGTGTGGAAGAGGCCGCTCTTCATTTTATTCGAGTTGGCATCATTGCTCTGATACGTAACACCGGGGGGGGGGGGGGGGGGGGGGGAGGGGGGATGAACGCTTATTTATTTTGTTGTTTTAGTAATTTGTTTGGAGTCTTAGGAACTCCTTATGATTTGAATAAATGTTGACTTATTTTGAAGAGATTGTTTGACTTCAAATATGATTCTTTTTCGCTGCGTTAATAAAAGTTAAAGTTGAAGGCTATGAGTTGATGTTTTGGTTCATCTGTTATTCGTGTTATGTATCTTATACTTAATATTAGTAGGTTTTGTATATTTTTGAAAATGTAGCATCCTAATCGTATGTTGAATGTTTTAAAAATTTCTCTGATTTTAATTATTCTTTGGGGAAAGTTAGGGTGTTACATAGTGGTATTAGAGTAGGTCGGTCCATCCAGCCAAGTTGACTAATATTGTTTGTTTTGTAGTACGCGACATGTGTGAAACACTGTTGATGCTTGCTTGTTGTTCTAAACCACTGGCTTGCAGAAGTGCGATTGAAACAAGTAAGGGAGAAGCTTTGCTTCCCTGAGATGTTTCTTGTGTGAAGAGTTGGTTCAGTGTGCTATTGATTGCAAGGGTGCAAGTGTTGTTAGAGTTGTGTTGTTTCTCGAACCCGACAAGAGTACATATTCATCATTCTTGTTTGCCAGTCAAGTGTGGAATGTGTTTAGGGGAGAACGATAAGGTACTATTGATTGTTGCTTCTCGGGAGTAGAGAAAAATGTGGCGACTAGTGATATGCCAGTGATGTGTAGTTCCTGATGTTTTTCCTGAAGATATCTGCAGTTTTCCATAAGAGTGTGAAATTGATTTTGTTATATGTTGCATAATTGATGAATTGTTGCGCTATCGTGTTTTGAGTGATGATAGAGTGATGAAGTGTTGTGAATTTTGTTTTTGGAACCATGTGGGTGATTGTTGAATGTTGTTAATGTTATTAGGTGTTTGTGGATCGCGAGTCAGAGTCACAACTCGAGGATATGAGTATTTTTGTGAAAAGAACGGAAGTTTTGGTGTTTTTGAAAACTGCAATTTTTGACAAAATAATGTGCCTTTCGAGTTATAAGGAGAATGAGGTCTTGGGGTTGAAAGGAAAATATTTTTATACTATGAAAAATAGCAGAAAATTTCATTTTTGTCAGTTGGAACCGGTTACCCTATGAAAATTTGGAATCATGAATTATAGTGTCAAAAGGGAAGAAATTTGATGCTAAGTTATCAATGTATAGATCATTGTTTAAGGAGGTGATTTTTCTTGAACATGCTATTTCAGTTGATGGTATCTGTGGATCTATCAAAAGTAGATGTAGGTCTACAAATTGAGAGGCTCCGAAATTGGTTACAAAGACTAAAAGCATTTTGGGATTAACTAGTTATTATTGCAGTTTGTTTGAGATGAGGTCAAGTGTGATATGTTGTTAATGAATGAGTTGAGGGAATGAGATGTTGGTATTAGGAAGGATGTGAAAGAATTGGAGAAGCGCGTAGCGATGCAGCTTATGTCGATTAAGAACAAATAGAGTGACGATAGCTTTTGAGGAAAATAGAAGTAATGGTAAAGGAAAAATAAATTCAAGAGGGATTGGAATCATGTTTATGATGTCAAAGTATCGACATGTGTCTGGGATAATTTGGGGAGTTTCTATCACCAACCGGATTTGGGGATGGTATTGTTGAGATTACAATTGGAATGATATTCAAATGTAAAATATATGTATCCTCGATGTTGTGAGATTTAAAGGAAAACTAAGGATTTATGAATGATGTTAAAGTCCTCTACATGGATAAAGAGTTCAACTAGAACGAGATGAATTGTAATGTATTTGGTATATTAGCATTCTTGAGTTGGAGGATACTTAACATTTGTGTGATGCTAAGTGAGAGGGAAGTAAACTATGTAATGTGTTTGAGTGATGGTGTCTCATCGACGAGATCAAATGAGAAGGAAATTATGGAAACATTTATAAACCTCAAATGAGATTATTGGACCATGGTGCTTTAGGTGATTTTGAGCACAAGTTCTAAAGAATTACTATTATAGTTTGGTAACGATGGTTTATGCTCCATCATGGTTGTTGGCTACCTATTGACAAATTGAGGAACTGATCACCCTTAATCTCTTGTTGATAATAGACGGGATCGTGTTGGATGGGATAGACTTGTCTTGCTAGCTTGTTAGTGTGTAAAGTGATTGACATTCTATCAAGAGGATAGTCGTTCGCCATTTCGTGTGAACCTAATGGAAACGTGGCTATGTAAGAGTTGGGACTTATTGAACAGTTAAGAGACTTGAGTTTGTATGCGGGCTAACACCATAGAGTGGAAGGTTGAGATTATCAAAAGTGGACAATGATTTTCTGATTGATATTAAGAGAGTCAGAAGCTAGATGTGAAACTTATAGATCTAATAGTTTATGGAAATCAAAATGAGGACATTAACGTTAAAGTAGATGAATCAGAGTGGTGCAGTGGAAGCATGACGTGGCGTAGTTTGTTATGTGTCTATGACTTGTCAGGGGTCAGGGGTTAAACAGTAGAAACCTGCGAAAATGATGCAAACCATTAGACATTTTGGAATGGAAGGATAGGTGAAAGTTTTATATGTTATTCATGTTACTACCATATCAATAGATGTATTTACTTACATGATCGATTAGTGAATCATAGTATTGTGGCACTGATATTGTGTGTCGATGTTGTCGGTATTGTGGTTATGTTTATGTTCTTATGACGATGTTGATGTGTGATGAAAATAGAGACAATGTTCATGTCATGGAATTTTATGTTCTTAAACTATGGTGTTGCCTCATTTTCTATGAAGGGGTTCAAGTACGGGTATCTCATTCTTATGAAGGGGGAGTAGAGAAGCGTTACATATGGTTATGGTGACGATCTCATTATGTTCTAGAGAAAGAGTGATCGAGATCCTAAGTTGATATATCCTGTATCACAAGATGATGGGACAAAGAGTGAGACGAACTTGTGTGTTCGTAACTCGGTAACAATGCATCTTGTTGGATTATTGTGGTTGACAATGTGGAATGTTGGTTAGTGGTATTCGAAATATTGTCAAACATGATGTGGGAGCCGGAGAGTAGGATGCGAGAGTAGTATCTGGGGTTGTTCGCATCAGGTAATTTTCGAGGACGAAAATATTCTAAGTGGAGGAGAGTTGTAACACCCTGAAAATTCTAATTAATTATTTAATTGATTAATTGTAATTTATATGGTGCATATGTGGTTTGATGATAATATGTGTGGGGTAGTGTCAGATTAATGGAGTAATGAGAATTACTTTTAATTTAAATAATTTAGTTGGAATTATTAAATTTAAGAATAATTATTTAGAATGATTTTATTAATTAAATAGAGTAATATGTGTAGAGATATTATGGTCAAGATGGTAATGTTGAGTGGAGTAAGTGATGAGAAAATAGGAATACCATAATAGGGGTCCAAGAGGTAAGAATGACAAAAAGGGAAATTGAGGTTTGGAGTGTTCATTTTGTACGATCGTAACGTTTGGAGAAGCTTGGGAACCATCAATCTAAGGTAAGGGTGGGATTCCAACTTTCTAAGGGGATTGTATAATGATAGGTATGTGGGGATTTTGATTTCCATGGTTGTTGTGTATTTTTGTTCATGAAATTGTTCCTTATGTGATTGAATTCATGTGTGATGAAATGTTGACATATTTATGGACTAATTGGTGAAAATTGATGCATATATATTGTGTTGATGATATGAAATATTGGACTGTTAATAGAAGAGGTTTGAGATTTTGGAAATGTGTTGGAATTGAGTTTGAAAATATAAAAATATGTTTATTTTCACTCTGGTACAATGGTAATTGGTTACCAGTATTTGGGTAACCAATTACCGCTTGAAAAATAGAGTTTTTGGCCATTTTGGCAGGATGTAACCGGTTACCAGTATTTTGGGTAATCGGGTAGTAAGCAGACAAAAAAATAACAATTTTCAAAAATTCATCACTTTCAAACCATGAGTCCGTTTTGAGTACCATTCGAAGCGTTAGAAAGCTAGCGTGATAATATTTTCAATAAAAATAGTTTTGTTGGCTATAGGTAATTTAATTACTGTGTGGTTGTGTAAAATGACATATATTTTTGTTTTGTATTGCTTATGATGTGTATTAACAATACCTTGCCACGCGGTTTACATGATGATGACATGTTGTAATTGGGGTTTTGTTAAGATGGGTATGCTTGGATGTTAGTTGTAATGAGTTGATGATATGTTTGGTGAATTGTAATACCATGATGTTGTGTTGCTGGATGTATGCAATTATGTTATTATCGTTTGCTACATCGTTGTGTTTCTATTACTACATGTTGGATAGGTGTTGTTGCATGGTAGCTTGTAATGGCGTGTTACATTGATGGATGTGGATATCAATGTATAGTTTTTGTCGTATGATTTTGTCGCATGCATTTCATGTTGTAGACTTTTGTCCTATTTATTGGCTCTGAGACTAGATCGTAGATCGGGAGCGATTATGAACCTCATTGTTCACGATGTTGGTTGGCTCTAATCCTAGATGGCATGGGTCGAGAGCAAGGTGAACCAAATTGTTCATGATATTGGTGGCTATAGTTCTAGATGGCGTGGATTCGGGAACGATATTGGTACCACATGCATTGAGTCTGTGAGTCAGTCACATTGAATCATATTGTTGTTAACATGATGTTTGAGTTGTGCGATTGTTGTATGTACTACATGATGATTGCTGATATGTGTGGATGATTATGTGTAATTTTATAAGAAATATGTAATATAGTTGTTGTCGATGGTGTGAATGTGTGTTATGACGAATGTACGACCATGCATGATTATACTCATTTGATACTAATTATTATACATTTTCTTATATTGTTGTGATATCTCACCCTCCTGTTAGAATGATGCTTTATACGATATCATGTAGATAGTCAGGAGTAGTTTGAGGGTAAAGAGTTTGGAAGAGGTCGCTCTTTATTTTATTCGAGTTGGCATCATTGCTCTGATACGTAACACTGAGGGGGGGGGGGGGGGGGGGTGAACGCTTATTTATTTTGTTGTTTTAGTAATTTGTTTGGAGTCTTAGGAACTCCTTATGATTTGAATAAATGTTGACTTATTTTGAAGAGATTGTTTGACTTCAAATATGATTCTTTTCCGTTGCGTTAATAAAAGTTAAAGTTGAAGACTATTATTTAAATATGCAGAGTAGTTATAATAAAAGAAGCATAAGAAGTTTGCTAACATATTTGTGCTAAAAATATCTGATAAGAATTTCTGTACAAACACAATTAAAGTATCACGCTCAATAGAAGAAGTTATGATGTTATAAAGCACCAAAGCTGCAAGCTAAAATCTGATGAAGCAATACTCTGATGATCTAAAGTTTCAACGTTAATATTCTTATTCTGGTTAGTTTTCAAAGAAGAATATTCTGGTGCGTTACAATTCATTCATTTTAAATCAAAGAAGTAACAATTGGTACAAGACAAGATCTGTATTTTTGGAAAGTGCATTAGCAACATTTTATCAACCTTCCATAAACATCTCATCATGTCTTAAATGTATCTAGAGCTTCGCCTATATAAAGGGGTTCTTGAAGTGTGATAAAATAATACTTGTGCATACAAAGAAATATTCATAAGCTCTTTTATCTATTCATTGTGCCTTAATATTGTGTAAACATCACAGTTGTGATATAGTTTTCTAGAAACATTCTTGTACATGATTTGATGGAGATATTTCCACCAAATATCTCCACCAAACCTTCACAATATTTTTTCCTTCCAGATATTTCCTCTCCTTATAATTCAACACAACCTAACACTCCTATCATCATTCCTAACTCTCCCACTCCCACTGACTACTCAGAAGATCCTCTAAAAACTGTAATTAACCTAGAAGCCTAGGACAATCTTGTTACATCTTCTCAGAAAATAGTCATTCCAAAACCAACATCAAAACTATCCAAATCAGATGTTGGTAAATCTCTACTGGTTTTTGAGACAAAAATACAGAATGGGTTAACTCTTTGAAGCAAGCTTGCATGGATAATCTTAATCCAACTTCTTCTGATTACCTTTGGACTCAACTCAGAAAATGGTTTAATTCTGAATCTCTGAAGTTGAAGGAACTTAGTTATAAAATTGCTCATTAGAACTTCTGTGATCACCTAAATATCTTCAAGGATCAAGTTCTACTTTTCTGGATAAGGAAACCTCTTCGTCTTTTGGATATCATTGCTTGGGAAGCTCCACAAGAATCAGAATTTCATGAACCATATCCTAAACCTCAACCTCAACCTCTGGTCGTTTTTAAAGGCAAAGGCAAATCAGTTGAAGAATCTCCTGAGAAAGAATCTACTGTTGTAATTTCTCAGAATACGGCTTCTACTGTTGAAACAACTTCATCTTCTGTTGTGTTGAAAACATTGGATGAGTTGAAGAAAGAGAATACAATTTTTAAGGAAAGGATGGACAAATAGGATGAAATAAACAAAAGATATTAAGGGGATGCTAGGCAAACAAGAAGAAACAAACAATCAGATCAAGAGTCTCCTGGAAGAATTGTTCACACGACTTCCATCTCCTCTACAACCTTAGTTTAAATCTTTTGCTTGTTTCTGCTATGTTCTTTGCTTAAATTTATGCTTATTTGTTTCTATTTGTATTGATCTTTGGTCTTGAATGCTTAATCATTTTGTTGTCTTTGAGTGTTTTTATTGCTTTTTGATTAATGACAAAAAGGGGGAGAACGTAAGATATTTTAAATATAATAGTGCCGAGACTAAGTCTCAAACATTTTTTAAAGATAACCTCTACTTATCTTTTTGAAAAGCAAACAAGAAAAGTGCATCTTAAAATAAACTTCTGCCACATGGACTTATCAGAACTTCCATCAAAAGCTCTGATCAAACATCTTCAGAGAAGTATCCGAATTTGTTTTCTTTATCTGAGTATTCAACTCAGGGGGAGACCCTAATACTTTATGCACTTACTTGTTCATAAAAATATACAAAGTTTTTTTCATCATCAAAAAGTGGGAGATTGTTAGAACATAGTTTGGTTCTACATATTAGTAATAATTTTGATGATAACAAATGCATGATATATATATATATATATATATATATATATATATATATATATATATATATATATATATATATATATATATATATATATATATATATCTGATAAAAGAAGCATAAGAAGTTGGCGAACAAATTTACGCTAAGAAGATATGATAAGAATTTCTTTAAAAATACAATTAAAGTATCACGCTCAACAGAAGAAGTTTTTTTTTATGTTACAAAGCACCAAAGCTGCAAGCTAAAATCTGATGAAGCAATACTCTAATGATCTAAAGTTTCAACGTTAATATTATTATTCTGATCAATTTTCAAAGAAGAATGTTCGGATGCATTACAATTCATCCATTTTAAGTTAAAGAAGTAACGGCTGGTACCAGACAAGATCTGTATTTTTGGAAAGTGCATTAACAACATTTTATCAACCTTCCAAAAACATCTCCTCATGTCTCAAATGGATCTAGAGTTTCACCTATATAAAGGAGTTCTTGAAGAGTAATCAAATAACACTTGCGCATATAAAGAAATATTCATAAGCTCTTTTATTTATTCATTGTTCCTTAATATCGTGTAAACATCACAGTTGTGATATAGTTTTATAGAAACATTCTTGTACACATTTTGATTCACATTTTTGTAATTCCTTGAGAAACCAAGTTGTGGTTTATTCTCAAGAAGATAATTACGACAATCTTTGTGAATTATAGTCAAGGTTTTGATTAGTGGATTAAGACCTTGATTGAGAGAGGCGAAATCACCTTGGCGAGTGGACTGAAGTAGTTTGAGTTCAAACGAACTAGGATAACCAAACGTGTCATACTATTTTTATTTTTGAAAACCCCAATTCAAACCCCATTTCTTGTGTTTTTCTATCCTTCACGTTTGTTATTCGTGTTATGAATCTTATACCTAATATGAGCAGGTTTTTGTATGTTTTTGAAAATGTAGCATCCTAATCGTATGTTGAATATTTTAAAAAGTACTCTGATTTTAGTTATTATTCTTCGGGTGAAATTTGGGTGTTACACTATCAAAACAAAAATCTTGCAAAATATTAACTCAAAATCAACTTAAATTTTCCAGCTTCATGAAGCTTGAACTCTATGAAGATTGAGAATAACCTTGGCTTTGTCTGTACGGCTCATAAATCTCTACCAAGGAAATCGTCGAGAGAAGAACTTCTTTATTTTCCTATGGATTTTTTAAAACCAGTTAGAACTCATACAATTTGCAAAGTCTTGAAAATCTTAAGGAATCTTCCAAGAAATTGTTAATCACAAACATCCTCATATACCTAACAACTCACAATTGAAAAATTTGATCCATGCGTAATGAATGAAGAAAGAAGCAGAAGATTAAACATTTTGTTTACAATAACACTCAAAAACCATCTCCAAAACAATTTTGAAATTTTGAGAGCAAGAGTGTGTTGTGAATCTTAGATCAATAATGGACATATGTTATGATAAATTATTGAAGTTTTTGAGAGAAACAAAATCTTTTTATAGGTTTTGGAGATCTAGAGTTAAAATGAGTGAAAATGGTGTTTGATTCGAGTCATAAGCAAAAAGTATGATTTAAGTCAAATGGCAAAGTGATTCGAATCAAGATCTAAATATTTGAGAAACCTATCTATGTGATTTTAGTCACATGATTCGAGTCATGAAACATGTGATTTGAATCAAATAAGATAATGGAAAACAATAGAAATTCAGTCTTGCATGATTCAAATTGAGTGCAAGTTGTGATTTAAATCAAGGGTGTTATGATCCAAATTAAGTACAAGTTATGATTTGATTCATGATAGATCAAACATTTCCTAAAAGTCTTTGTTTCATTTGATTCGTGCCATGGGATGTGAGACTCGAATCACGCTCATAAGGTCTCAATTTTTTGCAAATTTAAAGAGGTTTTTGAGATTCTACCAACGTCATGACTTGAACAAATCTCAAATATAGTTCTTGATCCAAAAAATAGACAAAATGACTTGAAGCATATTGCTTTCACTATAATCAAACAATCTGATTTATGCATGCAAAACTAGTGAGGAGATTCAATGAAATATAAACTAGACAAAAAGCTTAAAAATTATGAAATTAAAACATGATCTAGCAGGCGGAGGCAATTCCATTTCAGTCTCCCCCTTTCTTATGCTCGGAAAGCTCGCAATAAAAGTTGAGTTAAATTTAAGCAGAAGTAAAGCGTGATCAATGATTTCCTTCATTTTCTTGTGCCCCCCTGAAACCAAATATAGACTCACATTACAACTTCTTCCCTTTAACAAGATCAAAAAGAGATAGATATTAATGAGCCTAAATGGATAGATAACAAGCAACATAAAAGATAATCCAAAAGAAATAAAAATGAGCTAAACATAGCTAAGAAAGATACACAAATAAAGAGATTCAATACAAATAAAGGAAGATAAAACATGTCAAGATATAATAAACATGCATGAAATGACATGAAAACTAGCAGGAATACAACTATGTGATCAACATGAACTTACACGGAAGATAAATAATGCATGAATAAATCAAAAGAATGCTTAAAATGCACATGATTAATTATGATGCACTTCAGAAGATCTTAAATGCACAATGAATATACATATAGCAACTGAGAAATAATCAATGAAAAACACAAATAAGAAGTAATCAAATAGACACAAGAAAATAAATGAAAAAAGATACAAAGATGGAAGTTGTAAAGATCATACAAATAAAGTTGGATAAGATGAGATTCGCTACAAGAAAGCATTAGTATATAACAAAATACAAATAACAAATATGAAATAAAATAGGAGTCTAAATCTATTTATAGAATGAAGAATCCATGACTCCTAATTCTCTATGTATCTTGTGAAAAGGTTTAATGGATAACAATTTTGTAACAAATTCAACTAATTGATTTTTCATATCCACATATTCGAAAATAACATCAACCTTTTTAATATGATCCCTAAGGGAATGATGTTGGATCTCTATATGTTTAGTACGTAAATGGAGCACATGGTTCATAGTAAGACTTATCATGCTAGTGTTATCACATTTGACTGGAATGAAGAAGAGATTTTAAACCAAATTCCAATAGTTGTTGCTTTAGCCATGAGACTTGTGCACAACAATTATCAACAACTACATATTCAACCTCGATAGTAGAAAGTCCAAGAAACTATACAGTTTGCAAACAAATGACAAGTGATACTAGTGCTTTTTCTATCTGATTTACAACCAACAAAATCAGAGTAAAAAATCCTACTAAGCTACACTTTCTACCTTTAGGAAACCAAAGACTATGATGCAATGTTTCGTTAAGATACCACAAAATTCTTTTTACAACTTAAAATGGGATTCCTTAGGCGACACCTAAAATTTTGGAACACATACATACATTAAACACAATGCCTGGACTACTCTCCTTTAAATAGAGTAAAGACCCCATGATACCTCAACATTTTGTAATGTCGATCGCTACACCTTTCTCATCTTTGTCAATCAGCACGTTTAAAGCCTTATAATTTGAGATGCTTTTAAACTTAATCGTGTAGAACATATTTAGGAGCTCTACTCGATACTTTTTTAACTAATGAATGTTCCATCTCTAGTTTACTTTATCTGAAATCCTAGAAAGTAGGTAAGCTCTCCCATTAGAGACATCTCGAACTCTTTCTGTATCAAACTAGCAAACTCCTTGCAAAAAGATTCATCAATGGAACCGAATGCAATATCATTAATGTAAATTTAACTAACAAAATAAGCTTTAATTTACGTCTAATAAACAAAGTAATATCTACTTTAACACGAGTAAATCCTTGTTTTATCAAAAATCCATTAAGGTGCTTGTACCAAGCTCTAGAAGCTTATTTGTTACCATAAAGGGCTCTTTTAAGCTTAAAAAGATAATCAAGAATTTATTGGTCCTCAAAACTAGGAGGTTAAGAGACATAGTTTCTTTGTGTATAAATACGTTAAGAAAAGCATATATTTTACATCAGTCTTATACAACTTAAAATCTTGGCAATAGAAAAAGGCTAAAATGAGTCTAATCGCTTCAAAACGAGCTACAAGAGTATAATTCTCCTCATAGTCAATCCCTTCATACCGACTATAACATTTTGCCACTAGCCTAGCTCTATTTCTTGTGATTATGGCATTTACATCCATTTGTTCCTAAATTCCCATCTAGTGCAAATGACGGTATTATTAGATGGACGTGGAACAAAGTCCCAAATGTAATTTCAGAATGAGTTATTCTTTTATAACAACGAACCATCCTCGACAAGTAAACCATCAGATATAATCTTAGGTTCAAATTGAGAGATGAAAGTAGAATAATTGCAGTAATTATTAGCTTAAGATCTTATACTTACACATTTCCTAATATCACCAAGTATCTGATCCAACGAATGATCCTTTGTAACAATTGAATATGGAGGCATGTTAAGTGAGTTCTCTTATCATATTCCTCTTGCTCACTTACCTTTGTGTATTAAATAATGCCCTCTTCATTTTATGGAGGAGAACTCTTTTTGAGAATGTTGTCATTGATAAAGTATTCAGTTATCACACCTAAACCATCAGAAAACTACCTTTCCCCATATTTTCGGGGAAAGATTAATCAAAATCCACATGAACTAACTCTTCAATCAAATATGTTCTATGATTTTAAACTACATATGCTTTACTCAAAGATGAGTACCCGGGAAATACACTTCCATCGGACTTAGCATCAAACTTACCAAGATTGTCTTTTCCGTTATTTAGAATAAAACATTTGCAACCAAAAATACAAAAATATGACACATTAGGTTTCCTACCTTTGAGTAACTCATAGGGTATCTTCTCTGGAATTTGTCAAATAACCACCTTGTTCAAGATATGGTATGCAATATTAATCGCATTCTCTCAAAAGTACTTAGGAAAAGTCATTTCACATATCATTATCTGAGCCAAATCTTCTAAAATACGGTTTTTGCGCTTAACAACATTTTGTTTTGGAGTTCTCGGTCATGAGAAGTTATGAGTAATCTTGTTTTCATTACAAAAGTTTTTAAAATGACGGTTTATAAACTCACCACCGTGATCACTACGAGGTGTGATTATTTTCAAATTATGAAGATTTTGGAAAAGTTTAGAAAACTTAAAGAAAGCTTTAAATGTTTCTTTCTTGTGGTGTAAGAATAATGTTCAAGTAAATATAGAATAGTAGTCTATATTTATAAACCCATAATATTACCTCCTAAACTTCTTATCTTCCAAGGGCTAAATAAGTCCCAGTGGAAGGTTTTGAAGTTGAAACAACCTTTTTTAATTTAAAAAACACTCTCGTTTGCTTTCCCATTTGGAAAGCATCTCAATGTTTTTCTTTAGAAAGCTTTATTTTTCATAGACCAACTACTAGATTCCAATATGCTATCTTATTTTGTAAGTTAAAATGTACATGTCCTAAATGTTTATCCCATAACTCCTTCTCCTAATATTTTATCTCTTTTGTTGTCTCCATACGAGACGTGATCGCTTTCTTTGTAATATAACTTGATGAAAATCAAATCGTGTCCCATCACGTGTCTTGAGTATCCGATATCTAAGAACCATAACCTTTTCGTAGAGATAAGACTTTCCTACAGACAATCAAACATGTAATTTAGGTACCCAACTAGTGGGTCCTTAAGGGTTAGTTAAATAACACTTAGGTATCCAAGCCATGGTACCATTATGAACTTTAACATTTCTAATGAGGAATAGAGGCCTAATGTGACCTTTGCCACCACAATAATGACATGTTTCTTTATATGAAATACTTTTTCTATTTCTTCTATTAAAGTGAGGTAATTGTCAAAGCCTCTCCCTCTTTTACTTAAATAAGTAGAACTAGTAGTAGATAGAGAAATAATTTTTTCTAATTATCTTTTAAAAATTTTATTTTCATGTTTTAAAATTAGACAAGTAACTCAATCCATTTTTACTACCCTTTTAGATAAAGTATCAGAAACATTAAAACTGTAAGAACAAGATATGGTTATGCAATATTATCTGAGTTTTGATGATAACAAATGAGTATGTTTGCATGAACAATTTTGATACTCTAATGTTGTTATTTTTTAGTATTTAACAAATAGGTTCTACTTCTGATGGATGCCAAGACATTAGAAGAGAATTAATTCTGCTTCTGCGTTACACAAGTTTTGATGAACAATAGCAAGACACTCCAGAAGACTTTGAAGTGTAGGCTTTGATGGTTGTCTAAAGAAACTAATGTTAAAGATTCTGATAGACGAAGTTCTAAAAGACTATGAAGACTTGAAGTTCTAAAGACCATGGTTCTAAGTAAGAGGTTCTAAAGACCAAGTGCTAAAGACTCTGAAGATAGAAGTTCTAAAGACTCTAAAGACTTGAAATTCTGAAGACCCAAGGTTCTAAGAAAAGGTTATCATGATCAAGTGTTGAAGACTCTGATGATGCAGTTATGAAGAATCTGAAGACTTTATGTTTTGATGACCTTGTGTTATGTTCTCACTTCTAAACTCATGCCCCCAGAAGCCTCTGAAGTGTAGAAGGAAAGAAGATAATGTTAACATGGTACAAATAGTACATGGTACAATCAATGTTTCATTCCACTACCATGAAAGGACAGACATGTTGCATGATCTTGTCCCCCTATGTGATTGCTTAAGCTGCCAATGTTTATGGAATCCCTGGAGTACCCATCAACGGTTATTTTATTGGCTATATAAAGGCTTGAAGACTAAGACAGAAAGCTACCAATCAATGAAATATCTACGCACAAAGCGTTGTTCATAGATTCCATATTATTAAGTAGAATCAATATTATTAAAATAGTTTACATATTCAGCTTATGTAGAAGCAATATTATTATAAACAAAACTTGTATTCAAACAGTTGTTTGATTTCCTTAAGGTACCGATTAGGTTTGTATCCTTAAGAAGTCTAGGACTAGTGTGTCTTAGAGGTTTGATTTTCATTAAAGGGACAAGTTAGGTTTGTATCCTTAAGAAGTCTAGGACCTGTGTGTCTTAGAGGTTGTTAGTAACTTGTGGATAGCTTGTGCATTTTAATAATCAGTTGGATTATTGGATTGAGTCCTCAATTGAGAGAAGTGAAATCACCTTGGCGGGTGGACTAGACTATCTTGATAGTTTTCAAGTGATCTAGTATAAACATACCTTGTTCTTTACTCCATGTTCTTAATTATTGTTATTATCAAGAGTGAAAGAAAAAATATTTTAATTAAAGAGGAATATTTTTAAAAGAAAAGTTTTGATTTAAAAACCCAATTCAACCCCCCCCCCCCCCCCCCCCCATTTCTTGTGTTTTTCACACCTTCAATTGTCGTTAGAGCTCTAGTTCCGAGGAGATAAAAAGTTTGCATTTTTATCAACACTTAACAGTGTTCAGTACCGATCTAATGTGTGTGAAAAACCAATTGTTACACCTACTTCCACTGTTGATAATAGGGATAATGATAGAGATCACTATAGTTTAAAATGTCTTGTGTTTGATGGGGGGAAATTTGACTATTGGAAGGATAAAATCGAAAGTTAATTTCTAGCACATGACTTGGATATATGAGATTTGGTAGTTGATGGATACACTCACCCTGTAGATGATAAAGGTCAGAAGATTGCAAGAAGTGCAATCACAGAAGCACAAAAGAAAGTTTACAAGAATCATTATAAAGAAAGAACTATTATGCTTAGTGTTATTTCATACAATGAATATGAGAAGATCACAGATAGAGAGACTGCAAAGTCTATCTTGGACTCTCTTCAGATGACGCATGAAGGCAATTCACAAGTAAAGGAAACAAAGGCTCTAGTCTTAATTCAAAAATATGAAGCCTTCAATATGGAAGATGACGAATCTGTGGAAACGATTTTTTCAAGATTTTAGACTAGTGTGGAAGGACTTAAGGTTCTGAAAAAAGGTTACTCCACATCAGATCATGTTAAGAAGATTATCAGAAGTCTGCCTATCAAATGGAGACCAATGGTAACTGCTTTAAAATTGGCAAAGGATCTGATTAACATGAGTCTTGATAAACTTATTAGTTCTTTAAGAAGTCATGAGATAGAGCTTGATCAAGATAAACCTCAAAAGAGGGTAAAATCAATTATTCTAAAGTTTACGTCTGGAAAGACCAAGGCTTATCAAGCTAAGGAAGAATCAGAAGAATCAGAAAAAGATTCAGAGAATGAAGAACTTTCGTTGATATCCAAAAGAATTTGTCAAATCTGGAATCATAGAAAAAGCAGATTCAGAAGTCAACAAAGGACTTATGGAATATGTGAATCTACTTCTGGTCAGAAAAATGCTTTTGGAAAAGAAGTTACTTGTTATGAGTGCAACGAGCCTGGACATTAATAAAATGATTGTCCAAAGCTCAAAAAAGACAAGAAGCCTAAGAAGGCTTACAAAGCTAATAAGGGTCTAATGGCAACATGGGATGATTCAGAATTAAAAGATGATGATTCTGATGAAAAGCATGCAAACATGGTACTCATGGCTAGAACCAACACAAATGAAGAAACATCAGAATGTAAGCTGACAGTAGATGATGAGTTAGACTCCGAAGATGAAGTTAAGGTAATTGTTTCTCTTTCTCATTTTCAACTTGAATCTTATTTTTTTGAAATGGTGAGAAAGTATCAAACTCTTTTAAGTAAATACAAAACTCTGAAAAAAGAAGTTTGTAGCTACTTCTGAAAACTCTACTAATGATGAGCAAAACGTTTCTAATTTAAATGAAAAATTATTTATTTTAGAAAAATCAAATCTAGCTTTCAAAAGTAAAATTTCTAGGTTGCAAGAAGAGATAATCTCTACCACATCTATTACTGATGAAGTAATCAGATATGATAGAGCTTTTCAGCATTTCCTAGCTAAGAGCATAAATAGAAGAAAAACGGCTTCAATGATCTATGGTGTTATCAGAAATGGAAGTAGAGGCTTGGGATACTCAGGACCATCAACGAGAATTGATGTGACTCTAAATGTAAAACCAATACCTCTTTCTGAATATTTTGTGCTTGCTGACACAAAATTTAAATGTCCAGAACAAGAAGGTTCTGATACTACTGTAGCACAAACACAGACATAGAAGGAAACTTCTAAACCAAAGAATAATGCACAAATTTCACATGACTATCCTATTGCACAAAAGTCCAAAGGTGATAGAACCTCTGGAACTTCTAACAAAAGAGGACCCAGATAGTGGGTACCTAAGGATCAAATAATCTACGTTGCAGATGTCCTTGATGGCACCACTGAAACACCAGTCATGGTACTCGGCGATGGATGCTCGTGACACATGACCGGCGAAAGGCACATGTTCCAAGATTTTGAACTTAAGTCTGGAGGCGTTGTCAGTTCCAGAGGCAACGAGAAGGGAAAAATCATTGGCTCTAGAACTATTGGTAATGGTAAAATTCCTTCTATTAACTATGTTCTTTTAGTCGAGGGTCTGATGCATAACCTATTGTCAATCAGTCAACTTAGTGACAATGGTTATGGCATCATTTTTAATCAAACATCCTGTAAAGTTGTTAGTCAGAAGGATGGCTCAGTTTTGTTCGATGGCAAGGGGAAGAACAATATTTACAAAATAAGATTATTAGATTTGAAAAATAAAAAGGTAAAATGTCTTCTGACTGTTCAAGAAGAGGAATGGGCCAGGCACTGACGTTTGGGTCATGTAAGCTTGAGAAACGATTCTCAACTAAATAAACTTGGATTAGTTAGAGGCTTGCCCAATCTAAAGTATACTTCAGATGCTCTTTGTTAAGCTTTTCAGAAATGCAAGTTTTCAAAAACCTCTTTCAAAGCTAAAAAGAGTGTTTCTACTTCTAGGCCATTATAACTTTTTCACATTGACTTATTTGGACCAGTGAAATCTGCTTATGTCAATGGCAAGAAATATGGACTTGTCATCGTTGATGATTATAGCAGATGGACATGGGTAAAATTCTTGAAACATAAGGACGAGTCATACTCTATATTTGCTTCTTTTTGTTCCTAAGTGCAAAATGAAAAGGATTGCAAAATAGTCAAAGTTAGAAGCGATCATGGTGGAGAATTTGAAAACAAAGATTTTGAAAAACTTTTTTATTCAAATGGCATAGTTCATGATTTCTCCTTCCCTAGAACTCCACAACAAAATGGGGTTCTAGAAAGGGAAAATAGAACATTATAAGAAATGGTTCGCACCATGATCCAAGAAACTCAGATGGCTAAGCACTTCTGGGCATATAAGCAGTGAATACAACGTGTTATATTCAAAATAGAATCTCCATAAGACCTTTTTTGAGTAAGACTCCTTATGAATTATGGAAGAATAGAAAGCTTAACATTTCTTATTTCCATCCATTTGGATGTATATGTTATATGTTGAACACTAAAGAGAATCTGGGTAAGTTTGATTCCAAGGTGCAAAACTATTTGTTGTTAGGATACTCTGAACAATCTAAAGGCTTCAGAGTCTATGACACAGAATAAAGAATCGTGGAGGAATCAATCCATGTTAGATTCGATGATAATCTTGACTATGAAAAGTCAAAGCTGTGTGAGAAGCTTGCAGATGTAACTATAATGTTCGTTGAGCAAAAAGAGAAGATTCAAGAAGATAAAGAATCATAAGCTCCTTCTTCTAATGTTGTTGATAGTCCTTTTGATCAACCTCAACCAAGGAAGAACATAATCACATCCTCCCATCCTGAAGATCTCATTCTTGGAAGTAAAGATGCTCCGGTCAGAACAAGATCATCTCTTAAACCTTCTGATGAAGTGCTCCTAGGTTTAGTTTCTTTAATAGAACCTACATCTATTAAGGAAGACCTTCTAGATAAAGAATAGATTCTAGCTATGGAAGAAGAACTCAACCAATTCTCAAAGAATGATGTTTGGGATCTCGTTCAGAAACCCAAAGGTGTTCACATCATTAAAACCATATGGGTGTTCAGAAACAAACTCAATTAGAAAGGTGAAGTTGTCAGAAACAAAACACGATTGGTTGCACAAGGTTATAGTCAACAAGAAGGGATATACTATACAGAAACCTTTGCACCAGTCTCCAGGTTAGAAGCTATTCGTTTGTTAGTTTCTTTTTCTGTAAATCATAACATCCTCCTTTATTAGATGGATGTTAAGAGCACATTTCTGAATAAATACATTTTAGAAGAAGTATACATCAAACAACCTCCTGGCTTTGAAAACTGTGCAAAATCAGACTTTGTTTTTAAACTAAAGAAATCTATTTATGGCCTAAAACAAGCTCCTAGAGCTTGGTAAGACAGATTGAGTAATTTTCTTTTAGAAAATAAGTTTAGTAGAGGAAAGGTTGACACTACGCTCTTCTGCAAAACCTTCAAAAATGATATTCTAATTATTTAAATTTATGTTGATGATATTATTTTTGGTTATGCTAATCCATCCCTCTATGAAGAATTCTCTAAGCTAATGCAAGCTGAGTTTGAAATGAGCATGATGGGAGAACTAAAGTTCTTTCTAGGAATCCAAATTGATCAAAAACCAGAGGCAACTTACACTCATCATAGTAAGTACACCAAATAACTTCTGAAGAAATTCAACATGATAGATTGTACTATAGAAAAAATCTAATGCATCCTACATGTATTCTGGAGAAAGAAGAGGTAAGTTGAAATATATGTTAGAAGCTGCATCATGGTATGATAGGCTCTTTTCTGTATCTGACTGCATCTAGACCTGATATTTTATTCAGTGTTCATCTTTATGCTAGATTCTAATATGATCCTAAGGAATCTCATTTGACTTCCATTAAGAGAATTCTAAGGTATCTGAAAGGAACCACTAACCTTGGCTTGATGTATGAGAAAACATTAGAGTACAGACTTTCTGGTTTCTATGATGCAGATTATGCTTGAGACATAATGGAGAGGAAAAGTACTTATGGAAATTGTCAATTTCTAGGCAAGAATCTGTTATCATGTTCAATCAAGAGGCAATTAACAATTGCTCTCTCAATTGTAAAAGAATAGTATATCTCAACAACACTATGTAGCACTCAGATGCTCTGGATGAAGAATTAACTGGAAAATTATCACATTTATATGAGTAACATTTCTATCTTCTATGACAATACTACTAATATTTGCTTGAGTAAGAATCCTATCTTACACTCTAGGTCTAAACACATAGAAATCAAACATCATTTTATTAGAGACTATGTTCTGAAAGGGATCATATCTTTAAAATTCATAGATACAGACCATCAGTGGGCTGATGTATTTACAAAACCCTTAGCCGAAGATAGATTTTTGTTTATTATAAAGAATCTGAAAGTGGATCTCTGTCTAGAGTAAGTCGTCATTAGAATCAAATGTGTTTTAGTCATAGTCTGAAGTGATAAGATTTTGACTCAATCAAAAGCCTTCTAATTTCTTTTACCTCAGTCATCAAAAGATGCTTCGGTCAGAAAAATATTTTATCAGATGGAAACCTTCGTGGTTTTTCCAGCTGCTAAGAATATCAAACACATCACCTAAATAGAGTTAGTGTCTATCACACTCTACCTAGGTAATGCACGGGCAATTATTTTTCTTGGAATTAATTAGTCATGATTACATTTATTAACTACTTCTATCTTTTGTGTCTTGGGAACAATTGTTTCATATCGTATTCCTATGTTTTGTCTGATATGTCTACTAAGATCTTCCCTGCCAGGCTCTAATTAAATTTTTTCTTATTCTTCTATCTTAACTTTTGATCTACTTCTCTCTCTCGAAATTAATTCCTTTGAGTGTTTCAATCGTTTCATTTCTTGAACAAATTGACTAACTATTTATATCTCTTCTCATATATAGTCTTTTATCAACTCCTTATCGTATGTCTTTTGAAAAGTTTTCAATGTTTTTGAAAGTTGTTTTGAAAGTGTTGTGGATGTGTGGTTTTGAAAAGTAGGCAAGTGTTTTTGCAAGTTTATTTCAAGTAACTAAGAGTTTGTCTACTCCTAAATTTACTCAAAGGTTTTCTCTATGTTTTAACCCTTTTAACAATTTTGTTCCACCAATGTATTTGGTGGACAATCTTGTGTTAGGATGTTAACGGGACGGGCGCGGGCCATCGTTTAGACCATGATTGCAATGGTGCCAAGTGTCTTTGGGCAATTTTCCTTTAAGGGACTTGATCATTTTTAGGCAACTTTCGAAAGCGTCATCGAGGGACTATGATCATTTGATTTGTTTTGTTTTGCCAAAGACACCTAACATGCAATATGGCCCATTATTGAAGGCAACAAATGGAGTAACCCTAGGGGTGCAAGTGTGCATTGTGTTGTCCATTTTCATGCTTGTTTATCTTTGAATTAGGTCAAGCTATTTGTTTGGTTGATTTTTGCATACAAACCCTAAATCTATCATGGCATATTTAGAAAGCTTTTAAATGCAAAAAATAAAATCCTAAATTATTACAACACAATTATGGGATGGGGGGTACAAATGTTCAAATGGGGATATTTAGCAAGAAATTAAAATCTAAGCTATTACAAACCAAATTGGATATACAAATTATTAATTGTACAATAATTAAATAAAATACAATAAATATGCAAGATGCAAAAAATGATTTTTTATATGTATGTAAAAAGTATTTTTCATGTGAATATAAACAAAAAATAAAAAGGATTAATTTTGGATATTTTTCATGTTTAGGGCAAAACCCTAATTTTGCAAATAAAAAGTATTTATTATTTAATATATACAATGTTTATTAATTATATACAAAAAATAAATAAAAAGAAAGTATATTGTAAAAAAAAAAGTGATTTTTGAGGCCAAATATTAATAAAAATAAAAATGCATTATTTTTGTATTTTTTCCCTAAATATTCTAATAAATATAGATAAGTATTTATATTATTTACTAAATATATTAAATATGTACAAAAATAAAGTATTTATTATTTACAAAAAAAAGTATATTTTTTATAAAATGTTTTCAAAAGGTAAAATAAAATAAGATAAGAAAATAAGAGTGTTTTGTATTATTTTTAGTATTTTAAATAAAAGGATATATATGTTATTTATATGTATAAACTCAAATAAAACAAATAAAATTCAAATAAAAATGCAAAAATGGTTAAAAAAATGTTTTTAATATTTTTTATATTTTGACAAAAATAAACAAGTCAGAAACAAAAAGAAAAAATCAAAAATGCTAAAAATAACACACAATGGGCCAAGGGGGTGTATGTGTGAAATAGTGGTGCAAATAGAAAAAATAAGCCAGGCCCAGCCCAAAGGACTTTGTCTTCAACCTCTGGCCAGACTCAAACAAAAATGCGCGCCTTCTTGTTCATCTCCCTAACTCCTGATTCTTTGATCCTTTGACAAATCTTAAAACATGAAACTTGTAGAGCTTGAAGCCACGATTCTAAACATATAAAAAAGTTGTTCTAACTCTCAGAAATGAGAGAGAATTTCTTCTCCCCCAATTCCTGACCTAGCTTTTTTCAGATATTCAGTTTCAAAATTCTCTCAATACACACAACATAAATGAAAAGTAATGGCATGGGTAGCTTCAGGGCCATGAGTAGAGCATGTTTCATACATAAACCTAAGCCTAACTCTTCCTAGATTGAGAGATAGAAGTCCAAAGTTTTACCTGTTCAGCTGGAATCGTGTGCAACAATGGAGGTAATTTCAAGGCAAAGTGAGGACTTGTACAGCTTTCTTGAAGTCCAGGGATGCTATTCCAATGCTTGGTGTACTTTGAATCTTGCTATATCAAGCTACAGAAGTCAACCTGCAAGAGAGAAAACTGAAAATGGCAAAACTGGTTAGAGGTGTTACAGTTCCGGTTCAATGCTTGGACTAGCTTCAATGGATGATAGGGAGTGTATATGAAGTGGTTTGGATGAAAATGCACGATGGAAATGAGCTGGCCAAGTCAAAATGCAGAATGCCATGTTTTGTGCAGCAAAATGGTGTTTTGATGTTTGGGGAGGTATTGAAGATGGTTGGCTCGTGTTCCAGGTCAGGTTTGATGTTTGGAATATGTTCAATAAGTTTGCTTAGGCTTGTGTTGACAGGAATGTGAGTTGTTGTTGTGTTTGCAAAGTTGCTTCTCTCTTAAGTCAAAAAATGCCAAGTTGAGTTACAAGCTTATGCAGGCCCCCTAAACATGCTGCAAAGTTAGTCTTGATCAGTGGGATTAGTTCAATAATTTGTGCCTCAGAGATTTGCATTGTACTTCTTGGATTTGTGTTTGACATAAAGTCATGCTTTACAAGAATGGATAACTTGCTTTTTCCAAATATGGATTAAACTTCCATGTAATGACCAAATGAGCAAAATAATGCTAGAACACAATGGATTAGCATTTAATTATTGAGTGTAAATGAGATTAGAGGCCTGTAACTAGCTTGGACCATGCTGATTTCAAAAATGCAAAGTTATGAACATGTATTTGACCATGAATCAAAGTGACTTTTGCCCATATTGCCAAATTCGATTCTCCCTAACCACAAGGGTGTTTGAGAAGTTCTTCGACAATTTGGAAAGCTTGGAATGTGTACTACAATCCATCTTTGTAATGCAAGTTTAAATTCCAAGTGGAAGCATGTGAAAAGTGGCCATGAAGTTAGGCAAAAATCCTGCATAGAATAGGTCAAAAATTTTCTAAGTTAAGAATGTTTTGCACCCTTGTTCCAAAAATCATAACTTGAGCTACAAGCTTCTTTTGAGGAAACTTTGTGAATTAAAGTTGTAGGTTTTGCAATGGACTATAACTTTCATGTTTTGAGTTTTGTTTGAATCCAAATGTATCTTGATGAAAAAATGGGACAAAGTTAGGAAAAAATTAGGAATTTTCATAACTTAGAAAATTTCTAAGTTATGAAATTTCTTCATTTCAAACCCTAATTTGTGATTTTTGATTTCTTGATGAACAAGTTTCACAATTTGACATGTCTTGATGAAAAATGAATCTTGGCATTTGATTTTGACCAAAAAGTCAAAGTTTGACTTTTCAGTATACAGTCAAATTTTGCTCAGTTGACTAGAAAATTCATCTGTCAATCTTGTGCATTTGGGATCTTTTGAACTTGTTGAACATGTCAAGACAATGCCATTGAGTCCTTGAGTCCATATGTGAGCTTGATTTGCCATTGGTTAGGTCAAACAGTCAAAAATTGCCTTTGTGCAGTCAAAACCCTAAAAATGACCATTTTGCCCTTTTGGTGATCTGATCAAATTTCTTGTGGAATTGTGATCCAAACTTGACCAAATGGTTCATATGAGTTCATAATGTTGATGTGGGTCAAAAATCATGAGTTTTGACTGTCAATTGACCATAGTTGACTTTTCCCCCAATACAACTGATTTCTAGGTCAACTGTCCAATTGACTGGGCAAAGATTGGAATCAAGGCTTGAAACTTGGTATGGATAAACTTGTGAGTTCAACATGAAGCATGAAAGTCATTTTGGGCCTTTTAGGTCAAAACATCTTTGTGCAAACACAAACCCTAATTTGGGTCAACAGTGCAAGGAGGAGTCTTGAGCAGAGTAAACCCTAACTTGTTCTTGAGCTCCAAGGGTCTTGTGATGAGAAAATGTTGAGGCAATGGGAGGGAAAATTTTGGGGTACAACAGTTGCCCCTGTTCAATCTTCTTGAACCTGAAGAGTTAGATTGGCAAGTTTGCCTTTCGAGACTCAAGGGTAAGAGGAGATTGGACACTAGAGTACCCTGAAATTTGCACTCGCATGGTAGAGTATCAGCAGTGTGATGTCGGGAATGGGCTTATAGATGCCATTTGGAGAGATGGTGGATAGGAGGATGGGCTTATAGATGCCATCTGGAGACATGACAGAACCTTGTCGGGAATGGGCTTATAGATGCCATTTGGAAGTGTTGATCGCGTAAGAGATTCCTTAGCGAGAACTTGCGTACTTTGAGAAAGGAAGATGGTTTCCTGGCCTGTTACAAGTGTTGATATTCAAACTCTTCATGCAGATATGCTCTGGCTAGATACAGGTATCGAATCTACAATTAGTTGCTCACAGATGTGCCCTGGCTAGATACAGGAATCGAATCCGAAACTTCAAAAGGTTGCTTACAGACGTGCCCTGGCTGGATACAGGTATCGAATCTGGAATTGGTCGTCTACAGATATGCCCTGGCTGGATACAGGAATCGAATATGGAATTAGTCGTCTACAGATATGCCCTGGCTGGATACAGGTATCGAATTTGGAATTTGTCGTCTACAGATATGCCCTGGCTGGATACAGGTATCGAATCTGGAATTGTGACAGTTGATAGTAATCATCTTTGAATTGACCTTTTTCCTGAAAAGGCAAAACATTAGTCATATGCAATGTCATGATGTATGAGATGCATGATGTCATGATGTTCTCAACAATAAATGAGGTTGTGTGATATGATGCGTATATGCATGCGTCATGGTGTATGATAATGTGATGAATGTATTTTTGTCTAGGAAAATAAATCCTTGACAATTGCCGGGAGTTCAAATCCTGGGCTGATGTTGAAGAGTAGAGTTCTTCGCTTCCGCTGGGGATGATGGTTGCAAGAATAAACCGGTAGGAGAAGATGACTCCGTTGGGGAATTAACTCGTTGGGGAGATTACTCTGCGGGGAATTACTCTGTGGGAAGAGATACTTCGTTAAGGTTTTGATGAGAGCTCTACTGGGGATTCCACTAATAAGTTATGTTGGGAAACTTGATGAACTCCACTGGGGATAGGAAGAACTTCGCCGAGGACGATCTTTCCGTGGTAAACAGCTTAGGATAACCCAGTTATAAGCTCTGGTGGGAAATAACCTTTGAATGAAGCCGGGGAGACGCGTGCGTACTCTGCAGGTGATAAGCTTCCGGAATCTACTGGGGATAAGCTTCCAGAATCTACTGGGGAAACTTTTCAGACTGTACTGGGGGAATGGCTCCACTGGGGTGTCTGGTATTCCACCGGGGAACAATCTTATAATAATACTGCCGGGGATGCTTGTTGAGGAATATCTATACTCCACTGGGGAATGTTGAGACCTTCTGGGGATACCCAACTTCCTTAAGGCTGACAATAGACTAAACTCTGCTTGGGGAGAGTATTGCTGACTTGCTAGGGGAATACTGTGCCTTTTCAAGGCTGATGGAAGACCAACTCTTCCTGTGGGGAGTTGAGGTAACTTGGTTACGTTCTTCAGCCGAACTTACTTTGGTACCTTGGTGGATAGAGCAACTAGATCGCTTAGGCAATTCTAAATTGCCCCTGTTCCTGATGTCATCTGTAATTAGTCCTTTGTTTCGTATGCGAATATTCATGATTAGCAATTAATGTCAAATGCATATATAAAAAATGAACATTGGACGTTCTTTGCAAAATGAAACAGAAAAAGGAAAAACGATGGGTAATTTATCTGAAAAATTGAACTTGTATTGATTTTGAAATTTGCCTGTAAATAGGCGCTTTATGTACAGGAGGCTGACGTCCTAGTAAGAGAACGCCGCCGAGCAAAATAGAGTTTATACAATTTTATGAAAAGGAAACAAAACAGCTTATGTGAAAAATAATCCCACTGGGTTCCAACTCTGCTATCGCCTTTATGTCTTCAAACGTCTCATCACTTTGTTGCTTAGTTGAAAATGAAGCTGATTGATTGGCAGCGTCTGAACTTGATAGTTGATGCCGAATTCTGGATGCAAGATGATCCAATGAGACATAGTATTACGCTTTATCCATAACTTTTGCCTGGACCGACCTTTCAGGTTTTCAGTCCACCGGGATATCCATTTTTGCCCAAGCCGCCTTTTCAGGTTTTCGACTTGCCGGGTGTACAGATTTTTTCATTTTTATCCCTTATTTTTGCCCGAACCCTTTTGGTTCGTCGGGAAGCCCTTATTTTTGCCTAGGTGTGTCAACCTAGCGGGTCTTTAGTTCATGCGTAGTATCTTTTTACTATGTCTGCATTGGCGGGGTGAGGAAGGTCGTCACCATCCATGGTGGCTAGAATCATAGCTCCTCCTGAGAAGATATGTTTGACCACAAATGGCCCTTCGTACGTGGGGATCCATTTGCCCCTGGGATCACTTTGAGGAAGAATGATGCGCTTGATTACCAGATCTCCGACTTGATACTCTTGTCGTCTGACCTTCTTGTTAAATGCCCTGATCATCCGTTTTTGATACGTCTGACCATGACAAATAGCAGTGAGTCTCTTTTCGTCAATTAGGTTTAATTGATCAAGTCGAGTCTGGATCCAGTTATCTTCGCTCAAATCTGCATCTTTCATTATCCAGAGAGAGGGTATCTGGACTTCAATAGGCAAGACTGCCTCCATGCCATAGACCAAGGAAAAGGGAGTTGCCCCTGTTGACGTCCGTGCTGAGGTATGGTACCCATGAAGAGCAAACGGTAACATCTCGTGCCAATCTTTGTAGGTCACTGTCATCTTCTGCACAATCTTCTTGATGTTTTTATTCGTTGCTTCTACAGCCCCATTCATCTTCGTCCGGTAGTGAGAAGAATTGTGGTGCTGTATCTTGAATTGCTCGCAGAGCTCAATGATCATCTTGTTGTTAAGATTGGTACCATTATCCATAATGATCCTCTCAGGTACACCGTATCGACAGATCAAGTTGTGCCGAATGAACCGCGCCACGACGTTCTTGGTTACGGTAGCGAAGGAGGCTGCTTCAACCCACTTTGTGAAGTAATCAATCGCTACCAAGATGAAGCGATGCCCGTTAGATGTCGTAGGTCGGATCTCGCCGATCATATCAATTCCCCACATTGCAAAAGGCCAAGGTGCTGTCAAGACGTTCAGAGGAACCGGAGGAATGTGCACCTTATCAGCATAGATCTGGCATTTATGACAAGTTCGAGAATGCTGGTAACAGTCGGCTTCCATTGTGGACCAGAAATATCCTGCCCGAAGGATTTTCTTTGCCATGGTATGTCCACTGGAATGTGTTCCGAAGGTACCTTCATGTAGCTCTGCCATGATCTTTTCTGCTTCAGTCTTATCCACACAACGCAGTAAGGTTGAATCATGGTTTCACTTGTAGAGAATGCCATTGCTGAGGAAGAACTTTTCCGCAAACCTTCTCAGGAACTTCTTGTCATTAACAGATGCGCCTTCGGGGTATTCTTGAGCTTCAAGGTACCTCCTAACTTCATGATACCAGGGTATTTCTATTACCTCTTCGGTCTCGAGATCGCAGCAATGTGCAGGTTCATCCAACTTCCAAATGATGATCCGGGGAGCTTCGTTGTCCCATTTGACTTTAAACATAGAAGACATCGTAGCTAGTGCGTCCACTAACTGATTCTCCTCTCTTGGGAAGTGTTCAAAAGTTATCTCCTCGAAGTGGGGAAGCAATGTCAGCACATACTCCTTGTAAGGAATAAGATTTGGGTGTTTCGTATCCCACTCGCCTTTGACCTGATTGATCACGAGAGCGGAATCTCCGAAGACACTCAGAAATTTGATCCTTAGGTCGATTGCAGCTTGAAGACCCATGATACATGCTTCATACTCCGCCATGTTGTTGGTGCAGTTGAAACATAGTCGGCCGGTGAGTGGAGTATGAGTGCCTTTGGGGGATATGATCACAGCGCCGATACCATTACCCAAAGCGTTTAAGGCTCCGTCAAAGTGCATAGACCATATGGATCCTTCCTCAGGTCCTTCATCCGGTCCAGGTACTTCACAATCAGTTACTACCATGATATCCTCGTCTGGAAATTCAAAGTTCATTGACTGGTAATCGTCCACTGCCTGGTGCGCCAAATGGTCTGCAAATACACTTCCCTTGATTGATTTTTGAGTCGTGTACTGGATGTCATATTCCGTCAAGATCATTTGCCATCTTGCTATTCTTCCGGACAAGGCGGGCTTTTCGAATATGTACTTGATTGGATCCATTTTTGAAATCAACAGAGTAGTGTGAGTCAACATATACTGTCTCAACCGGCGAGCAGCCCATACCAAAGCGCAACAAGTTTTCTCGAGCAGTGAGTATCGGGTCTCACAGTCGGTAAACTTTTTGCTAAGGTAATAAATGGCGTGTTCTTTTCGGCCAGACTCGTCATGCTGCCCCAACACACACCCCATTGAGTTGTCAAGTACAGTCAAGTATAAGATTAGAGGTCTCCCTTCAACCGGCGGCATAAGAATGGGTGGTTCTTGGAGATACTCTTTGATCTTTTCGAAAGCGGCCTGACATTCATCGTTCCAACGTACTACTTGATCCTTCTTCAGCAGCTTGAAGATTGGTTCACAGGTAGCAGTTAAATGTGAGATGAATCGGGCAATGTAGTTCAAACGTCCTAGAAAGCCTCTGCTTCTTTCTCTGTCTTGGGAGTTGGCATCTCTTGTATGGCTTTCACTTTGGCAGGGTCCACTTGAATGCCTTTGTCGCTTATGACGAAGCCTAGCAATTTTCCAGATCTCACCCCAAAGGTGCACTTGTTTGGGTTCAACCTCAGCTTGTACAACTTCAGACGGTCAAACAGCTTCCGTAGATGGTCAAGGTGTTCCTCCTCAGTTTGGGACCTTGCAATCATATCATCGACATACACTTCTATCTCATGATGGATCATGTCATGAAATAAAGCAACCATGGCACGTTGGTAGGTTGCCCCAGCATTTTTCAACCCAAAAGGCATGACCTTGTAGCAAAAGGTGCCCCACTGAGTAACAAAAGTGGTCTTCTCATGTCTTCGGGAGCCATCTTGATCTGATTATAACCGGAGAAGCCGTCCATGAAGGAGAATACTTTATGCTGAGCAGTGTTGTCAACCAGAACGTCGATATGAGGCAGAGGGAAATTATCCTTAGGGCTCGCCCTATTCAAATCCCTGTAATCAACACACATTCAGACCTTACCATCCTTTTTCGGCACTGGAACCACGTTGGCAACCCACTGAGGGTAAGAAGTCACTGCTAGAAACCCGGCATCAAATTGTTTCATAACCTCAGCTTTGATTTTCTCGGACATCTCTGGACGCATACGGCGGACCTTCTGTTTTACCGGGGGGCAGTCTTCCTTGGTAGGCAGGTGATGAACCACAATGTCGGTATCCAACCCAGGCATGTCTTCGTAAGACCAGACAAAGATTTCCACATAGTCATGCAGCATCTGAATCAACCATTGTTTCACACTGAGCTCTAGATTGGCACCAATCTTGACTTCCTTTCTGTCTGTCTCAGTACCCAGATTTACCGTTTCCACTGGCTCTTCATGTGGCTGAATGGCCCTCTCTTCCTGGAGTAGCAGTCTTGCAAGTTCACCAGACACTTCGCAATCATCTTCACCTTCGTCTTCATCTAAGTTGATCGGATTTTCGAAGTCACAACTGGCAGTAGCAGAGTCGTTACCAGTGAGATCCAGAGTGGATTGGAACCTGTATAAGTGAGTGTGTGTAAATATAGCTGTTTTGCAATATATAATAAAGAAAGAAAAGGAGCGCAAGGTTTTGAAATGCAACAAACGCCCAATGTTTTGATTAATGATATATGAAAATGACATACAAAAGCCCTCACAAATGAAGCCACGGTGCCCCGGGTAGGACACCGAACCATAAAAGTTTCAACATATTGTTTGTTACAAATTGAAAACAAAAGAGTTCATTACTGAGTGACAAAAGTAATAGGTGTGAAGTCTTTGGCAGTCCAGTTGCTTGGTCCACTGTCGGTTGTTGGGTAGATCCAGCTGTCGAATTCAGATTCCTCCACGTCGTCTTCAATAGCATTTACTCCCGGGTTGGTGATGAACACAAGAGGTTTTCCAATTCTTGCCTTACGAACAGCCCTCTGAGCCTCTGCAGTGAAACCCAGACCAAACTTGTCAGTCTTTGGAGTGAAGTCAGGAAGTCGGCCCCAGTTTGCACACTCACCCTTCTCAATAACAGCCCGGGCATCCTTTAAGGAAGCCATCTTCAAAGGAGGGTCTTCAATCACAGTTTCAGTTGATGCCAGTGTCTGAGGAACCTCTTCAAAGTGTTGAAAGGGGGTCTCAATGAACTCCCCATCCATCTCTATGTACCAGAACGAGTTGAGGTGGCTGACCATATACTCTTCTTCCCCTTGAACTGTAACAATCTTCCCTCTGACTGGGTATTTAAGCTTTTGATGTAGCATGGAGGTCACAGCTCCAGCCTTGTGGATCCATGGACGACCCAGCAAACAAGAATAGGATGGTCGGATGTCCATCACATAGAAAGTAGAATCAAAAACTTAAGAGCCAACCCTGATCGGAATGTCAACTTCACCATGTACCATCCTTTTCGAACCGTCAAAGGCTCGGACAACAATGTTACTAGGCTTGAGCTCCAAACCCTCACAATCCAACCTGTCTAGGGCCTTCTTGGGTAATACGTTTAATGAAGAACCGATGTCTACCAACACATGGGCAAGAGTAGTGCCTCTGCATTCAATGGAGACATGCAGGGCATCATTATGGTTCTTTCCTTTGGCGGTCAGATCGGCATCAGAGAAGCCCAAACCATTATCGGTAGTCAAGTTGGTCACACAATCGGTAAATTGATCAGCAGACGTTTCTTGTGGCACATGGGCCGTATTCAGGAAGGAAATCAGTGCCTTAGCATGGGCCTCTGAACATAACAACAGTGATAGCATAGAAATCTTTGATGGGGTGTGCCCCAACTGCTCAACTACGTTGAAATCACTCTTCTTGGTAATCTTGAGGATCTCTTCCATCTCTTGCTGGGAAGCTTCAACAGTGGTTGTCTTCGGTGCCTCCGTCAGGGCAGGCAAATCAGTAGCAATCCCTTTGCCCAGAGCGTCAGATGACTCGGCAGCAGGGGTAGAAACAGGAACTTGATTAGGAAGGGAAGCAGGCACACTTGCAGGTGTGATGACAAGAGGTTTCTGAATAGCTGGAGGTGCAATATCTGGTGAGAACAACCTACCACTGCGAGTAATTTTGGCAGGCCCGGTAATGTTACTGACGCCGGTACTGGCATCAAACTCTTGCTTTACTCCAAGAATATAAACATCTGCCCTATAGTGCCATGGGACAGCTTTTTCGGATGTATAAGGGAGAGGCCCCGGGACAGTGATGATGGTAGGAGCAATCTTCTGAGCAGGCATGATTTTGACAGGCTTCTTTGAGGGAGCCTTAGGGGGTTTATTGACAATAGTGACAATGGACACCTCTTCAGCAGGGACAGCAGGAACATCAATCTTCTCGAACAAGATTTCTTTGTTATCCATCAGACTTTGGATACCTGATTTCAGCAAAGGACAACCAACAGGCGAAACAGCACAAAGAAGGCCACCTTTACTACAACCCGGAAATAAACCGGCTAACAACAGGTTCCTTTTGACAGTCAGCAACGGAGTAACGATATCTTCCACAGAGGCTACATACAAGTCTTCTTCCAAAGCATTCACTCCATGCTAGGGCATGGGAGCAGTCACAACATTGGGCCTTTCGGGCGCCTCAAACTGTATTTCCTTAGCATCAATAAGGTCTTGAACCTTATTCCTCAGAGCCCAACAATCGTCTGTAGTATGCCCCGGGCTATCAGAGTGATAAGCGCAACGGGCGTTAGGGTTGTACTTTGGAGAAGCTGTGTTCACAACCTTCGGAGCTTCTTTGACAGTTACCAGATTGGTTGACAGTAGTTGCGGCAAAATCTGAGACAGGGTCATGCTGAGCCGAGTGTACTGCCTTTTGGGTCTCTCACCCCTTGGTTGGTTAAACTGCCGAGGAGCAGCAACAGGCTTTGAAATTACCAACGCATTGACAACTTGGCGGCGTTCCAGTTTAATTTGTCTTCTGGAACCATAAACAACACTGGCTCCTTCTTGAAGGGCTTCTTTTCAGTACTCGCGGAGGCACCTTTCTGTATCTTCCCCGACTTGATACCAGCTTCTATCCTCTCACCGGTTAAGATCAAATCTGTAAACCCAGCAGAGGAATTCCCAATCAGATGATTGAAGAACGGACCAAACAAGGTCCCCAGGAACATGTCAACAAGTTCACGGTCAGTCAGCGGTGGCTGTACCCTGCCGGCCAGGTCTCTCCACTTTTTTGCATACTCCTTGAATCCTTCGCCCGTCCCCAGTGACATACCCTGGAGTTGGGTACGCGTGGGAGCGAGGTCAGAATTGTACTGATACTGTTTATAAAATGCGGTAGCCAAGTCCTCCCAGTTTCGGATACTGGCTCCATCCAGCTGATAGAACCATTCAAGTTGAGCCCCTGAAAGGCTATCCTGAAAGAAATGGATCCATAGGTTCTTGTCTGCAGTGTAAGGTTGGATCTTCCTTACATATGATCTGAGATACATCTTCGGGCAGGACAGCCCGTCATATCTTGCAAAAACTGGCACTTTGAACTTCGGGGGGATCACAATTCCAACAACTAATCCCAAATCTTCGAAATCTAAGTCGGGAACTCTCTGCAGCTCCATAGCTGCCAACCTGTCTTCCAAGCCTTTGTACTTATCATCGGCGGGCGGGTATTATTGCTCTGAGTAGTCTTCGTCTTCTTCAGCCTCTCCTTCTTCAACTTCGGATTCGGAAGGTACCGCAGCCGCATTCCCTTTACTGGTTCCCTCTTCAGATGTAGGGGGAAATTCAAGAACTCTTCTGGCTTCACCCTCAAACCTTTTTCCTAGGGTAGCCACCCCGATTCTCTTCTTCTTCTTTTTCACTTGCTCTTTGTTCCCCAGCAGGGCCTTTAGATCCTCCTGACCCTTTGCCAAGGTCATCAGGAGATGTTGAAACTGTGAGTTTTGAGACTGCAAGTCCTTGACCGTTTGTTCGAGATCCATCTTACTGAAATAAACAGCAGAAAGATAAGGAAACCTGGTGTGGAGACCTGCTTTTGCGCATGATGAATGATATGTTTGTTTATGCGATGCATTCAAGGATTTAGACAAATCAAAATTGTTGCAAACAAAAAGAACGCACGTCATATTAATAAGAAGAAATTTGTCAGTACATAAATGCCCCATGGGCCAAATATTACAAAAAACTTCTCAAGGTAAAAAGACGTTGCGCATCCTCTTTGGTGCGATGTAGGTGTTGAGGGTTTCTTCCTCATGGAGTCGGCGGGTAAGCTCAAAAACCTTCTTCTCACTGGCGTAGAAGCTGGCTTCAAAAGTGTTCCGTTCCTCCTTGAGTTGGATCCAACTCTTTTGCATCTCCTCCCACGATGTAGGCATGTCAGGATATAGGATGGTGTAGGGAACCTCTCCTTCCTTAACAGGCTCTTTAATCACAGGGAGAACATGAGGGTAAGGCATCATTAGACTCTGGGATCGGGTTCGTACCCACTTGAGATAAGGCTTAAGAGGGATGGAGTTCTTGTGCCCCAGTGTCTTGCTGTCTACCTTGTTAGGCATCCTCCAAGCTCTGATGAATCTTTGGCGAAGTCCTTGCGCATCGTTGTCGAAGTCAAAAACTAGGCCAGGAATCAACATGTCGTGAGGGCCATCCCTCCGTGCATATCCAAATTGTCTCAAAGCTAGACAAGGGTTGTAGGTAATGCCTCCCCTAATGCCAAGTAATGGAACATTAGGGAACTCTCCACAACGATCGATGATGATGACATTTTCTATGGACCGAGAACACCAATGTACATCAGAGTGAGTGAGGGTTATCAACCGTTGTGACCACCTTAAGCCTTGGTCATTCTTCAAAACAGATTGTGGAAGGTGCGAAATAAACCACCTTGCAAGGAGAGGAGTACAGCACATGAGAACACCCCTCTTTCTCATTGTTCGTGTGTAAAATGAGTGAAGAATGTCCCCAAGCAATGTTGGTATTGGATTTCTGGATAAGAAGATCTTGACGGCGTTGACATCTACAAGCTGGTCAGGATTTGGGAACAAGACCAACCCATAAATGAGGAGTGCCACAATTTCTTCAAAGGCTTGTAGGTCTAATGAATTCCAACACTCTTGTGCCTTCTCGAACAAGAATTTTTCCAAGAAGCCTTTGACGCCGCTTCTAGTTTCCCAATGCCCCTTGATGTCAGATGGTTGCAAGTGTAGTGCTTGAGCAACATCTTCAGGCTTTGGTTCTTTTTCCGTACCATTGTAGGGTAGTTGATTAAGAATAGGAATTCTCAAGAGTTGAGAAAATTCCTCCAAAGTGGGCACCAATTGGTAGTCGGGGAAAGTGAAACAGTGGTGAAGGGGGTCGAAGAACTGAAACAACACCTTTACCATGTCCTCTTCAATGCTGGTGTTGACTAGGCTGAGCCGTCTACCATGTCTTTCACTGAAGGGAGAGCTTTCCAGAATTCTGGATGTGAGCTCCTTGGGTTGAGGAGGGATTCTCACAAGGTTGACCTGGATAGTTTTCCTGCGAAGAATTTCCATGACCTACAAAACAAGAACAAAGATGAAGATCTAAACCCTTGAAATGGTTAGTGAATGCATATGATGCTTTATGATGCTCATGATGTATGCACAAACATATGTACAAGCAATTCACACAAAACCCTAGTTTCAGGCTTGCATGGGGTTTCATAGGTAAGTACCCTCTTGAGTGTAGTTGGCTTAAAAACCTATCCTATAAATAGTAACCGGGTTCTAAGGAGCTCAATATCATTGGATTGTTTTCCATGTTCATTGTTTTGGTTTAGCCACTTAACTAGCGACCAAAATATTCCAAGAAAACAACCCTCAATGAGTGTAGTATCGAGTATCTACCAACTTCGGACTGCACCAAAGCCGGTCATCTCACTACCCCTAATGAAAGGCCAAGATGGTCAAGTAATATAGCTCCTTAGTGCTTCTAGGTCATTAGTGCTTAGTGACATCACTCAGCGGCCCCGTACTCTCCTTGATTGAACTCAAGGGTTACCGGTACTCACAAATATGTCGCACTAATATAGCTATTGCTTCAACCGTGTCGGTATACCCCACACAGTTTCCACAATGTATTGCTATCTATGAATGTTTCCCCAAATCCGGGTGTAGGATTTCAAGCCCAAATAAGAGAACCAAGATATAAAGCAATCAAAGCAAACAATTAGTCATGCACAAGGGTGATCTAAGCCCTAATGTTACTCCACTTTAAAAACATTCCCCAGCAGAGTCGCCAGTTCTGTGATACGGTGGGAGAACTGACTTGAGGTTTTGCGTTTGTTTTCGCAAATGTTTCGGTTGAGCAAGAGTCACCACCGACTTTTTATTTTATCCTAAGGAAAGGTTAAAAAGCACAGCAAAAACCTTTGAGATGTTTTCTTGGGTTCGGGGAGTAGATTATAGAAAGGGAAGGTATTAGCACCCTTTCTATCCATGGTTATCCATGGGCTCTTAGTTACTTGCTTAGATCAACTTGCCTTGATTTTCAATTGTTTGAAATGGTGCTTTGTGTGTGTGGGTTTGAAAATGTTTTGAAAAGAGGCCAATTTGGTGGCAACCTTTGTAATGATCCATGTTGGGATGTATACAAAGGTGTATGTCTTTTGAAAAGTTTTCGATGTTTTTGAAAGTTGTTTTGAAAGTGTTGTGGATGTGTGGTTTTGAAAAGTAGGCAAGTGTTTTTGCAAGTTTATTTCAAGTAACTAAGAGTTTGTCTACTCCTAAATTTACTCAAAGGTTTTCTCTATGTTTTAACCCTTTTAACAATTTTGTTCCACCATTGTATTTGGTGGACAATCTTGTGTTAGGATGTTAACGGGACGGGCGCGGGTCATCGTTTAGACCATGATTGCAATGGTGCCAAGTGTCTTTGGGCAATTTTCCTTTAAGGGACTTGATCATTTTTAGGCAACTTTCGAAAGCGTCATCGAGGGACTATGATCATTTGATTTGTTTTGTTTTGCCAAAGACACCTAACATGCAATATGGCCCATTATTGAAGGCAACAAATGGAGTAACCCTAGGGGTGCAAGTGTGCATTGTGTTGTCCATTTTAATGCTTGTTTATCTTTGAATTAGGTCAAGCTATTTGTTTGGTTGATTTTTGCATACAAACCCTAAATCTATCATGGCATATTTAGAAAGCTTTTAAATGCAAAAAATAAAATCCTAAATTATTACAACACAATTATGGGATGGGGGGTACAAATGTTCAAATGGGGATATTTAGCAAGAAATTAAAATCTAAGCTATTACAAACCAAATTGGATATACAAATTATTAATTGTACAATAATTAAATAAAATACAATAAATATGCAAGATGCAAAAAATGATTTTTTATATGTATGTAAAAAGTATTTTTCATGTGAATATAAACAAAAAATAAAAAGGATTAATTTTGGATATTTTTCATGTTTAGGGCAAAACCCTAATTTTGCAAATAAAAAGTATTTATTATTTAATATATACAATGTTTATTAATTATATACAAAAAATAAATAAAAAGAAAGTATATTGTAAAAAAAGTGATTTTTGAGGTCAAATATTAATAAAAATAAAAATGCATTATTTTTGTATTTTTTTCCCTAAATATTCTAATAAATATAGATAAGTATTTATATTATTTACTAAATATATTAAATATGTACAAAAATAAAGTATTTATTATTTACAAAAAAAAAAGTATATTTTTTATAAAATGTTTTCAAAAGGTAAAATAAAATAAGATAAGAAAATAAGAATGTTTTGTATTATTTTTAGTATTTTAAATAAAAGGATATATATGCTATTTATATGTATAAACTCAAATAAAACAAATAAAATTCAAATAAAAATGCAAAAATGGTTAAAAAAATGTTTTTAATATTTTTTATATTTTGACAAAAATAAACAAGTCAGAAACAAAAAGAAAAAAAAATCAAAAATGCTAAAAATAACACACAATGGGCCAAGGGGGTGTATGTGTGAAACAGTGGTGCAAATAGAAAAAATAAGCCAGGCCCAGCCCAAAGGACTTTGTCTTCAACCTCTGGCCAGATTCAAACAAAAACGCGCGCCTTCTTGTTCATCTCCCTAACTCCTGATTCTTTGATCCTTTGACAAATCTTAAAACATGAAACTTGTAGAGCTTGAAGCCACAATTCTAAACATATAAAAAAGTTGTTCTAACTCTCAGAAATGAGAGAGAATTTCTTCTCCCCCAATTCCTGACCTAGCTTTTTTCAGATATTCAGTTTCAAAATTCTCTCAGTACACACAACATAAATGAAAAGTAATGACATGGGTAGCTTCAGGGCCATGAGTAGAGCATGTTTCATTCATAAACCTAAGCCTAACTCTTCCTAGATTGAGAGATAGAAGTCCAAAGTTTTACCTGTTCAGCTGGAATGGTGTGCAACAATGGAGGTACTTTCAAGGCAAAGTGAGGACTTGTACAGCTTGCTTGAAGTCCAGGGATGCTATTCCAATGCTTGGTGTGCTTTGAATCTTGCTATATCAAGCTACAGAAGTCAACCTGCAAGAGAGAAAAGTGAAAATGGCAAAACTGGTTAGAGGTGTTACAGTTCCGGTTCAATGCTTGGACTAGCTTCAATGGATGATAGGGAGTGTATATGAAGTGGTTTGGATGAAAATGCACGGTGGAAATGAGCTGGCCAAGTCAAAATGCAGAATGCCCTGTTTTGTGCAGCAAAATGGTGTTTTGATGTTTGGGGAGGTATTGAAGATGGTTGGCTCGTGTTCCAGGTCAGGTTTGATGTTTGGAATATGTTCAATAAGTTTGCTTAGGCTTGTGTTGACATGAATGTGAGTTGTTATTGTGTTTGCAAAGTTGCTTCTCTCTTAAGTCAAAAAATGCCAAGTTGAGTTACAAGCTTATGCAGGCCCCCTAAACATGCTGCAAAGTTAGTCTTGATCAGTGGGATTAGTTCAATAATTTGTGCCTCAGAGATTTGCATTGTACTTCTTGGATTTGTGTTTGACATAAAGTCATGCTTTACAAGAAAGGATAACTTGCTTTTTCCAAATATGGATTAAACTTCCATGTAATGACCAAATGAGCAAAATAATGCTAGAACACAATGGATTGGCATTTAATTATTGAGTGTAAATGAGATTAGAGGCCTGTAACTAGCTTGGACCATGCTGATTTCAAAAATGCAAAGTTATGAACATGTATTTGACCATGAATCAAAGTGACTTTTGCCCATATTGCCAAATTCGATTCTCCCTAACCACAAGGGTGTTTGAGAAGTTCTTGGACAATTTGGAAAGCTTGGAATGTGTACTACAATCCATCTTTGTAATGCAAGTTGAAATTTCAGGTCGAAGCATGTGAAAAGTGGCCATTAGGTTAGGCAAAAATCCTGCCTAGAATAGGTCAAAATTTTTCTAAGTTAAGAATGTTTTGCACCCTTGTTCCAAAAATCATAACTTGATCTACAAGCTTCTTTTGAGGAAACTTTGTAAATTAAAGTTGTAGATTTTGCAATGGACTATAACTTTCATGTTTTGAGTTTTGTTTGAATCCAAATGTATCTAGATGAAAAAATGGGACAAAGTTAGGAAAAAATTAGGAATTTTCATAACAGAAAATTTCTGAGTTATGAAATTTCTTCATTTCAAACCCTAATTTGTGATTTTTGATTTCCTGATGAACAAGTTTCACAATTTGACATGTCTTGATGAAAAATGAATCTTGGCATTTGATTTTGACCAAAAAGTCAAAGTTTGACTTTTCAGTATACAGTCAAATTTTGCTCAGTTGACTGGAAAATTCATCTGTCAATCTTGTGCATTTGGGATCTTTTGAACTTGTTGAACATGTCAAGACAATGCCATTGATTCCTTGAGTCCATATGTGAGCTTGATTTTCCATTGGTTAGGTCAAACAGTCAAAAATTGCCTTTGTGCAGTCAAAACCCTAAAAATGACCATTTTGCCCTTTTGGTGATCTGATCAAATTTCTTGTGGAATTGTGATCCAAACTTGACCAAATGGTTCATATGAGTTCATAATGTTGATGTGGGTCAAAAATCATGAGTTTTGACTGTTAATTGACCATAGTTGACTTTTCCCCCAATACAGTTGATTGTTAGGTCAACTGTCCAATTGATTGGGCAAAGATTGGAATCAAGGCTTGAAACTTGGTATGGGTAAACTTGTGAGTTCAACATGAAGCATGAAAGTCATTTTGGGCCTTTTAGGTCAAAACATCTTTGTGCAAACACAAACCCTAATTTGGGTCAACAGTGCAAGGAGGAGTCTTAAGCAGAGTAAACCCTAACTTGTTCTTGAGCTCCAAGGGTCTTGTGATGAGAAAATGTTGAGGCAATGGGAGGGAAAATTTTGGGGTACAACACCAGCCTACTTCATTCCTTCGAATCTGCCTTCTTTGCCAGCTTCAAAGTCCAATTTGAATCTATTTAGAACATTCCCTATTAGACAACTTCGACTTGGCCTTGTGATGAGTCTAAGTTCTGATTCGAAGTGTCCATAACTTCCTTCATCAAAGCATCTTAGATTAAGAGAAACTCTGCACTGAAATTCCATTCGAAGGTCATTTCGTTCTGATGTTCTGATTGAGGTAAAGCATGAAGTTCCAGTCGAAGGACCCTCTGAAGTACTAGTCGAAGCATTGTGAAATTGACTTGATCGAAGGGGTCCAGCGCTCAATCGAAGACTTGCACACCAAAGCTTGATCGAAGGGTTCCAAACACCTAATCGAAGCTTACTAATCAAAGCCTGATCGAAGAGCGCCAAATGCCTAATCGAAGACTGGTGAGTCAAGCCTGTATCGAAGTATTTTGGATACCCAATCGAAGACTTTTCCCAGATGCCAATCGAAAGACACTTTGTTCATCTTCAAAAAACTTTATTTTCGTTAGGCAAGTGTTTGTGACCAACCGTGTAAGGGAAGACCTTTGAAAACATGAGAGGGCAAATTTTGGGGTACAACAGTTGCCCCTGTTCAATTTTCTTAAACCTGAGGATATAGATTGGCTTTCGAGCCTTTCGTGATCCGAAGGTGGAAGATAATTAAACACTAGAGTGCCCAGAAATTTGCACTCATATGGTGTAGTATCAGCATTGTGATGTCGGAAATGGGCTTACAGATGCCATTTGGAGAGATGATGGATAGTTGTTGGAGATGGGCTTAAAGATGCCATCCAGAAATGATTGCTGGACTGTATTTGAATGAGTGACAGAATTACATCCGAATCTGGATCGTATCTGGACTGTTATTTGAAGGTCTCTGATTGCCTGTCATTAACTGGAAGAAATAAATCTAGCCAGAGAGGTCTTTTTTGATAATGATGTGTGATGAAGGAATCTGAGACGATTGCTACTCCAAACAGATGATGAAGGAATCAATTACTACCTCAGCAGGATGATGAAGGAATCTTGGACGATTACTACCTCAGTAGGATGATGAAGGAATCTTGGATGATTACTACAACAGCAGGATGATGAAGAAATCTTGGATGACTTCTACCTCAGCAGGATGGTGAAGGAATCTTGGATGACTTCTACCTCAGCAGGATGATGAAGGAATCTTGGACGATTACTACCTCAGCAGGATGATGAAGGAATCTTGGACGATTACTACCTCAACAGGATGATGAAGGAATCTTGGATGACTTCTACCTCAGTAGGATGATGAAGGAATCTTGGATGATTACTACCTCAGCAGGATGGTGAAGGAATCTTGGATGACTTCTACCTCAGCAGGATGATGAAGGAATCTTGGACGATTACTACCTCAGCAGGATGGTGAAGGAATCTTGGATGACTTCTACCTCATCAGGATGATGAAGGAATCTTGGACAATTACTACCTCAGCAGGATGATGAAGGAATCTTGGATGATTACTACCTCAGCAGGATGATGAAGGAATCTTGGATGACTACTACCTCAGCAGGATGATGAAGGAATCTTGGGCGACTACTACAACAGCAGGATGGTGAAGGAATCTTGGATGACTTCTACCTCAGCAGGATGATGAAGGAATCTTGGATGACTACTACCTCAGCCGGATGATGAAGGAATCTTGGATGACTACTACCTCAGCAGGATGATGAAGGAATCTTGGATGACTTCTACCTCAGCAGGATGATGAAGGAATCTTGGACGATTACTACAGAAGCAGGATGGTGAAGGAATCTTGGATGACTTCTACCTCAGCGGGATGATGAAGGAATCTTGGATGACTACTACCTCAACAGGATGATGAAGGAATCTTGGGCGACTACTACAACAGCAGGATGGTGAAGGAATTTTGGATGATTACTACCTCAACAGGATGATGAAGGAATCTTGGACGATTACTACCTCAACAGGATGATGAAGGAATCTTGGATGACTTCTACCTCAGCAGGATGATGAAGGAATCTTGGATGATTACTACCTCAGCAGGATGGTGAAGGAATCTTGGACAATTACTACCTCATCAGGATGATGAAGGAATCTTGGACAATTACTACCTCAGCAGGATGATGAAGGAATCTTGGATGATTACTACCTCAGCAGAATGATGAAGGAATCTTGGATGACTACTACCTCAGCAGGATGATGAAGGAATCTTGGGCGACTACTACAACAGCAGGATGGTGAAGGAATCTTGGATGACTTCTACCTCAGCAGGATGATGAAGGAATCTTGGATGACTACTACCTCAGCCGTATGATGAAGGAATCTTGGATGACTACTACCTCAGCAGGATGATGAAGGAATCTTGGATGATTTCTACCTCAGCAGGATGATGAAGGAATCTTGGACGATTACTACAGAACCAGGATGGTGAAGGAATCTTGGATGACTTCTACCTCAGCGGGATGATGAAGGAATCTTGGATGACTACTACCTCAACAGGATGATGAAGGAATCTTGGGCGACTACTACAACAGCAGGATGGTGAAGGAATCTTGGATGACTTCTACCTCAGCAGGATGATGAAGGAATCTTGGATGACTACTACCTCAGCAGGATGATGAAGGAATCTTGGGCGACTACTACAACAACAGGATGGTGAAGGAATCTTCGATGACTTCTACCTCAACAGGGTGATGAAGGAATCTTGGATGACTACTACCTCAACAGGATGATGAAGGAATCTTGGACGATTACTACCTCAGCTGGATGATGAAGGAATCTTGGATGACTACTACCTCAGCCGGATGATGAAGGAATCTTGGATGACTACTACCTCAGCAGGATGATGAAGGAATCTTGGATGACTTCTACCTCAGCAGGATGATGAAGGAATCTTGGACGATTACTACAGAAGCAGGATGGTGAAGGAATCTTGGATGACTTCTACCTCAGTGGGATGATGAAGGAATCTTGGATGACTACTACCTCAGCAGGATGATGAAGGAATCTTGGGCGACTACTACAACAGCATGATGGTGAAGGAATTTTGGACAATTACTACCTCAGCAGGATGATGAAGGAATCTTGGATGACTACTACCTCAGCAGGATGATGATGGAATCTTGGACGATTACTACCTCAGCAGGATGGTGAAGGAATCTTGGATGACTTCTACCTCATCAGGATGATGAAGGAATCTTGGACAATTACTACCTCATCAGGATGATGAAGGAATCTTGGACAATTACTACCTCAGCAGGATGATGAAGGAATCTTGGATGATTACTACCTCAGCAGGATGATGAAGGAATCTTGGATGACTACTACCTCAGCAGGATGATGAAGGAATCTTGGGCGACTACTACAACAGCAGGATGGTGAAGGAATCTTGGATGACTTCAACCTCAGCAGGATGATGAAGGAATCTTGGATGACTACTACCTCAGCCGGATGATGAAGGAATCTTGGATGACTACTACCTCAGCAGGATGATGAAGGAATCTTGGATGACTTCTACCTCAGCAGGATGATGAAGGAATCTTGGACGATTACTACAGAAGCAGGATGGTGAAGGAATCTTGGATGACTTCTACCTCAGCGGGATGATGAAGGAATCTTGGATGACTACTACCTCGACAGGATGATGAAGGAATCTTGGGCGACTACTACAACAGCAGGATGGTGAAGGAATCTTGGATGACTTCTACCTCAGCAGGATGATGAAGGAATCTTGGATGACTACTACCTCAGCCGTATGATGAAGGAATCTTGGATGACTACTACCTCAGCAGGATGATGAAGGAATCTTGGATGATTTCTACCTCAGCAGGATGATGAAGGAATCTTGGACGATTACTACAGAACCAGGATGGTGAAGGAATCTTGGATGACTTCTACCTCAGCGGGATGATGAAGGAATCTTGGATGACTACTACCTCAACAGGATGATGAAGGAATCTTGGGCGACTACTACAACAGCAGGATGGTGAAGGAATCTTGGATGACTTCTACCTCAGCAGGATGATGAAGGAATCTTGGATGACTACTACCTCAGCAGGATGATGAAGGAATCTTGGGCGACTACTACAACAACAGGATGGTGAAGGAATCTTCGATGACTTCTACCTCAACAGGGTGATGAAGGAATCTTGGATGACTACTACCTCAACAGGATGATGAAGGAATCTTGGACGATTACTACCTCAGCTGGATGATGAAGGAATCTTGGATGACTACTACCTCAGCCGGATGATGAAGGAATCTTGGATGACTACTACCTCAGCAGGATGATGAAGGAATCTTGGATGACTTCTACCTCAGCAGGATGATGAAGGAATCTTGGACGATTACTACAGAAGCAGGATGGTGAAGGAATCTTGGATGACTTCTACCTCAGTGGGATGATGAAGGAATCTTGGATGACTACTACCTCAGCAGGATGATGAAGGAATCTTGGGCGACTACTACAACAGCATGATGGTGAAGGAATTTTGGACAATTACTACCTCAGCAGGATGATGAAGGAATCTTGGATGACTACTACCTCAGCAGGATGATGATGGAATCTTGGACGATTACTACCTCAGCAGGATGGTGAAGGAATCTTGGATGACTTCTACCTCATCAGGATGATGAAGGAATCTTGGACAATTACTACCTCATCAGGATGATGAAGGAATCTTGGACAATTACTACCTCAGCAGGATGATGAAGGAATCTTGGATGATTACTACCTCAGCAGGATGATGAAGGAATCTTGGATGACTACTACCTCAACAGGATGATGAAGGAATCTTGGGCGACTACTACAACAGCAGGATGGTGAAGGAATCTTGGATGACTTCAACCTCAGCAGGATGATGAAGGAATCTTGGATGACTACTACCTCAGCCGGATGATGAAGGAATCTTGGATGACTACTACCTCAGCAGGATGATGAAGGAATCTTGGATGACTTCTACCTCAGCAGGATGATGAAGGAATCTTGGACGATTACTACAGAAGCAGGATGGTGAAGGAATCTTGGATGACTTCTACCTCAGCGGGATGATGAAGGAATCTTGGATGACTACTACCTCGACAGGATGATGAAGGAATCTTGGGCGACTACTACAACAGCAGGATGGTGAAGGAATCTTGGATGACTTCTACCTCAGCAGGATGATGAAGGAATCTTGTATGACTACTACCTCAGCAGGATGATGAAGGAATCTTGGGCGACTACTACAACAGCAGGATGGTGAAGGAATTTTGGATGATTACTACCTCAACAGGATGATGAAGGAATCTTGGACGATTACTACCTCAACAGGATGATGAAGGAATCTTGGATGACTTCTACCTCAGCAGGATGATGAAGGAATCTTGGATGATTACTACCTCAGCAGGATGGTGAAGGAATCTTGGACAATTACTACCTCATCAGGATGATGAAGGAATCTTGGACAATTACTACCTCAGCAGGATGATGAAGGAATCTTGGATTATTACTACCTCAGCAGAATGATGAAGGAATCTTGGATGACTACTACCTCAGCAGGATGATGAAGGAATCTTGGGCGACTACTACAACAGCAGGATGGTGAAGGAATCTTGGATGACTTCTACCTCAGTAGGATGATGAAGGAATCTTGGATGACTACTATCTCAGCCGGATGATGAAGGAATCTTGGATGACTACTACCTCAGCAGGATGATGAAGGAATCTTGGATGATTTCTACCTCAGCAGGATGATGAAGGAATCTTGGACGATTACTACAGAACCAGGATGGTGAAGGAATCTTGGATGACTTCTACCTCAGCGGGATGATGAAGGAATCTTGGATGACTACTACCTAAGCAGGATGATGAAGGAATCTTGGGCGACTACTACAACAGCAGGATGGTGAAGGAATCTTGGATGACTTCTACCTCAGCAGGATGATGAAGGAATCTTGGATGACTACTACCTCAGCAGGATGATGAAGGAATCTTGGGCGACTACTACAACAACAGGATGGTGAAGGAATCTTCGATGACTTCTACCTCAACAGGATGATGAAGGAATCTTGGATGACTACTACCTCAACAGGATGATGAAGGAATCTTGGACGATTACTACCTCAGCTGGATGATGAAGGAATCTTGGATGACTACTACCTCAGCCGGATGATGAAGGAATCTTGGATGACTACTACCTCAGCAGGATGATGAAGGAATCTTGGATGACTTCTACCTCAGCAGGATGATGAAGGAATCTTGGACGATTACTACAGAAGCAGGATGGTGAAGGAATATTGGATGACTTCTACCTCAGTGGGATGATGAAGGAATCTTGGATGACTACTACCTCAGCAGGATGATGAAGGAATCTTGGGCGACTACTACAACAGCATGATGGTGAAGGAATTTTGGACGATTACTACCTCAGCAGGATGATGAAGGAATCTTGGATGACTACTACCTCAGCAGGATGATGATGGAATCTTGGACGATTACTACCTCAGCAGGATGGTGAAGGAATCTTGGATGACTTCTACCTCATCAGGATGATGAAGGAATCTTGGACAATTACTACCTCATCAGGATGATGAAGGAATCTTGGACAATTACTACCTCAGCAGGATGATGAAGGAATCTTGGATGATTACTACCTCAGCAGGATGATGAAGGAATCTTGGATGACTACTACCTCAGCAGGATGATGAAGGAATCTTGGGCGACTACTACAACAGCAGGATGGTGAAGGAATCTTGGATGACTTCAACCTCAGCAGGATGATGAAGGAATCTTGGATGACTACTACCTCAGCCGGATGATGAAGGAATCTTGGATGACTACTACCTCAGCAGGATGATGAAGGAATCTTGGATGACTTCTACCTCAGCAGGATGATGAAGGAATCTTGGACGATTACTACAGAAGCAGGATGGTGAAGGAATCTTGGATGACTTCTACCTCAGCGGGATGATGAAGGAATCTTGGATGACTACTACCTCGACAGGATGATGAAGGAATCTTGGGCGACTACTACAACAGCAGGATGGTGAAGGAATCTTGGATGACTTCTACCTCAGCAGGATGATGAAGGAATCTTGTATGACTACTACCTCAGCAGGATGATGAAGGAATCTTGGGCGACTACTACAACAACAGGATGGTGAAGGAATCTTCGATGACTTCTACCTCAGCAGGATGATGAAGGAATCTTAGATGACTACTACCTCAACAGGATGATGAAGGAATCTTGGACGATTACTACCTCAGCTGGATGATGAAGGAATCTTGGATGACTACTACCTCAGCAGGATGATGAAGGAAACTTGGACGATTACTACCTCAGCTGGATGATGAAGGAATCATGGATGACTACAACCTCAGCAGGATAATGAAGGAATCTTGGGCGACTACTACAACAGCAGGATGGTGAAGGAATCTTGGATGACTTCTACCTCAGCAGGATGATGAAGGAATCTTGGATGACTACTACCTCAGCAGGATGATGAAGGAATCTTGGATGACTACTACCTCAGCAGGATGAGGAAGGAATCTTGGATGACTTCTACCTCAGCAGGACGATGAAGGAATCTTGGACGATTACTACCTCAGCAGGATGGTGAAGGAATCTTGGATGACTTCTACCTCAGCGGGATGATGAAGGAATCTTGGATGACTACTACCTCAACAGGATGATGAAGGAATCTTGGAGGATTACTACCTCAACAGGATGATGAAGGAATCTTGGATGACTTCTACCTCAGTAGGATGATGAAGGAATCTTGCACGATTATTACCTCAATAGGATGATGAAGGAATCTTGGACGATTACTACCTCAGCAGGATGATGAAGGAATCTTGGATGACTTCTACCTCAGCAGGATGATGAAGGAATCTTGGACGATTACTACCTCAGCAGGATGGTGAATGAATCTTGGATGACTTCTACCTCAGTAGGATGATGAAGGAATCTTGGACGATTACTACCTCAGCAGGATGGTGAAGGAATCTTGGATAACTTCTTCCTCAGCAGGATGATGAAGGAATCTTGGATGACTTCTACCTCAGCAGGAAATGAAGGAATCTTTGACGACTGCTACTCCAAAAGGTAATGAGTTTTATATGTCGATCGATCTTTCCTGAAAAGGTAAAGAGTGAGTTGTATGCAATGTCATGATGTATGCATTGTGTAATGATGTTCTCAAAATAAATGAGATTTATGTTATATGTATTTTGTATGCATATGCTATGAATGTTATTGAAATGCAATTTTGTCTTGGAGAATAAATTCTTGACAAGTGTTGGGGAGCTATTAAATCCTGGACTGCTGTTGAAGAGTAGGTATGTCTTCAAGCTTTTCTTAGAATGTTTCCACTGAGGATCCTTGTTTTGTTGAGGAGAACTCCGTTGGGGAAAGTTGTAAACTCTGTGGAGAGTATTGATTCATTCTTGGGGAACAAGTTCAGGAGTCTCGCTTGTCCGTTGCTCTACTGGGGAGTCATACTTAAACTGACATCTGTTCGGGTCCAGGTTTCACAGTAACTTGCTGGGGATTGTAGAGTAGTCTACTAGGGAAGAGGAGTTGTGGTCCTTTAATTTGTAGTAGTCGGCGAGGCAAACTCAAGCTGGGGATTTCTGCCATTTATTAGAGAAATAAACCCTGTTACCGGTCTGCTAGAGAGGTGACATCTTTGTTGGGGGAAGTCCTCGAGGATTCTTGAGGTTGATTCAGCTGGGGAAAGGTTTTTAGAGATTAAACCCTTGCTGGTAGTCATCCTATGAGAAGGATTTTGGGGAGATTTGTCATTGCCCCTAGTAGCAAGTGTTTGTGACATTGCCAGAAAATGTTTAATTGTACGTAACCCTTCACTGAGATTGATGTTCAATGCCCCAAGTGACGGAGATGGAGACTTGCCCCTGGTTACTCTGCACTTCTTCAGGGATTTCTTGAAATCTTGACTAGACTGCCCCAGGTGTGCTGGATAGTGACATGTCGAGTCCCCCTGTTGATAGGAGATTCGTCAATGGAAGTGTCATCCTTCTTGAATTGATTTTCTTCACTGAGAGAGCTTTTGTTCACTGGATATTCATTGTGTGAATTTCTCCGCTGTTAAACAAATAGCCATATGCAAACAATGATATTCAAGTGATGCCAAGTTTATGTTTGCCTTGAAGTTTTTTTTTTTTTGAAAATGCGTTTTTTAGCAGAAACTTTTTATAAGACAAATTCAACACAAGATTTAGGGCAAAGCCTTACAGGAGTCAGGATACCTTTTGTAACAATATGCTTTTGAACTAACCCATGCTTCAATTAGGACTTTTGAAGGGTTGTAACGTGGCTTGGTTCACGGTTTAAGAAACAAAGGATAAAGGCTCAAAGTATATTTGTACCCACCCGCTCTTCGTGATGTTCTTCAATCCTAAACTCAGTTAATTGTGCGTCGAACTCTATTCGAATTTGGAACGATGTTTTGGTGATGGTTCACACAAGTTGGATTTTGGAAGGCAGTCATCATTTCATTTTTTTTTGCAACATTTTTCATGTTGTCGAGGATTTGGAATGACCTCGTTCTTTTGATTTATTATCTCTAACTTTTGCCTGACTGTTTCTGTTTTCGAGATTACAGTCAGTGGGATGCCCCAACTTTCTTAAGCCTCCTTTATAGGTTTTGTCTCAGTGGGTTTTTCTCTTTTGAGAGATTGACTACCTATGAGATAAGGAACCACCACTGTCTCTTGATTCTAGAGGAATGCTTTTGATGTCATTCGTTGTATTATGAACTGAGAGTTTTGCGACTTCAATGCGCATCTTTTGAATTAACTGAGAGACTACCCTGCCCCAGGTTTAAATTAAAGGTTTCAATTTGTGTTTAAAATAGAAACTCCTACTTCTTTGGCTCGAAGGGGTTGACTAGGGATTATCTTCCTTATAACTCCAGTGTTTAGGATTTGAAAGAAACGCCTGTACATCGTCAGCAAGGTCTGTCCAAAAGCATACTGGATGAGATTATGGCATTGTTTCGTCATCCTCCCTCTAAAGACTTGTAACTTTTAGCAAGAGTTGAATGTCATAAGGATAGTAAAAAGCATAGTTTAAATGTAATGAAAGGATGAATTCAAGACAAACATATGCAATGCATTAATGAAACAGAGTTTGACATTAATAGATAATTGTTTGAATAACAAAAGAAATTACAACTTGAAAATTCAAATGAAACAAAGACATTCTCAATGATTTAGCATAGGATCAGTGATCACATTTGGGGTCTTCGGAGGGTCAAACTTGATCTCCTTGGCATCAATCAAGTCTTGGATCTTGTTCTTCAAAGTCCAACAGTTGTTTGTGTCATGTCCCAGACTGTCAGAGTGGTATGCACACCTTTCATTGGGATTGTACCTTGGGGAGGCTATGTTGGGATTCTTAGGAGGGTCCCTTAACGTCACCAGATTCAACATCAACAGGTGTTGTAAAGCCTGAGACAACGACATGTTGAGCTTGGTAAATTGCCTCTTGGGCATATTTGGCTTACTCTGATCAACCTGTTGTTCTTGGCAAGGTTGTTGTTGGACCCGTGAGGTAGTAGCAACTTGGAGAGGTCTATTCTTCATCAAACCAAACCTTTGACTTCTCGGAAGTTGATTAATGACTTGGTCCCCGACCTTGACTATTTGCTTCATGTTGTTGTATCTGTCTTGATGAAGCTGGTTTATCATGGTTCTCAACTCTTCTTGTTCCCGAGCTAAGCCTTGGATAAGAGCCATCTGCCCCAACATTTGGGTTTTCATGGCACTGAACTCAGCTTGCAGTTGTTCCAGTCGTTCGTCCTTATTGTCTTCAGGACTTTTCTTGACCAAATTCCCCATGAGGAGTGTTCTCAACTCTTCCTGCCCCTTGGATAGGTTTAGGAAGATTTCCCTGAACTGGGTCTCTTGAGTATGAAGATCTTGGTTGTCTTGTTGGAGAGCCATTGCTGAAATAAACAGCGCGAACATGAGAGACCTGTACTGGAAGACCTGTTATGCAATGATATATATGATATATGTATGCAATGTTTTCAAGGATCTCGCAGGGTAAACAAGAAATCATTAGAATTTGAATCTTGTAGCTTTGATTGAAGGAACTTCATGTTGTTAAGAGTCCTTCTTCAAGAGTCAAGCTCACCATATCGAGTGGGTCATAGCCCCTGACTCAAGTTGTCGTGTTTTGATCTCTAGACGACCTTGGCTAGAGGAAAATAAATCCCCTTTGCCCCTTGCTGGACATTTGATTTACCATAACCTGCATCACAAGCCCTTGAGATCCTTGAAATGGTTAAGGAAATGTTAAGGCATGATGTTATGATGTGTATGATATGCGTTTAAGCAAAAGTGTGAAGTGATGTAAGTAAACCCTGCAATAAATCCAAATTATCGGATAAGGACTGTAAACAAAACCTGCAAGGAACTCATGTTGTCAGATAACAAGAATGTGCAAGTAGTTCAAGTTTGAAGGCACACAAGTCACACAAACAGCCTTAAGTTTAGGCTGGCATGGAGTTTAGGTACTACCCTCAATCAGTCATAATTCCAGTTTAGCAACCTTTTCTTGCGACCGAAATCATCGCGAGAGTTTAGTCTCAATGAGTGTAGCATACTGCTACTGTTCTATGGCCAAGTTGGTCAATTTAAGGTTCTAAGGTCAGTTGGTGCTTAATGACTCCTTAGAAGACCCATATTCTCCTCGTTTCAACACAAGGTATATCGGTACAGACTAAGGTGCCACACCAACGTAGCTACTACTTCATCCGTGTCGGTATACGCCGGACAGATCCCTCACAGTTTATTGCTACTTACCTAAAGGGTATCTCCAGATCCGGGTTAGGATCTGTAGAACTCCGATACAAGCCCACAAAATTAAAGCATACAAATCATACAATTGAAACATAGTGATCTAATCCTAAGGTACACCCCACTTATATAGTCCCCAGCAGAGTCGCCAGTTCTGTGATAGGTGGGAATGAGAACTTACTGTTTTGGAATGCTGGTTCGCATTTGCGTTTGTTTTTGCAAAATGTCGCGGTAAGCAAGAGTCGCCACCGTCTTTTATTTTATCCAACAAGGAAAGGACAAAAGCATAGAAAAATTCCTTTTTGAGATTGTTTCTCGGGTTCGGGAGGTAGATTATAGAAAGGGAATGTGTTAGCACCCTTTCTATCCGTGGTTATCCACGGGCTCTTAGGTACTTTCTCACTATGTTTTCAAAAGTTTGCTTTTCTTTGTGTTTGTGGGTTTTGAAAAGAGTTTTGTTTTTGAAGAGAGTGTAAGTGCGAAAAGTTTGGTTTTGTTTTAAAAGGAGCAAGTACTTAAGAACATCTACCTACTCAAAAAGGAACTAAACTGTGCAAATGTCCTTTAGACAATGCTATCCCACTATTGAGGAGTAGGTAGCATCGTCGTTGGAGTTTTCGGGTCAATTCGATTTAAGGGACGTGTGGTCACTAAAGCAATGTTAGGATGCCTTAGAGGTAACCCTAATGTCTTAGATCATTTTTCCGAGGCAACCGTTTCTAGGAAACTTATGATCTTTGGACAAAAGGGCGACCTCTAAAACATCCTATACTCAATGACCACGTTCGAGGCAACCAAGTGAGGCGTACCCTAAGAGTGACATGTACGAGTGTGTCAATTTTCAGTTTATATTATCTTTGTACATCTCATGGTGAGCTACTGTTAATTTTAAGTCAAGATAGATCTTGTCATGCAATCCTAGTTAGCATACATCTAAACAGTTAATATATGTACAGGAATTTAAAGTGCGGGAATTGTAAATCCTACGCTATTACAAGGCTTCGGGGAGGGGGATTATTTACATGTCCAAAATTGGGGGAATAAAGCAGTAAAGTGTAAAAGTCTTAGTTAAGCTATTACAAACCAGTAGGCAATTACAATAAAATAAACGCGCGCGAATCTGAAAATAACCTCTAAAAATCCTAAGAATAAAATCTTTTTGTTGTTTTCTTTTATTTTGGGAAAATGATCTAAATCTTCTTAATTTTAGTTTTTTTTTAGAAAATGTTAAGATAATTAAATGATTAATTGACAAAGTTAATTTAATAGAAAAAACTAGCCTAATGTTTTTGTGGTTTTTCTTTTTAATTGATTTTATGTTAATTAAAAAAAAGAAATAAAATAGTCAAAACAAAGATGAAATCGAAGGAACAGTCAGTAAATAAAGAAAGGTATAATTCTGGAGGCCTGGATCGAAAGAGGTGCGGGCTGTCTTTCGATCCAGTGAAGAGGCTTGATCGAAGGTGCATGAGGGGCTACACTTTGGGGGTGTTCGATCTGGATATGTCATCCTTCGATCTGGGAACACTGGATCCAGTTCGAAACTAAGCTGCTAAGCTTCGAAGCTCTGAACAAAATTCTGAGAAGATATTTCCTGCAAAACGAGACAAATATTAAAGATCCAGGGGGGACTTTACCCCCCTGATTCGAATCTCCTCCCAATTCGAATCCTTCCTCAATTTGAATCTGCTGAATCTGGGCCTGGGTTTGTTTTATCCTGAGATTCGAAGGAGAAACTTAGATTGTGCCCCAACAATGGCACGATTTCATCTTTGCGCTTCAGCTTACATGCAACATAATCAGTAATAACAAGAATACATATGCAATGTGTATTTAAATGTCATGAAGGTGCAATTTTGGTTTTGCAAACCCTTACCAATTAAAGATGTATGATCTGTGGCTCTGGGTGTGGAGATCTTCGCTGAATGGCTGCTTTGGCTTGGATTACTTATGAAAATGCTGATAACCTTTGGTGGGTTTGTGGGCAGCGTATCTCCAAATCCTCCCTGTTTCTTTTTCTCCTTTTTTCGTTCTCCCTGGCACTGTATGTTGGCTCTTGTATTTATAGGAGTATGATGGTCTAGTAACGGCAAGAGACAACCAATTAAATAGGCCTTTAAAGCCATGAGACAAGAATCAGACATATTAAAAGATTTCCTTTTTTGAAATATTCATGTCTCTTTGGAATCTTGAATGAACCTGGACACCTTTGATTTTCGAATGCCTCCAGGCCATGCTCTTCGATTGGTCTTGAGTTGCCTCCTTCGAATGGACTTCTTATGTGCCCTTCGAATGGGCCTTCTGAATGCTTCTTCAAATGGACCTTTTGAATGTTCTTCGAATGACCCTTTGAATGCTTCTCTTTGATAGCTTCAAAGTCCCAAATCGAATTACTCCAGCTTCAATTGCATAGCCCCCTTCGATTGAGCCCCCCTCTGCTTCGATTGCTTGATTAAAAAAGGATCACCCTGGTCGAATCAACTCTTGTAGGGTTGGGAGCAAACAAGGCAAGAATCTGGCCTTTAATTCAAATAATTGAGTCCACAATCAGCATTTAATTATTTCTATATTTGCAAGGGACACATGCCATTGTGAACTTTGGGTGAACCTGGACAGGTTATGATATGTGTTTTTGCTTAGTCATGCCAACCTACTTCATTCCTTCGAATCAGCCTTCTTTTCCAGCTTCAAAGTCCAATTCGAATCTATTTAGAACATTCCCTATTAGACAACTTCGACTTGGCCTTGTGATGAGTCTAAGTTCTGATTCGAAGTGTCCAGAACTTCCTTCATCAAAGCATCTTAGATTAAGAGAAACTTTGCACTGAAATGCCATTCGAAGGTCATTTCGTTCTGATGTTCTGATTGAGGTAAAGCATGAAGTTCCAGTCGAAGGACCCTCTGAAGTACTAGTCGAAGCATTGTGAAATTGACTTGATCGAAGGGGTCCAGCGCTCAATCGAAGACTTACACACCAAAGCTTGATCGAAGGGTTCCAAACACCTAATCGAAGCTTACTAATCAAAGCCTGATCGAAGAGCGCCAAATGCCCAATCGAAGACTGGTGAGTCAAGCCTGTATCGAAGTATTTTGGATACCCAATCGAAGACTTTTCCCAGATGCCAATCGAAAGACACTTTGTTCATCTTCAAAAAACTTTATTTTCGTCAGGCAAGTGTTTGTGACCAACCATGTAAGGGAAGACCTTTGAAAACATGAGAGGGCAAATTTTGGGGTTCAACAATCTCGAAAAAGGAATTTTTCTGTGCTTTTGTCCTTTCCTTGTTGGATAAAATAAAAGTCGGTGGCGACTCTTGCTTACCGCGACATTTTGCGAAAATAAACGCAAAACGCGAACCAGCATTCCAAAATAGTCAGTTCTCTTCCCACCGTATCACAGAACTGGCGACTCTGCTGGGGATACTATAAGTGAGGTGTACCTTAGGATTAGATCATTGTGTTTTAAATTGTTTGCTTTGTATGATTTATATTTGTGGGCTTATATCGGAGTTCTATAGATCCTAACCCGGATCTGGGGATACCCTTTAAGTAAGTAGCAATAAACTGTGAGGGAACTGTATGGCGTAGACCGATACGGTTGAAGCAGTAGCTACATTGGTGTGGCACTTTAGATTGTACCGATATCCCTTGTGTTGGAACGAGGAGAATATGTGTCATCTAAGGGGTCATTAAGCACCAGCTGACCTTAGAACCTTTAAATTGACCAACTTGGCCATAGAACAGTAGCAGTATGCTACACTCATTGAGACTAAACTCTCGTGATGATTCCGGCCGCAAGAAAAGGTTGCTAAACTGGAATTATGACTGATCGAGGGTAGTCAGTGATATTGAGATCCTCTAGAACCCGATTACTATTTTTAGGATAGGTTTAAACCAACTGAACTGAAAGAGGGTAGTACCTAAGCTCCTTGCCAGCCTGAAATCTAAGGGCTCTCTGTGTGACTTGTGTTCCTTTACCATGTTTGCTTTTTGTGGATACTTGTGGTGTGCTTTCTATCATGACATCATGACATCATAACATTGCATACATCTTGCATTGGACTAACCTATTTCAAAGACAGGAGGGATTCATCTTTGCTCTGTTTTATAGGTCATCATGATGCCCATGCGTAAGAATACCATCCAGATCAACTTTGTCCAGGTTCCCACCTTGCTTAAGGAACTGGTTGCAAAGATGCCTGATACTACTTCCTTCGTCAGGAGACATGGTTATCTTCTCAGTTTGGTCACCTCCAAATTAGACGAGCAGATGATGAGTGTCCTAGTCCAGTTCTATGATCCACTCTACCATTGTTTTACTTTCCAGGACTACCAGCTGGTTCCCACCTTAGAAGAGTTCTCTGAGCTGCTCGGTATCTCTGTTATGGAGCAGACCCCGTTTACTGGTTGGGAGAAGATTCTTAGGCCCAAAGAGATTGCTGCAACCATTCATTTGACCAAGGATGAGATAATGACTAATTGGGAGACTAGAAGTGGAGCAAAGGGATTTCTGACTAAGTTCTTGGTAGGTAAAGCTAATTATTTCTGGGATAGTCTAGACTTCAAGGCATTCGAGGATATTCTGGCTCTTCTAATATACAGCTTGGTATTGTTTCCGAACTCTGACTCCTTTGTTGATGTTAATGCGGTGAAAATCTTCATCTCTCGGAATCCGGTACCCACTCTCTTGGGTGACATTCTTCATCAGCTCTATGCTCGTACCGCCCGAAAGCGGGGAACCTTGATGTGCTGTGCTCCCTTATTGGCAAGGTGGTTTATTTCGTACCTTCCCAAGTCAGTGCTGAAGAATAAAGAAGGCATGGGCTGGGCTTATAGGGTTATGTCTCTCTCGCATAATGACATCATCTGGACTCTCAAGGGTATGGACGAGGTGACTATCATTGATCATGTGGGGAATACCCCAATGTTCCACTGCTAGGAACCCATGGAGGAATTTCTTACAACCCATGCTTAGCTCTACGTCAGTTCGGACGTGCCATAAGAGAAGGACCTCATGAGATGCTAATGCCTAGTATCATATTTGATTTTCAAGGGGATAGCGACGAGCAACGTCGCAAATTCATAAGGGCTTGGGATAGAGTTCACCAATCTGATCCACATGAGCTGGGCCCAAAGACTTCACTTCCGATGGAGCCATATCTCATATGGGTCCGTATCCGTGCCCAAAAGTTGGGTATGCCATATGAAGCCGTCCGGCCTGTCACTCTTGAAGTTGCTAATGAAGAAGGGGTTCTTCCAACTATTCTCCATCCTTACATGCCCACTGACATTGGGGCGCTGAAAAGGTCTTGGATGCAGCTGGGGGAAGAACGGGATTCTTACCGAGAGAAGTTCAACGAGCAAGAGCAGAAGATCTAGAGGCTAACTAGGCAGTTGGAGAACGAGCGGATTCTCAACGACTATGTCCGCACTGATAAGAAGAGACCATGGGAGCGTTGATTGACCTTTGATTGTTTCTTTTCCAGTTTTCATTTACTTTTCAGTTTTCATTTGAACAATTTGAATTTTGAAGTTTTTCTAATAAAGTGTGTTTCCTTTATGGTTTACAAATTTGAATCTCTTGATTGTCTTTGAAATCATAATCATACACATTTCATCCCATGCACTTCATAAAACAGGTACCCATTACAGGTCTCTTATCTTCTTCGCTGTTTATTTCAGCACTCATCATGTCTGCTGAACCTTCAACTGAGCAAGTCATCAAGGCCCTCCAGGCCCAGAATGCCCAATTCCAAGAGCTGTTCATGAATCTGGCTAAGGGTCAGCAAGACCTGAAGACCCTGATTCTGAAAGAGAAGAAGAAGAAGAAGAAGAAGAGGACAATCATGTTTAACACAGGACACCGGTTTGGAAATAGGCTTCAAAATGAAGTTGATTTGACCACCTCATCTGGAGGGAAAGATAGTCAAGAGGAAAGGAGGGCTCCTAGCCCTGTGGTCTCCGACAACAAGACAGACTTCGATGAAGAACAGTATCCTCTGGCCGAGGATAGATACAAGTAGCTGGAAGACCGATTGAATGCTATGGAAGTTCATAAGGTGCCTGGTATGGACTTTGGTGATCTAGGTCTATCATCTGGGGTAGTGATTCCCCACAAATTCAAGGCACCCGCCTTTGCTAAGTATGACGGAGTTTCTTGTCCGAAGCTGCATCTCCGGTCATATGTAAGGAAGATTCAGCCGTACACTGCTGATAAGAACCTATGGATCCATTTCTTTCAAGACAGTCTCTCAGGGACTCAGCTTGAGTGGTTCTATCAGTTAGACGAAGCCAGTATCCGCAGTTGGGAAGATTTGGCTACTTCTTTCTACAGGCAGTATCAGTACAACTCCGACCTTGCTCCTACGCGTACCCAACTCCAGGGTATGTCAATGGGGATGGGTGAAGGATTCAAAGATTATGCTCAGAAGTGGAGGGACCTCGCCGAGAGAGTACAACCACCCTTGGCTGATCGGGAGCTTGTGGACATGTTTCTGGGGACCCTGTCTGGTCCATTTTTTAACCATCTGATTGGAAGCTCTTCATCTGGGTTTACAGAGCTTATTTTGACCGGTGAGAGGATTGAGGTTGGTATTAAGGCTGGTAAGATACAGAAGGGTGCCTCATCGAGCACCGAGAAGAAGCCATTTAAGAAAGAGTCCAGTGTTGTCTACAGTACGAGAAGGCAGAATAGACCTGAACACCGCCAAGCTGTTAATGCGGTTGTTATTTCAAAACCTGCTGGTGCTCCGCAGCACAACAATCAACAAAAGGATGAGAGACCTCAAAGGAAATTCACTCGTCTCAGCATGACCTTATCTCAAATTCTGCCACAATTGCTGAAAACTAATCTGTTGATTCTAAAGGAAGCCCCAAAGAATTCAAATACAACATCACCCAGGTATAACCCTAATTCCCGCTGTGCTTATCACTCTGATAGCCCGGGGCATAATACAGATGATTGTTGGACTTTGAAGAGTAAGATACATGACTTAATTGATGCGAAGAAGATTGAGTTTGAGGCGCCAGAGAGGCCTAACATTGTGACTGCTCCTATGCCAAAGCATGGAGTAAATGCTGTAGAAGAAGACTCATTTGTGGTTTCCGTAAATGATATTGTTACCCCTCTGTTGACTGTAAAAAAGAACCTTTTGCTAGCCGGTTTATTTTCGGGCTATGACGAAGGTTGCCGTATACGTTCCGTTCTACCTACCGGTTGCCATCTCTTGAAGTCAGGTGTCCAACGCCTGATGGATAGTAAGGAAATTCTGTTTGAGAAGACTGTTGTTCCCTTAGTTCCTTCTGAAGAAGTTGCCATCATTACCATTCTCGACAGTTCTTCCAAGGCTCCCTCGAGGAAGCCTGTTAGAATTACACCTGTTCCGAGAATTGCGCCTGTGATCATCATTGTTTCGGGGCCCATCCCCTACACCTCTGATAAAGCTGTCCCTTGGCACTATGAGGCTGATGTTTATTTCCATGGAGTTAAGCAGGAGTCTGATGCTGATACTGATGTCAGCAATATTGTTGGACCTGCTAAAGTCACCCGCAGCGGAAGACTTTTCTCACCTGATATCTCTCTACCAACTGCCCGAAGACATGTTGTTATTACACCTGCCAGTGTACCTGCCACCATTCCTGTTCAAGTTCCTATTCTTACCCCTGTCACCGAGTCATCTGACACTCAGGGCAAAGTGATCACCACTAATGTGCCTGCCCAGACGGAGGCACCAAAGACGATTACTGTTGGAGCTTCTAAACAAGAGATGGAAGAGATTCCGAAAATCATCAAAAAGAGTGACTACAATGTAGTTGAGCAGCTGGGGCAAACCCCATCCAAGATTTCTATGTTGTCACTACTGCTATGCTCAGAGGCCCATGCCAAGGCTCTGATTACCTTCTTGAAGACTGCTCACGTACCACAAGAGATGTCAGCTGATCAGTTTACAGATTGCATGGCCAATTTGACCGCTGATAATGGGTTGGGTTTCTTTGACGCTGACTTGACCGCTAAGGGGAAGAATCACAACGATGCCCTGCATGTCTCCATTGAATGCAGGGGCACTACTCTTGCACACGTATTGGTGGATACTGGTTCCTCATTGAACGTCTTGCCCAAGAAAGCTCTAGAACGGTTGGATTGTGAAGGGTTGGAGCTAAAACCATGCAATATTGTCATCAGGGCCTTTGATGGGTCTAAAAGAATGGTACATGGAGAGGTTGATATCCCGATCAAGGTTGGTTCTCAAGTCTTCAACTCTACATTCTATGTGATGGACATTCGGACATCTTATTCTTGTTTGCTGGGTCGTCCATGGATCCACAAAGCTGGGGCTGTAACCTCAACACTCCACGAGAAGCTGAAGTACCCGGTCAAAGGGAAGATTATGACAGTACAAGGAGAAGAAGAGTACATGGTTATCCACCTCAACTCTTTCCAATATGTAGAGATGGATGGGGAGTTCATTGAGACCCCATTTCAGCATTTTGAAGAGGTTCCCCAGACACTAGCGTCAGCTGAGACCGTTGTTGAAGATTCTCCTATGAAGATGGCTTCCTTTAAGGATGTCCGGGCTGTTGTTGAGAAGGGTGAGTGTACAAATTGGGGCCGACTCCCCGATTTGACACAGAAGACTAACAAGTTTGGTTTGGGTTTCACTGCAGAAGCTCAAAGGACTGTTCGGAATGCACGAACCGGAAGACCTCCCGTGTTCATCAGCAACTCGGGAGTGAATGCCATTGAAGACGACGTGGAAGAATCTGAGTTCGACAACTGGATCTATCTTACGACCGACAGTGGACAATGCAACTGGACAGCAAAGGACTTCATCCTTATTACTTTTGTTACCCAGTAATGAAACTTCTGTTTTGAATATGTAACAGACAATGTTTTAAACTTTACGGCCCGGTGTCTTACCCGGGGCATCGTGGCTTCATTTGTGAGGGATTTATGTGTGTCATTTTCATACATCATTAATAAAAGCATTGGATGTTTCTTGCATTTCAAATCTTGCGCTCCTTGTTTTTCTTTTATTATATATTGCAAAACAGCTGTTTTACACACACTCACGTATCATGATCTACATCCACTCTGGATCCCACTGATAACGACTCTGCTACTGCCGGTTATGACTTTGAAAGTCCGATCAACTTAGCCGAAGACGAAGGTGAAGATGATTGCGAAGTGTCTGGTGAGTTTGTTAGACTACTGCTTCAAGAAGAGAGGGCCATACTACCTCCAAACCACCAATGTTGATGCCTCCGATTGCAGGAAGACCGTTGATCCCATACTTAAATGCTGAATAATACAAAGAGGCGTGTTGGGGCAGCATGACGAGTCTGGCCGAAAAGAGCATGCTATTTACTGCTTTAGCAAAAAGTTTACCGACTGTGAGACCCGATACTCGCTGCTCGAGAGAACTTGCTACGCTTTGGCAGGGGCTGCTCGCCGGCTGAGACAGTACATGCTGGCTCATACTGCCCTTTTTATACCAAAAAGAGTGGACGTCCTGACAACTCCTTGGCCTTTTGCAATGCGGGGCATTGATATGATCGACGAGATCAGACCTACGGCATCCAACGGGCATCGTTTCATTCTGGTAGCTGTTGATCGCTTTACGAAGTGGGTTGAAGTAGCTTCCTTTGCTACTGTAACCAAGAACGTCGTGGCACGTTTCATTCGGCATAATCTGATTTGTCGATATGGTGTACCCGAGAGGATCATTACGGATAATGGTACCAATCTCAGCAATCAGAGGATCACTGAGCTCTGCGAGAAATTCAAGATACAGCATCACAACTCTTCTCCCTACCGGCCGAAGATGAATGGGGTTGTAGAAGCGGCTAATAAGAACATTAAGAAGATTGTGCAGAAAATGACAATGACATACAAAGACTGGCACGAGATGTTACCATTTGCTCTTCATGGGTACCGTACCTCAGCACGGACGTCAACAGGGGCAACACCCTATTCCTTGGTTTATGGTATGGAGGCAGTCTTGCCCATTGAAGTTCAGATACCCTCTCTCTGAATCATGAAGGATGTCGGTTTGAGTGAAGATGACTGGATTTAGACCTGGCTTGATCAGCTGAACCTAATTGACGAAAAGAGACTTACTGCTATTTGTCATGGTCAGACGTACCAAAAACGAATGATCAAGGCATTTAACAAGAAAGTCAGACGACAAGATTATCAAGTCGGGGATCTGGTAATCAAGTGCACTATTCTACCTCAAGGTGACCCCAGGGGAAAATGGACCCCTACTTACGAAGGGCCATTTGTGGTTAAGAACATCTTCTTCGGAGGAGCTATGATTCTAACCAACATGGATGGTGACGACCTTCCTCATCCCGTCAATGCATACATAGTGAAAAGATACTACGCATAATCAAAGACCCGCTAGGTTGACTGGCCTAGGCAAAAATAAGGGCTTCCCGGCGAACCAAAAGTGTTCGGGCAAAAATAAGGGATGAAATTGAAAAATTTGTACACCCGGCAAGTCGAAAACCTGAAAAGGCGGCTTGGGCAAAAATGGGTATCCCGGTGGACTAAAAACCCGAAAGGGCAGTCCAGGCAAAAATTAGGGATAAGCGTAACACTATGTCTCATTGGATCACCTTGTAACCAGACTTCGGTATCGACTATCAATCTCAGACGACACTAATCAATTTGATTCATCTTCAACCAGTAGCAAAGTGATGAGATGCTCAAGGATATAAAGGCAATAGCAGAGTTGGAACCCGGTGGGATCATTCACATAGCTGTTTTGTTTAGTTTTTCACAAATTGTGTAAATTCTATTATTCGGCGACGTTCTCTTACTAGGACGTCAGCCTCTTGTACAAAAAAACGCCTATTTACAGGCCAAAACTTCAAAATCAATAAATTCATTTTCAGACAAATTTCAAACTGTTTTTCCTTTATCTGTTCTGTTTTGCAAAGAATGTCCAGTGTTTGTTTTTGATATATGCATTAGACATTAATTGCTGATCATAAATATTTACATGCAAAAGAAAAGATGAATTACTGGTAATATCAGAAACAAGGGCAATAAGAAGTGTCCAAGTTGTACAATTGTTCTGTCCACCAGCTATAAATGTAGATTCAGCTGAAGAATATAACTAAGATACCTTCACTCCCCGCAGAGCAAGACAGTAATGGTAGCTCTCTCAGCTGAGACTTGCAACCGTGAATGAATCAGCAATATTCTCCCCAAGCAGAGTTGATCTACCATCGGCACTAAAAGATCTTAATATTCCCCAGCGGAGTATAAAGATGTTCCTCAGCAGAGTATAAGAATATTCCCCAACAGAGTATAAGAGTATCCCTGACAGTCTTAATATTCCTCGACGGAGTATAAGAATATTCCCCGGCAGAATACAGGATACCCCCAGTGGAGTCAATATTTTCCCAGCATGGTCTGAAAAAAAGCTTCCCCAACAGAGTTGAATCATCATCCCCAGTAGACTCTGGAAGTTTATCCTCAGCGAAGTACAAAAATAAATCTCCCCAGCCAAGTTCAAAGGATCATTCCCAGCATAATTCAGAAGGATTATGCCCACAAGAGTCTAACAAGATTATCCCCAGCAAGTCACAACTGAAAGATCATCCCCAGCGGAGTTCTTTCCTTTCACAAACAGGTATTCAATCCTCAACAGATTCACTATCACCAGCAACGGTAATCCATCCCCAGCGGAGCTTATCAGTGGAATCCTCAGCAGAGCATCTCTTCCCCACAGAGTAATTCCCCTCGGAGTAATATCCTCATCAGTTTATTCCCCAACAGAGTTATCCTCTCCTGCAAGTTCATCATCTTCGTTCGTCATCCCCAGCGGAAACGAAGAACTCAATTCTATTCTCCAGCAGCTCCGGGATTTATTTTCCCCAGCTAAAACATCACATTTCCATACATCATGATACATGCATATACGCATCATACCATACAATCTCATTTATGTTGAGAACATCATTGCTTGATCCATATCATGCATTGCATATGACTGACCTTTACCTTTCAGGAAAGATGCAATTAAATTCTCAGCTATGTCAAAGGAGACAAGACCAGTTAAATCGATTCCTAAAGATTTTTCTGAGGCCAACCCAGTCAAAGGAGGCAAGACCAGTTAAATCGATTCCTAAAGATTTTTCTGAGGCCAACCCAGTCAAAGGAGACAAGACCAGTTAAATCAATTCCTAAAGATTTTTCTGATGCGAACACAGTCAAAGGAGACAAAACTAGTTAAATTGATTCCTAAAGATTTTTCTGATGCGAACGCAGTCAAAGGAGACAAAACCAGTTAAATCGATTCCTAAAGATTTCTCTGATGCGAACGCAGTCAAAGGAGACAAAACCAGTTAAATTGATTCCTAAAGATTTTTCTGATGCGAACGCAGTCAAAGGAGACAAAACTAGTTAAATCGATTCCTAAAGATTTTTCTGATGCGAACGTAGTCAAAGGAGACAAAACCAGTTAAATCGATTCCTAAATATTTTTCTGATGCGAACACAGTCAAATGAGACAAAAACCAGTTAAATTGATTCCTAAAGATTTTTCTGATACGAACGCAGTCAAAGGAGACAAAACCAGTTAAATCGATTCCTAAAGATTTTTCTGATGCGAACGCAGTCAAAGGAGACAAAACCAGTTAAATCGATTCCTAAAGATTTTTCTAATACGAACGCAGTGAAAGGAGACAAAACCAGTTAAATCGATTCCTAAAGATTTTTCTGATGCGAACGCAGTGAAAGGAGACAAAACCAGTTAAATTGATTCCTAAAGATTTTTCTGATCCAGTCAGAGTTATTTCAAGACCTTCTCTGGTCAAGTCAAATTGATTCCTAAAGATTTTTCTGATGCCGATCCAGTTGAAGTTTAAACCACCTACCAACAACATCCAAATGGCATCTGTAAGCCCATTCTCGACATCACAATGTTGATACCACTTCATGCGAGTGCAAATTTCTGGGCACTCTAGAGTTCAATCATCTTCCACCTTCGGATCACGAAAGGCCCGAAAGCCAATTTACAATCAAGTCAGTTCTCCCACCGTATCACAGTGTCTTTAGAAGGTCAAACTCAATCTCCTTTGCTTCTATGATATCCTGTACCATATTCTTTAAAGCCCAACAGTCATTTGTATCATGCCCCAGAGTTTCAGAATGGTAGGCACATCGAGCATTTGGGTTGTAGCAGGGAGAGGCAATATTAGGATTCTTCGGAGCCTCCTTTAGGGTCACCAAATTAGACTTCAGCAGATGTGGCAAAACCTGGGATAATTTCATGTTGATCCAGGTGAATTCTCTTCTGGGCGCATCTGGTCTGCGCTGATTGTTTTGTTGTTGGTTTGAGGCAGGATTGGAAATCATAACAACCCCTACCGTCGGACGACACTCAGCTTTGTTGTGATTTCTTTGGCCATAAGCAGCACTGACCTCCTTCTTTCTAGTGAAAGGTTTCTTTGTAGTACTGGAGGATGCATCTCTCTGGATTTTACCACTTTTGATGCTAGCCTATACCCGTTCACCAGTCAGTATTAGTTCAGTGAACCCAGCAGAAGAACTCCCAATCATATGGTTAAAGAACGACCCAAATAACGTGCCCAAGAACATGTCCACCAACTCTCTATCAGACAATGGAGGTTGTACTCTTCTCGCAAGGTCTCTCTACTTTTGGGCATAATATTTAAAACCTTCACCGAAACCCATAGACATACTTTGCAATAGTGTACGAGTTAGGGCGAGGTCAACATTATATTGATACTGCTTGTAGAAAGCAACAACCAAATCTTCCCAAATGCGAATGTTAGTTCTTTACAACTGATAAAACCATTCCAGCTGAGTCCCTGACAAACTTTCTTGGAAGAAATGTACCCACAGATTCCTATCAGTAGTGTGGGGTTGAATCTTCCTGACATACGACCTTAAGTGCAGCTTAGGACAGGAGACACCGTCATACTTGGCAAAGGTGGGGACCTTGAATTTCTGCGGGATGACCACTCCTGAGATCTGTCCTAGCTCTTCAAAATCCAGCCCGGGTATCCTCTGGATCTCCATAGCATTGAGTCGATCCTCCAAATGTTTGTATGTATCATCAGTAGGAGGATACTGCTCCTCAGAATAGTCAGCTTCATCTTCCTCAGACCCTAGATTATTGTTTTCTTCCACTGGCTTCTCTTCTTGATTGTCCCCCTCATTTGAAGGGGTTGTGAAATTTATAGCTCGCTTAACCGGTCCTCTGAACCTTCTTCCCAAATTCAATACACCAGCTGGTTTCTTTGCCTTCTTGGTCTTCTCTTTGATGATAAGAGCTTTCAGATCTTCTTGCCCTGGGCCAGAGCCAGGAACATTTGCTGAAACTGAGCGTTTTGAGCTTGAAGATCCTTTACTATTTGTTCGAGAGCCATTTCTTTTGCTGAAATAAATAGCAAAAAGAATAAGAAACCTGTTTTAAAAACCTATTTATGCGATGATATGCATGATATGCTTATGCAATGTTTTCAAGGGCCTCATAGGATTTAAACTCTTTTAACCAAAACAAAAACAAAGGCTTTTTATTAGTAAATTCAAATGAAATCAAATTTTACAAAGGAATAACAAATAATAAACTTCTAAGATTCCTAAGTCTCCTAAGGATGCTTCCTTTTGGTGCTAATGTAGGCATTGAGATTCTGCTCTTCGTGAAGCCGCTTTGTCAGTTCCAACACCTTTTTCTCACTAGCATAGAATTGGGACTCAAAGGTATCTCATTCTTCTTTGAGCTGTATCCAAGACTTTTGCAATTCTTTGAAGTTTGTTGGCATATCAGGATGCTGAATGATGCGAGACTCGACCCCTTGAACAATAGGCTCTGAAATCACTGGTAGGATAGCAGCATACGACATCATAAGATTTTGAGCACGAGCTCGCACCCATTTGAGGTATGGCTACAAAGGGATGGAGTTCTTGCACCCTAGAGTCCTGCTTTCAGTCTTCTTAACCATTCCCAAAGCATGGATGAACCTCTAACGATAACCTTGTAAATCATTTGAATAGTCGAACACAATAACCTGGATGAGCATATCATGAGGACCATCCCTCCGGGCATAACCGAACTGACGTAGAGCTAAAGAAGGGTTGTAGGTGATGCCTCCTTTAATGCAAAAGAGTGGTACATAGGGAAATTCTCCGTAGCGATCAATAAAAGAGATGTCTTCTTAAGAGCGAGGGCACCAATAGATATCAGAGTGAGAAAGAGACATTAATCTTTGGTTCCACCTTAAACCTAACTCATTCTTCATTACTGACCGAGGAAGGTGCGAAATAAACGACCTATAGAGTAGAGGTATACAACACATAAGAGTCCCTCACCTCTTCATGGTACGGATATAGAGTGAATGTAGAATATCTCAGAGCAATGTAGGCATTGGATTATGAGCAAGGAAGATGTTTATGCCACTAACATCTATAAACTGGTATGAATTGGGGAACAGAACCAACCCATAGATCAAGAGATCTAAGACATATTCAAAGGCATGGGAACTCATAGCGTTTATGAATAAGTGAGCTTTCTTCATTAGAAAACTTGTAAAGAAGCCCTTAACTCCACTCTTTTTTTCCTAGTTGGACTCAATGTCAGACACCTTCAGCAGTTTGTTTTAAACCGGTAAAGGGTATCTGCTCCAATATAGGAAAACAAAGTAGTTTGGAAAATTCTTCCAGCGTAGGCACCAACTGATAGTCTGGAAATGTGAAGCAATGGTGCTTAGGGTCGAAGAACTAGAATAAGACACTCATCAAACCCTAGTCAAAACCGGTAGTAACCAAACTGAGCAAGTGACCATATCTCTTATTGAATGATGAGTTCTCAGGAACTTTTAAGACCATTTCTTTGAGTTTGGGCGGAATAACTACAAAACTGATTCAGATGGTTTTTCTGCGAGCTGAATCCATAACCTACAAAACAGAGGAGAGATAAATCCACAAGCCCTTGAAATGGTTAGTGTAAATGACATGTTATGATATTTATGAAGTTATGATAATGCTTTGAAATCAGAAGTATATCAAACACAAACGAATCACACAGAGACCTTAGGTTTAAAGGCTTGTATGAGTTTTAAAGGTAAGTACCATCTTGAAGTTTCAGTTGGCTTAACCTGTCCTATTAATAGTAATCGGGTTCTAAGGAGTCTCGTATCGCTGACCTTTCTTTTAGGCATTGTTCTAGCTCAAGCACCAAAGCATTGCGGCCAGAATATCCCAAAAGTCCAATCTCAATGAATGTAGTATCGAGTATCAACCAATCTTCAGTCGGAACCAAAGCCGGCCATCTCACTACTTTCTAATGGCTTAGGATGAGTCAATTAAAGGTTCTAAAGGTCAATTAGCATTTAATGACACTATAAGGAAGCCTAATGTTATCCTTGACTGACTCAAGGAACTAGTACAAGCCAGAGTATCACGCTAGCATAGCTATCATTTCGTCCATATCGGTCTACGTTGTACAACCTCTATGATTTATTACTACTTACCTAATAAGGTGCTCCATATCAGGGTGTAGGATCTTTTAGTAACAACCCAAACAGACCCTCAAAAGTAAAGCATACGAAACACACAAGGAAAGCAATTAAAATGATCTAAACTCTAAGGTAAACCCACATTTTATAAATCCCCAACAGAGTCGCCAGTTCTGTAATACAGTGGCAGAACCGAATGTCATATTGGTTTTGCGTTTGTGTTCGTAAATGTTGCGGTAAGCAAGATTCGCCACTGACGTTTCTTTTATCCAAATTAAGGAAAGGGTGAAAAGAACAGAAAAAGACCTTTTCGAGAGTTTTCTGAGTAAGGGGGGTAGATTATGAAAAGGGAAGGTGTTAGCACCCTTTCCATCCGTAGTTTTCTACGGGCTCTTAAATGCTTAGCTCTTTTTTTTAAAATACCTTGTGCTTTGTGTTTTTTGAAAGATTAGTTTGAAAATGTCTTAGTGCAGCAATTCGCTTTATGATAACTCTTGTATTAGTCCTCAAGAGTGTTGACAAAGTGAATGTTTTTTTGAAAGTGTTTTTGAAATGTTTTTGTGTAGGTGTGAAAAATTTGTTTTGAGCAAGCATCTAGGAACTATCTACTTATACTCGAAAAGGTTTGTTCTTTTCCTCCTATCCTTTAGACAGTGTTATCCTCTTATTAGTGAGTAGGTAGCACTATCGTTGGATGTTTAAGGGACATTCGAAGGGACGTGCATTCATAAAGGCAACATATGGAGACGCTTTAGCAATTTTGTTCAAGGGACGAGATCATTTATCGAAAGGCAACATTGTAGGGTCATCGAGGGACTATGATCTTTTGATTTACGGGTCTTTGCTAAGCGTCCCTGTTTCGAGGGACATGGTTGTTTTTCGAAAGGCAACCGAAGTGGGGTACCTTAGAGGTACGCATGTGCAATCGTGTTGTTTTAAATTATTTTAATCTTTGCATTAGGTTTGCTAGAGTTTGGTTTTATTCTTTCCATACAATCCTATTAGGCATACATCTAATAGTTCAATATCAGTGCGGAAATTAAAACCTAACTATTACATGGCTTCGGGGAGGGGGAATTTACAAGTCTAAAATTAGGGGAAAACAGTAAATGTCCTATTTATTCTATTACACACCATAAGCAGATACATTAATGATAAAAAGTAACAATCCTAAAATAATAAACGCGCGCGAATTGAAAAAAAAAAGTCTAAAACCCTAAGATGTTTCTAAGTAAAAGAACATTATTTTTTGTTGTTTTTTGCCTATTTAGGAAAATATTAAATTTAAATAAACTAAATTTAATTAGAATAAAAAAGAAAATTATTAACCAAAATTAAATCTAAATAAAACCTAATATTTTTGGCATTTTTTATTAAGAAAATACTTGAATTAAATATACCTAGTTCTAAATATTTTTAAATTAATGAAATAAAACCAAAACACTTAACTAAGTTAATTTACAAAATTAGAAAATCCTAAGTCTAATATTTTTTATGTTGTTGATTTCAATTAAATAAAATGATTTTTTTTAGACATAAGACAATTAAATAAATAAAATAAAGTGAAGAAAGAAAATAAATTGGGCCTGGTACTAAAGTGAAAAAGGGGGTGTGTTCTGAAATTTTTGTAATGCCCAAATCAGGGAGCCCAATGTTGCGCCTGATCCTGTGAGGCCTGTCTCTTGGGGTTGCACCGTGGGAGATATTCCTGGACGCGTTGGATCAGATCTGTACAAATCTGGTGGCTGGGAGTTGAAGGCGCATAGTGGGCACGCTGAAACATGCTACGCTGGATCTGGAAAAAAAAGATAATAGAAACGCAAAAAAACCTAGGGATCGAACCCATAATCTCCAAGCTTACACACGCATCCTTCACCACTGGCCCATCTTTTCAATCATTACTACAAATTACAAGAAAACAATATATTTGAAACATCATAAAATACTGAGGTGTTAAAACCATGGTGTTGGTTTGGACTGAAGGTGTTTGTACAGGGATGTTGTACCCCAAAATTTTCCCTTCCATATTTCTCAATACATTTCAAGTGAGATCCTCAAATTGCTCAAGGAAGTCTAAGGGTTGACCAGACAAACTCTCTCCTAAGGCAGTCTACCTCAAATTAGGGTTTTAGTTTGCATCAAGGTGCTTGAGTCTAAAGGGTCTCAAATGCTCACTATTGTCCTAATATGTTCTCAAGATCATCCATATCAAGTATCAAGCCCTACAGAGAAAATTTGCTCAGTCAATTGCTCAAAGGCCTGAAAAATCAACTGTGCTAGGGCAAAAGTCAACTGTGGCCCACATACAGTCAAACCTCAAGATTTTTGGTCAACATCCTCATTTTGAAGTATTATTCATCATTTTATCAAGGGTTGATCGTGATTCCTCAAGGACTGCTCATAATTCATCAAAACCCAAAAGTTGCTAAATTAGGGTTTTGTAGGAAAAGTCAACTCAACTTTAACCAAGCATAACTTTCTCATACTTTATCAAGAATGACCCATCCAAAGCTCATTTTGAATAGGGTGAAATTCCCTACAATTCATCTTCATCTCCCAAGTTCAAAATATGCACTCACAATAAGTTATGAATTTGGACATTATAGGTCATTTTGGAAAGTCAACAAAAACACCTTTTTTATCAAAGCTTCATACATGAACATGGAATAATCAATTGAGATGAGACCAAAAGGGTTGTTTAGAGGACATCTTGAGCTTTCTAAAAAGTCCAAGAACACATCTTTAGGGTCAAAATTGAAGAAGTTATACATTGGTGAAGTTGACCTTTTTTGCAAAATTGCCTAAAAGTCAAAAGTGGCCAAAATTGCAATTTTTGTCAAATGAGCCCAACTTTTTGTGCTTGTATTGAGTTTGTAACATGGTCCACAACCCATGATCCTTCCCATTTGTCTTTATTTTATTTTTTTCATTTATTTTGATTTTTATTTCATTTAAATCAAATAAAATCAATAATAAATAATGAAAATATCAAAAATCATTTAAACCTTGAGATTTTGTGCATATTTCAGGTCCATGAATAACTAGAAATGAGATCAAATCGTGCAAGCTTCAAATGTACACAAAAAGATTGGATTTTGGCTTGATTTAGAAAGATTTACATGAGAATCAAATCATGATCAATGATCATTATTGGAGAAGATTTGAAGCAAATTTGTAAACCTAATTCACTCAAGGGTACATATAGAACAAATCCAGACCAAATGCATAAGGGTTAGAGGCGTGAAAAGAGAAGAACAACTTTCAAAAAATCAAGAAAAAGTGGCAATCTGATTTCATAGTTCCAGGCTATCTCAAACCTTCCCAGCTATCTCATTCGCTTACTGGGCATTCAAGGAGTCTATCCCAATCATTAGTAAGTGTTTTCGTGCCCAAAAACGCATTGTAAGTACCTCACGACATCCTCACTTTTTTGAAATTGAATCTCATGAATTTGGCATTGTTAGCATGATTGGTTTATATATTCTGAATCCTTGAAACATTTGCAAGCTAATGATAATAATTAATTTCATTTTTGCTAGCCATACTGAGATCCACCATTGCTAGGTTTTCCTTGTTCATTTTAGGGTTTTCTCATGCAGGTAAAATTGGCCCAAAAGAGGGGTACCATGGTGTTCACAAGGCCAAGATGAACTGGCCTGTATCATTAATTTTCATTTATCATGCTTGTATGAGATTCTGGAAATATGCAGGGGCTGTACCTTCTGAACGTCTGTAGGTAAAAGTCATTTTTACCTAAGACGACGGATGCTGGAGAAGATGATGGCGTGGCCTGAATGGCCCATTCAAAAGTTCGCGCATTTTAATATATCACTTTGCTTGTTTCCAATATAATGTTTATTTGTTATTCCATATACAACAAGGCACGGGTTCGATTCCCAGGTCCCCCATATTTGTTCATTGCAATTTTATTTTACATGATCAGGTGTACCAGCTTCTAGGGCGTCCACCATATGCCATCAATGTTCAATCACTAGATCTCCAGAATGCTAGATCTAACGCCCATCCTTTGGAGGTCCATGATGCACCCTGGTCAACTTGCAACATGGAATCTGAGAAGTCAAACATGGACCAAGGCATATTGGGCTTATTGACACCCCCCTTTTTACTTTGATACTAGGCCCATTTCTCTGTTTTCTTTTTCTTTTATTTATTTAATTTTGATTAATTATTTTCTAACATAAAAATTAATTCTTTTACAAACAAAAACTCATAAAATCAATTTTCATCAAATTAGAATTTAGTTTTTATTTATTTATTTGATTTTGTCAAATTTAATTTAATAATTAGTTTAGTTTAATCTTAGGGTAATTATAACTTTCTTTGTGTATAAATTAAAACAAATTAGAAATTAGGGTTTGTTTGATTTAATTTTTATTTTCTTTTCTTAAAATAGCAAAAATACAAAATAGGTCAAATTAATTATTTTTCTTAATTTAAATTAATTAGTAACTAGGTTTGTACTTATTTAACTAAAACCTTATTTTTTCTCAATAATCAAAAACAACAAAAAATGATTTTTCTTCCAATTAGGTTTAGACGGGGTCAAAACCCTAATTTTTTCTCGTTCTCATTTCATCGCGCGCGTTTATTTATTTTTACGATATTAATTTAACTGCTCATGGGATGTAATAGTTTAATTAGGATTTTTTTCGTTTATTTATCGTTTTACGGGTTTTTGGCTATGTAATTAATCCCCCTCCCCGAAGCCTTGTAATAGCGTAGTTTTATTTCTCGCATTTTAATTTTCGCAAATATTAACTGTTAGATGTATGATAAAAGGATTGCATGACAAGACTGTATGTTAATTTTAAAATGGTTAGCAAACCCTAAATGTGCAAAGATAATAAACTAGAATCAAATCACTCGCACATGCGCACTCCTAGGGTATACTCTCACTTTGGTTGCCTTCGGTAAACGATCATTAAGTATAGGGTGTTTTAGTGGTCGCTCTCTTGTCTAAACAAAGATCAAACTTCCCATTCGAAAATGTTGCCTCGGAAATGTTGCCTCAGAAATGTTGCCTCGAATATGATCTTAAGACATTAGGGTTATTACTAAGACGTCCTAACATTGCTTTAGTGATCGTACGTCCCTTTAAAATTGACCCTTACAACTCCAGCGACGGTGCTACCTACTCACTAATAATAGGATAGCACCGTCTAAAGGAAACAAGAATAGAAACATTCTCTTTTCGAGTAGGTAGATGCTAGTAGGTACTTGCTCAAAATCAAACTTTTCCTCACTTACACACTTTTCAAACAAATTTTTCAAAAACACTTCGTAACACTCTTGAAGACAGAAGCAAGGGTTAAAACGAAGTAAAACAAAAACACACAAACACGAAAGCAATTTTTAAAATAATGAGCAAGTACCTAAGAGCCCGTAGAAAACTACAGATAGAAAGGGTGCTAATACGTTCCCTTTCTATAATCTACCCCCCATACTCAAAATCTCGAAAAAAGGGAATTTTTCTGTGCTTTTTTCCTTTCCAGTTGGATAAAATAAAAGTCGGTGGAGACTCTTGCTTACCGTGACATTTTGCAAACACAAACGAAAAATGCAAACCAGCATTTTCCTAAAATAGTTCGGTTCTGCCACCATATCACAAGGAAGATACGACCAAAACATTGCAGGTTGCCCTAACAATGGTTTTTCTTGATTCCTACCTTAAACCTTACATGTGCTACGTCAAAATAAACCTAAACAACAACATGAGTATGGATCTATGCATCAACTCCATTTAAATTGTATGAACTAAAAGATTAGAGCATGTGAATTTTACCCTACCGGAGCAACGAGATCTACTTGTTTTAGGATGCTTTAAGCGTCAAGGTGGGTTGGTATGCACTCCTGGGATCCTCAGAATGATGATGGAACCTTTGGAATGGATCGAGGGAAGTTGAATCGTGTGATATGAGTTTCACTTCTTCTTTGGATTTTTTGGAATTTTGTGAGAGCTTTTTTCAGGCAGTTGTCGCGTGTATGAGGCAGTATGTCCGTCTGTCCTTTTGCTTCTGATTTGGTCTGGTATTTATAGGGGTGAATTAGGTTAACAAAAACCTGTACAAAAGTTTAGTCACTTATGAAAGAATATGGGACTTTCAATTTGTATCAAAAGTTGCCATTTTGATCATTTTCTTGCCATCTTCGAAGCACAATGCACCTATACATGTTATGGTTTTGGTGTCTTGTTCGAATTTGGGCCTCAAGCTAACCAGAACAAACCCAACAAACTTCATCCTAATAGGCCTCTCCGATTTTCCTGATTCTTTCGATAGGCTCCCAATCTTTGCTCTTTTAGGTGGCCATTCGAAGTGACTTTAGGGCTGGTTGAAGCTTCATTCTTCTTTATTCGATTTCCCTTATTTTGAGCCAATCGAAGACTTACCTTATGGGATGTTCGAAGCTTCATTCTTCCTTCTTCGATTTCCCTCAATTTAGGCAATCAAAATGTCAACTTATTGATATGCTTATCAAAAGACATCTTGTTCTGATATGCCAATCGAAGGACACTTTGTTGACATGCCTTTAAAGTACACCTTCTCTTTTCTCTTCGATTGGCCCAGAGTTGCCTCCTCCGAGTGGCTCTGGTTTCATCCTTATAGCTCATTTGATTGAGTCTATCTACATCAATTCGAATTGCTCAGATCTTTGATGACTCTGAATTCCAATTGTTCAGAGTTTTCCCTTTATCAGAGTTTCTTCTATTAAGTCACCATCTGCATCGATTCGAATTGCTCAGAATTCTCTTTGTCAGAGCATTGTTCTTTTTGATGATTCTGAATTCGAATCTGTTCAAAGTTTCCGTTATTAGGGCTTCTTCGAAAGCCCCTCAGATCTTTGCTCTTCGATTGGCTATGACTTACTCCTCATGGTTCCTTCGATTGGACCCATCTATTTTCCTTAGCTGCTTGATTATGGAAAACTCAAATAGCCCAAATGAGAACTTCATTCTGGCCAGTCGAAGCCTCTTTTGTCACTTCCTTCGAATGCCATTGTGCAGGAGGCTTGGGCCTGGCAATATGTAGGACTAAGATTCATCATAAGACAAACTTGCTTTCAATAATTACGTGTCTCCTTAGAATGGACCACCTATATATCCTTCGAATGAACTTTTTATGTGTCTTTCGAATAGTCCACACGTATGCCTTGTGCCTTCTTCGAACGGGCCACCAATGTGTGTACTTCGAATGGACCTTTGGAGTGCTCTTTCGAAGGGGTCATATTGTGTGTCATAGTGCAGAAACTGTGTTGAGGGGTCTTGCCCTGGTGCATTGAAAGCAAACACAGAGGAAGTCTTTGCCTTATGCATTGAAGGCAAACATAGAAGAAGCCTTTGCCCTTGTGAATACAAGACAATTCTGAGGAAGCCTCTGCCTTGTGGATTCGAAGGCCAGTTGAAAGGAGCCTTTGACTTAGTGAATCGAAAGCAAGCATGAAGAGGCCTTTTGTCTTGTGAATCAAAATAAACATGCAGGAGGCCACTGCTGGTGAATCAAAGGGAACTTGTTGGGGGCTCTTTCCTAAATGAAACTTGGACCAAGGCTTGCTCGAAGGGGACCCAACGCTCAATCGAAGCTGGTGGGCCAATGCTTGATCGAAGGGTTTTAGATGCCCAATCGAAGCTTGTGAGGCAAATATCGCTCGAAGGGTTTTAAGAGCCCAATCAAAGCTCCTTGTCCAGATGCCAATCAAAGACCCTTTTGTTCACCTGCCAATCAAAGGATATTGTCGACATGCCTTTAAAGTACACTTTATTCAGATGCCAATCGAAAGACACATGACCATCATTCAAAAAATTTCATTTTCTTCAAACAAGTGTTTGTAAACCGCCCACGTAAGAGAAAACCTTTGAAGACATGAGAGGGCAAATTTTGGGGTACAACAAGGTGTTATAGTTGTGTAACAGGGTCTTGGATAGGTTTTAAATGATGTATGGAAGCTTTGTGATTGATTTAGAGTTAAAACACACGAGGGAATTCTGAGTTGGATGTTAAAAGTCAGAAATGCCACAAAAATGGAGTTTGAGAGCAATTTTGAGTTTTAGAGTGTTTAAGGGAGTTTCAAGGCTTGTGCATTCGTGTCAGAAACAAGAGATCACATGTTATGGTATTGAAACTTGATTTTGAAGCAAGCTTGACAAACATATGGTTTCAATGCATAGTACAAGGGCTTGTAGGGTTCCTAGAGGCTTTAAACATGTTGCTTATGAGCATACATGTTGAGTGTGATCAGAACAAACAAGTTATAGGCTCAAGACGAGTTGACTTTGTGATTAAAGTCAATTTTCCAAAATGGAAGTGTGAACTTTCTTCCCTAAATGACATGATCACTTGGACAATGGCTCAAGCTCTTGAATCATAGCTCAATTAGTTGTGTAAACATCTGATTATGGATATATTTGCAAGTCAAGAGGCCTGCAAATCAAGATTATGCAGCATAGTTGTGAGATTGGATCATGTGTTCATCAAGAAAATGACTTGTAATTTAAGAATTGATGCCCAACTTCTTTTCTTTGATTATCTTAACTCAAGAATGATCTCTTCAATTTTTTGGACATTTTGGAAAGCTTGAAACATTTTCTACAACCTTCGTGTTAACCACTTTGACTAAATCAAATTGGAACTTGGTGAAAATTGGCCAAGAAGTTAGGACAAAAAATCTGCCTAACTTGCTAAAATTTTCACTAAGTGTTTTTATGAAAAATGTCATGACTTTATGAGCTTAGAATATCTATACAGATACATCTTATATATCGTTTATTTCGTATATTATATATGACATAACGAAGTACCATACCACATTAGTGGATATATAAAATACGAATCCAAATATTCCTATATTAATTGAATTATAGAATACAATATGTTATTGCTATGGGAGTCTGTACAATTACAGGAGGTATGTTCAGTACCGATTCTTATAGTACTGTTTGGGGGCGTGGATAAGCTAATTCCTATGGATGTATATTTGTCGAGCTGTCCACCTAAACCGGAAGTCGTTATAGATACTATAACAAAACTTCGTAAGAAAATATCTCGAGAAATCTATGAAGATCAATTTAGTTATCAACGAGAGAATATGTGTTTTACTACCAGCCAAAAAATTTATGTTGGACGCGGTACTCATACCGACAATTATAATCAAGGATTATTCTATCAACCATCATCTATTTCAGAGATAACCTCTGACACATTTTTGAAATATAAAAAAGTTCAGTATCCTCCGATGAACGAAAAAGTGAATTAAACAGGATCCTTTTGTACAAAATACAATAAGAAATAGCAAGCAAGTCAATCTTCAAAAATTTCATTGTAATGTAAATAAATGGTAAATACTTATACCAATCTTATAAAAAACTCGGGAGAAGTAAAAAAATGCAAGGTAATTTGTCTGCTTGTCTAGTCAAACACGGAATAGTTCATAGATCTTTAGGTTTTGATTATCAAGGAATAGAGACTTTACAAATAAAGCCCGAGGATTGGAATTCGATTGCTATATATATGTTCCCAATGTGCCTATGATGTAGCACCAGGAGGACTATTAGCGAGTGTCTATCATCTTACGAGAATAGAGTATAGTCTAGATCAACCCGAAGAGGTATGCATAAAAGTATTTACCCCAAGGCAAAATCCGAGAATTCCTTCTATTTTCTGGGTTTGGAAAAGTGAAGATTTTCAAGAAAGGGAATCTTATGATATGTTAGGAATCTATTATGATAATCATCCGTGTCTGAAATGTATTTTAATGCCCGAAAGTTGGATAGGATGGCCTTTGCGTAAAAATTATATCTCCCCCAATTTTTATGAAATACAAGATGCTCACTAAATGATAAAAATCAGAAAGTAATCTGAACTTCGACAACCCCAGATATTAAAGAAACATTTGTATGTACATTTTCTTTTTCTTATAGATTAGACAGAATTATTAAGGTTTCATTCCTAATCTTATTCTAGATTAGGATGGTATAAATAAGAAAATTGAGAAATAAAAAAGACAATAATATAGGGATTAATTGAGATTCCAAAATTGGATGGAGCTATACTTATTTTGGACGAGCCAATAGGATGAACTGAAAAAGTTATGCATCATTAACTATGTAAGATGCACACCAGCATCAATTCATACCTTTTTTAGTTTCATTATAGATATTTTTATTTTCATTATATATATGATATTTACAACTTTAGAGCATATATTAACTCATATATCGTTTTCCGTGATGATATCAATTGTTATTTCAATTCATTTGATAACCTTATTAGGCAATGAAATCGTAGGATTATATGATTTGTCCAAAAAATCCATGATAATAAGTTTTTTCTGTGTAACGGGATTGTTAATTACTCGTTGGTTTTTTTCGGGACATTTACCATTTAGTGATTTATATGAATCCCTAATCTTTCTTTCATGGGGTTTTTCAATTTTTCATATGGTTCCTTTTTTTAAAAAGGAGAAAAACCTTTTAAGTACAATAATTGCACCAAGTGTTATTTTTACCCAAGGCTTTGCGACTTCGAGTCATTTAACCAAAATGCATCAATCCGTAATATTAGTACCCGCTCTACAATCCCATTGGCTAATGATGCACGTAAGTATGATGATACTGGGCTATGCAGCTCTTTTATGTGGATCATTATTATCAGTGGCTATTTTAGTCATTACGTTTCAAGAAGTCATCCAAATTTTTGCTTTTACCAAGAATTTGGATTCTTTAAAAAAATCAGTTGATTTTGTTGAAATCAAATACATGAATAGGAATGAAAGAAACAATGTTTTATGAAAAAATTCTTTTTCTTCTTCTATAAATTATTACAGGTCTCAATTTATTCAACAATTGGATCGTTGGGGTTATCGTATTATTAGTCTGGGTTTTCTCTTTTAATGATAGGTATTCTTTCAGGAGAATGAAACTAGGAATCCCATGGAGAGTTTGATCCTGGCTCAGGATGAACACTGGAGGCATGTTTTACACATGCAAGTCGGACGAGAAGTGGTGTTTCCAGTGGCAGACGGGTGAGTAACGCGTAAGAACCTGCCCTTGGGAGGGGGACAACAGCTGGAAACGGCTGCTAATACCCCGTAGGCTGAGGAGAAAAAGGAGGAATCCACCCAAGGAGGGGCTTGCGTCTGATTAGCTAGTTAGTGAGGTAATATCTTACCAAGGCGATGATCAGTAGCTGGTCCGAGAGGATGATCAACCACACTGGGACTGAGACAAGGCCCAGACTCCTACGGGAGGCAGTAGTGGGGAATATTCCACAATGGGCGAAAGCCTGACAGAGCAATGCCGCGTGGAGGTAGAAGGCCTACGGGTTATGAACTTTTTTTCCCGGAGAAGAAAAAATGACGGTATCCGGGGAATAAGCATCGGCTAACTCTGTGCCAGCAGCCGCGGTAAGACAAAGGATGCAAGCGTTATCCGAAATGATTGGGCGTAAAGCATCTGTATGTGGATTTTTAAGTTCTCCGTCAAATCCCAGGGCTCAACCCTGGACAAGCGGTGAAAACTACCAAGCTAGAGTATGGTAGGGGCAGAGGGAATTTCCGATGGAGCGATGAAATGCGTAGAGATCAGAAGGAACACCAACGGTGAAAGCACTCTGCTGGGCCGACACTGACACTGAGAGACAAAAGCTAGGGGAGCAAATGGGATTAGAGACCCCAATAATCCTAGCCGTAAACGATGAATACTAAGTGGCTGTGCGTATCGACCCGTGCAACGTTGTAGCTAACGCGTTAAGTATCCCGCCTGGGGAGTACGTTCGCAAGAATGAAACTCAAAGGAATTGACGGGGGCTCGCACAAGCGATGGAGCATGTGGTTTAATTTGATGCAAAGCGAAGAACCTTACCAGGGTCTGACATGCCGCGAATCCTCTTGAAAGAGAGGAGTGCCTTCGGGAATGCGGACACAGGTGGTGCATGGCTGTCGTCAGCTCGTGCTGTGAGGTGTTGGGTTCAGTCCCGCAACAAGCGCAACCCTCGTGTTTAGTTGCCAACGTTTAGTTTGGAACTCTAAACAGACTGCCGGTGATAAGCTGGAGGAAGGTGAGGATGACGTCAAGTCATCATGCCCTTTGGCCCTGGGCGATACAGGTGTTACAATGGACAGGACAAAGGATCGCGACCCCGCAAGGGTAAGCTAACTTCAAAAACTCGTCCTCAGTTTGAATTGTAGGCTGCAACTCGCCTACATGAAGTCAGAATCGCTAGTAATCGCCGGTCAGCCATACGATAGTGAATTCGTTCTCGGGCCTTGTATACACCGCCCATCACACTAGGGAAGCTGGCCATGTTCGAAGTCCTTACCTTAACCACAAGGAGGGGGATGCCGAAGGCAAGGTTAGTGACTGGAGTGAAGTCGTAACAAGGTAGCCGTACTGGAAGGTGCGACTGGATCACCTCCTTTTTAGGGAGAGCTAATGTTTTTTGGGTAATTAGTTGTTACACTGCTTCACACCCCAATAAAGTAATAAAGAAGTAAACTACATCTCATTAAATAGGTAGATAGCCATTATTTTTTGTTTCTTGACGGTGAAGTTACACCTACCTAGCCCTTGAGCTAGCTCCTAGGAGAGCTCACGCTTTTTGGGTGATTGGGTTTCATACTGTTGCACACCGCTGAAGCGAAGGTGGTCGAGTCAAGGTTAATCGATGGAAATCTTCTTTCATTTCACGAGCTCGAGGGCAAAGTGATGATAGTGAGATTAATCTAATGAAATAGCTTATTATCCTAGGTCAGAACAACTTGATAGGAGCTCCTCTTTTTTGCCCCATGTTGCCCCACGGGGCGACATGAGGCAAAAGGGGGAAAGAGAGGGATGGAGTTTCTCTCACTTTCTTTTTTTGACATAGTAGGCAGCCCCGCCCCTCCGGGAGGCCCACACATTAGTGGGCCCCACCCCTCTGGGAGGCCGACACATTAGTAAGGTAAGTATTAGAGTATTAGTAGGCGGCCCCGCCCCTCCGGGAGGCCGACACATTTGACATAGTGGGCTCGTCTGGGAGGCCCACACAATGGGCTATTAGCTCAGTGGTAGAGCGCGCCCCTGATAATTGCGTTGTTGTGCTTGGACTGTGAGGGCTATCAGCCACATAGATAGTTCAATGTGTTCATCGGCGCTTGACCCTAAGATGTGGACCATCCAAGGCACATTAGCATGGCGTACTTCTCCTGTTTGAACCGGGGTTTTAAACCAAACTTCTCCTCAGGAGGATAGATGGGGGAATTTAGGTGAGGTTGAGGTTTGGCCTCAATGGAAAAAGAAAAACGGAGCACCTAACAACGTATCTTCACAGACCAAGAACTACGAGATCATCCCTTTTATTCTGGGGTGACGGCGGGATCGTACCATTCTCTTGACTCGAAATGGGAGCAGGTTTGAAAAAGGATCTTAGAGTGTCCATTAACGTCTTATTTTTTCTTCTCATAAGAGTTATTCCATAAAGACTTGTCATGATAAGGAAGAAGGGGGAACAAGCACACTTGGAGAGCGCAGTACAATGGATAGTTGTATGCTGCGTTCGGGAAGGATGAATCGCTCTCGAAAAGGAATCTATTGATTCTCTCCCAATTGGATGGACTGTAGGTGCGATGATTTACTTCACGGGTGAGGTCTCTGGTTCAAGTCCAGGATGGCCCAGCTGCGCCAAGGAAAAGAATAAAAGAAAGACGGATTTGACTCCTTTATGCATGCTCCAACTTGGCTCGGGGGGATATAGCTCAGTTGGTAGAGCTCCGCTCTTGCAATTGGGTCATTGCGATTACGGGTTGGATGTCTAATCATCCAAGCGGTAATGATAGTATCTTGTACCTGAACCGGTGGCTAACTTTTTCTAAGTAATGGGAAAGAGGACCGAAACATGCCACTGAAAGACTCTACTGAGACAAAGATGGGTTGTCAAAAACATAGAGGAGGTAGGATGGGAAGTTGGTCAGATCTAGTATGGATCATACATGGACGGTAGTTGGAGTCGGTGGCTCTCCTAGGGTTTCCTCATCTGAAATCCTGGGGAAGAGGATCAAGCTGGCCCTTGCGAACAGCTTGATGCACTATCTCCCTTCAACCCTTTGAGCAAAATGCGGGAAAACAAAAGGAAAGAAAATCCATGGATCGACCCCATCGTCTCCACCCCGTAGGAACTACGAGATCACCCCAAGGACGCCTTCAGCATCCAGGGGTCGCGGGCCGACCATAGAACCCTGTTTAACCTGAAAAGGGATAACTAATGCGTTCTCAGGTTGAACAGTTAATGGTCGGAGAAGTGCAATTACTCATTCTTAACTTAAAACCTACATTCTTAAGAGCAAAGAGTCGGACGGAAAAGGGGGGAAAAGCTCTTCGTTCTCGGTTCTCCTGTAGATGGATCCTCCAGAACCACAAGAATCCTTGTTTGAATGGGATTCTAACTCAACACCCTTTGATATTTTGGGAAGAGTTGCTCTTTGGAGAGCACGGTACGATGAAATTTGTAAGTTGTGTTCGGAGGGTTATTGTCTATCGTTTGCCTCTATGGTGGGATCGGTTGGGGCTTGAGAGGCGGTGATTTACCCTGTGGCGGATGTCAGCGGTTCGAGTCCGCTTATCTCCAAATCGTTAATTTTTATGATATAAAACTATATGATAGCATTTATAGCACTCTATTTTTCCGATTTGGTAGTTTAGTTTAAGCTATGTTATGATTTATCATTTATGGACGTTGATAAGATCCTTCCATCTAGCAGCACCTTAGGATGGCATAGAGTTGAAGTGAAGGGCGAGGTTCAAACGAGGAAAGGCTTATGGTGGATACCTAGGCACCCAGAGACGAGGAAGGGCATACTAAGCGACGAAATGCTTCGGGGAGTTGCAAAGAATCAAAGATCCGAGGATTCCCGAATAGGTCAACCTTTTGAACTGCTGCTGAATTCACGAGCAGGCAAGAGACAACTTGGCGAACTGAAACATCTTAGTAGCCAGAGGAAAAGAAAGCAAAAGCGATTCACGTAGTAGCGGCGAGCGAAATGGGAGCAGCCTAAACCGTGAAAACGGGGTTGTGGGAGAGCAATACAAGCGTCGTGCTGCTAGGCGAAGCAGTCAAATGTTGCACCCTAGATGGTGAAAGTCCTGTAGTCGAAAGCATCACTAGCTTATGCTCTGACCTGAGTAGCATGGGGCACGTGAAATCCCGTGTGACCTGGGTGACCGATAGTGAAGTAGTACCGTGAGGGAAAGGTGAAAAGAACCCCCCGCGGGGAGTGAAATAGAACATGAAACTGTAAGCTCCCAAGCTGTGGGAGGAGCTGAGGGCTCTGACTGCGTGCTTGTTGAAGAATGAGCCGGCGACTCATAGGCAGTGGCTTGGTTAAGGGAAACCACCAGAGCCGTAGCGAAAGCGAGTCTTCATAGGGCTATTGTCACTGCTTATGGACCCGAACCTGGGTGATTTATCCATGACCAGGATGAAGCTTAGGTGAAACTAAGTCGAGGTCTAAACTGACAGATGTTGAAAAATCAGCGGATGAGTTGTGGTTAGCGGTGAAATGCCAATCGAACCCAGAGCTAGCTAGTTCTCCCTGAAATGTGTTGAGGCGCAGCAGTTGACTGGACATCTAGGGGTCGGCCAGTGAGACGATGGGGGATAAGCTTCATCGTCGAGAGGGAAATAGCCCAGATCACCAGCTAAGGCCCCTAAATGATCGCTCAGTGATAAAGGCGGTAGGAGTGCAGAGACAGCCAGGAGGTTTGCCTAGAAGCAGCGACCCTTCAAAGAGTGCACAATAGCTCACTGATCGAGCGCTCTTGCGCCGAAGATGAACGGGGCTAAGCGATCTGCCGAAGCTGTAGGATGTAAAAATGAATCAGTAGAGGAGCGTTCCGCCTTAAAAAGAAGTACCCGCGCGAGCAGGATTGGATGAAGCGGAAGTGAGAATGTCAGCTTGAGTAACGAAAACATTGGTGAGAATCTAATACCCCAAAAACCTAAGGATTCCTCCGCCAGGTTCGTCCACGGAGGGTTAGTCAGGGCTTAAGATCAGGCCGAAAGGCGTAGTCGATGGACAACATGTTAACATTCTTGTACTACCCCTTGTTGATCCCGAGGGACGGAGGAGGCTAGGTTAGCCGAAAGATGGTTATCAATTCAAGAACATAAGGTGACTCCCTGTTTTTTCAGGGTAAGAAGGGGTAGAGAAAATGCCTCGAGCCCAAATTTGAGTATGAGGCGCTCCGGCGCTTAAGTAATTGATGCCATACTCCCAGGAAAAGCTCGAACGACCTACAACAAGAGGGTACCTGTACCGGAAACCGACACAGGTGGGTAGGTAGAGAATACCTAGGGGCACGAGACAACTCTCTCTAAGGAACTCGGCAAAATAGCCCCATAACTTCGGGAGAAGGGGTGCCTCCTCACAAAGGGGGTCGCAGTGACTAGGCCGGGGCGATTGTTTACCAAAAACACAGGTCTCTACAAAGTCGTAAGACCATGTATGGGGGCTGACGCATTCCCAGTGCCGGAAGGTTAAGGAAGTTGGTGACCTGATGACAAGGAAGCCGGCGACCAAAGCCCCGGTGAACGGAGGCCGTAACTATAACGGTCCTAAGGTAGCGAAATTCCTTGTCGGGTAAGTTTCGACCCGCATGAAAGGCGTAAGGATCCGGGCACTGTCTCAGACTCTCGGTGAAATAGACATGACTGTGAAGATGCAGACTACCTGCACCTGGACAGAAAGACCCTATGAATCTTCACTGTTCCCTGGGATTGGCTTTGGGCTTTTCCTCTACAGCTTAGGTGGAAGGCAAAGAAGGCCCCCTTCTGGGGGGCTCGAGCCATCAGTGAGATACCACTCTAGAAGAGCTAGAATTCTAACCTTGTCCCAAGACAGACTAAGGGACAGTCTCAGGTAGACAGTTTCTATGGGGCGTAGGCCTCCCAAAAGGTAACGGAGGCGTGCAAAGGTTTCCTTGGGCCAGACGGAGATTGGACCTCGAGTGCAAAGGCAGAAGAGAGATTGACTGCAAGACCCACCCGTCGAGCAGAGACGAAAGTCAGCCTTAGTGATCCGACGGTGCCGAGTGGAAGGGTCGTCGCTCAACGGATAAAAGTTACTCTAGGGATAACAGGCTGATCTTCCCCAAGAGCTCACATCGACGGGAAGGTTTGGCACCTCGATGTCGGCTCTTCGCCACCTAGAGCTGTAGTAGGTTCCAAGGGTTAGGATGTTCGCCCATTAAAGCGGTACATGAGCTGGGTTCAGAACATCGTGAGACAGTTCGGTCCATATTCAGTGTGGGCGTTAGAGCATTGAGAGGACCTTTCCCTAGTATGAGAGGACCGGGAAGGACGTACCTCTGGTGTGCCAGTTATCGTGCCAACGGTAAATGTTGGGTAGCCAAGTGCGGAGCAGATGATTGTTGAAAGCATCTAAGTAGTAATCCCACCCCAAGATGAGTGCTCTCCTATTCTGACTTCCCCAGAGCCTCCGCGTAGGGGCAGAGAACCCTCCCACCCCGGAGGGTGGGTTCTTCCCCTACGGGGATGGAGCAAAAGAAGTTTATAGAATAGAGGTCACGGTGAGACGAGCCGTTTTTCATTAACCATAGGTGTCAAGTGGAAGTGCAGTAATGTATGCAGCTGAGGCATCCTAACAGACCCATAGACTTGAACCTTGTTCCTACATGACCTGGTCAATTCGATCAGGCACTCGCCATCTATTTTTATTGTTCAACTCTTTGACAACATGAAAAAACCAAAACCTCTGTCCCCCATCCCTTAAATAGATAGGGATGGAAGGGAAGAGGCCTTTGGTGTCCTCTCCAGTCAAGAATTAGGACCTCACACTCACAATGAAAAGTCAATATGCTTTTCTCTCATGTCTTTCTTTCGTTTATGGTTCAATATTCTGGTGTCCTAGGCGTAGAGGAACCACACCAAACCATCCTGAACTTGGTGGTTAAACTCTACTGCGGTGACAATACTGTAGGGGAGGCCCTTTGGAAAAATAGCTCGGTGCCAGGATGATACACTTATTCATTCTTATTCTCTTTGTCAATAGCAAAAGAGAATAAGAATGAATAAGGTCGTCTTATTCTAAACCCCAATTATCAAATCTCTAACACTTCACACCTCGGGACGCACAATCCTTATTCTTATAAGAAGATAGGCGCTTTCACATCTTCTTAACCAAAAATAGCTGGGAAGAGGAAAGGTTTATTATAGGGTACTCCGGGGAACAGATCTAGTGGAGACAGGGTGGGGCCTGTAGCTTAGAGGATTAGAGTACGTGGCTACAAACCACGGTGTCGGGGGTTCCAATCCCTCCTCGCCCACAAGCGGCTAAAAGGGGAAGGACCTTGGGGATAAGAAAAGAAACTATGATTGAGGTTGAAATCAAATAGTCTTACATTTTTTCTTTCTTAAAGATATTAAAATATGCTATATTTAATAGGATAGCCCGAGACTATCGAACAAAGGAATATCCCTAATCTACACATAGGTATTGTATTGACCGGGAGTCCCCAATAGAACAGAATAGTATACGATGAGATAGAATGGAATAGAAACAAACTTTACACTTTCTTTTGATTCCAAATTATTGAATTCGAAATACCACTGAGCTGAGGAACAACGGCAAATTCTATCCCATCTATATTATCATATAATAAGATATCTAATAATATATTATACTAAGACATATAAAGAATAATATCACATAATAAAACATAGAATATCCTTAACAAACTTATATGCTTAATATATTTATATTATATGCTTATCAAACATAGGAAATATCAGATACTAACACAAAAGAATAACATAGAAGAACAAAGAAAAAGAACACAAAAGAATAACATAGAAGAACGAAGCAAAGAAAAAAAAAGAACACAGAAAAGAATAAATAAAGAAATTAGTTATTTATTTAGAAATGATGAAGTATTGAAGTTTATATCATTAATTATTTTCAAATTAACAAGAAGAAGATGTTTCTTTTGTTCTTTAGATAAGAAGAAATTATTTTAATATAATCAATAACATTAACATAGAAGATATAATAAATAACATAGAAAATATAATCAATAACATTAACATAGAAGATATAATAAATAACATAGAAAATATAATCAATAACATTAACATAGAAGATATAATAAATAACATAGAAAATATAATCAATAACATTAACATAGAAGATATAATAAATAACATAGAAAAACAAAACAAAGTATATCAAAGAAAAACAAATCGAACACTCATTTTCAATGAACGGAGGTATTATGATTTATAGCTTAGTTTGGGGAAATTCTCTCGTTGGTTTCTGCGTTAAAATACTGAATTCAGCCGTTGTGATCAGATTCTATTATGGATTTTTGACTACATTCTCCATAGGACCGTCTTATCTCTTCCTTCTTCGAGGACAAATCTTAGGAAAGGGATTTGAAACGAAAATATCAGCAACAATCTAGTTTATTACGGGACAACTCATGATGTTTATATCGATCTATTATGCGCCTTTGCATTTGGCATTGAGTAGACCTCATACAATAATAGTCTTAACTCTACCGTATCTTTTCTTTAATTTTGTACACAAAAATGACAAACACTACTATTTGGGTTCGGGATCCAAACTGGATTCTGAATACAAGAATCCAAATTCAATACGTCATTTTAGGATTGTTAAAATATTCTTTAACAATATTTTTTTCCAGTTATTAAACCCCTTTCTTTTGCCAAGTTAAATCTTAATAAGATTAATGAACATTTATCTGTTTCGATCCAACAATAAATTGTTATTCTTAACAAGTAGTTTTGTTGGGTGGTTAATAGGTCACATCTTTTTAATGAAATGTATTGGATTGGTATTAGTCTGGTTACATCACAAAAAGTCGATCAAACATAAGATAACTACGAGATTTGATAAATATATTCTCCTACAATTGCGAAATTATGTGGGGCAAATATTTGTTGTTTTTTCATTTGTTAGCTTTGCACACTATTTAGGCAGAACACCGCTCCCATATTATTATATTGAGGAAATGATGCGATACGATGACAAGGACCTGGAGGAAGTCAAAGCTGCAATAGATTGGGAAAAGGAAGAAACTAACGAAGAAGAAGAATATATTATTGTTTATCTTTCTGATAAAAAAGAGAATACTTTCAACAAAAAACTCGCCCCGTTGGAAAAATCTCTTGTAACTACTCTTTTCGATTATCGAAAATGGAATAGGCCTTTGCGATATATAAAAAATGATCACTTTGAAAGGGTTGTAAGAGATGAAAATTCACAATTTTTTTTCAGGTATGTCAAAGTGATGGAAAAAAACGAATATCTTTCACGTATCCACCTCATTTATCTACTTTTCTGAAAATCATGGAAAAAAATGGATCTCTTCAGAAGAGATAAAACCTCCTATAATGATAATGAATTGTATAATTATTGGAGCTCTGTTAATAAAGAAAAAGGAAATAAACTAATCAATGAATTTTTTCAAAGGGCAAAAATGATAGATAATAAATCTATTAAATTTAATCTTGTGGATGTATTTGAAAATCGAATTAGATTGTCTGATGATAATAGGAAAACAAAATACTTAACTAAAATATATGATCCTTTCTTGAATGGACGCGTTCGTGGAGAAATCCAAAAAGGCTTTTCACCCTTCATTCCAAATGAAACTGACACAACAAACTACATTTTGATAAATAAGATTCATGGTCTCCTTCTTTCTATTAATAGTAATGATCCAGAATTTGAACAGAAAATAGATCAATTTGATAGAAAATTATTATTAAATGAAATTGTTTTTTTTAAAAATCTAATCAGTAAATTTTCGGAAAAATCAGTATCAAGTTTGAATTCTGACGGACTTTATTTATTTCCAGAACATGAACAAGTAAAAATATATTCCGAAGAAAAAAAAAACAAAAAGAAAATTATTATTGGACGCAATTCGAACTGATCCTACTAATAATACAATTTTTAATAGAAACCTATGTAGTGAAATAAACGAAATAAGTAAAGAGTTCCTCGATGGTCATACGACTTAGTCGATGAATTGGAGGTATTGATGGACGCGAGTCCAAAGGAGTCTCAGATTCGTTCCCTAAAAGTTGACCGTATAGTTCTTTTTAATAGTAAAACAGATTCTAATGACAATCAGAATAGTGTTGAGTCGTACAAAAATACTGAATTTGCTGTAGTTCATTATTCACGCGAACCAGATTATTGCCGAGACCTAATCAGAGGATCTATGCGCCCTCAAAGGCGTAAAACAGTAACTTATAAACTCTTTCAAGGAACTGCACACTCCCCTCTTTTTTTGGAGATAATGGGCGACTACGCGTTCTTGTTTGGTGATCTTGTCTATGATATCTCCCAATATTTGAAAGAATATTTCAGGAAACCGGGGTACTGATAATTCAGATTTTTTGGCGTTTGAGAAAACGATAGAACAGAAAGAGATAGAGGAAAACAAAGACGAGTCTGAAATAAGACTTAGACAAATCGAAGAAGCCTGGGAGAGCATTCTCTATGGTCTAATAATCAGAAGTTTTGTATTACTATTCCAATCAATATTTAGAAAATATATTCTATTACCTTCATTGATAATCACAAAAAATATCATTCGTATACTATTATTTCAAAATCCTGAATGGTCAGAAGATTTGAGGGATTGGAGAAAAGAAGTCCATATTTACTGCACCTATCAGGGCGTTCCAGTATCTCACACCGCATTGCCAACAAACTGGTTCTGGGAGGGTATTCAGATAAGGATCTTATTCCCTTTTGTTCTGAAACCGTGGCACAATAAGGTACGATCTACTGGAAAAAAAATCTACCGAAAAAAAAAGATCCACTGAAAGAAAAAAACTTCTGGTTTTTAACAGGTTATGGAACACAAGTCGAATCGTCCCTTGATGATCATGTCCCAAACCCTTTTTTATTTTTGGGTCCCATTTTAAAAAAAGTAAAAAAACAATTGAAAAAAGATTTGAAAAATCGTTTTTTTCTAGTTCTAAAATTTTTTAATGAAAGAAAAAAGGGGTCTCGAATCGTGTTAGAAGAAATCGAAAATAAGTTCAAAAAAAGAGATGAATTGAGTGAAAGCAAAAAAAATTCAACAATCAGTAAGAGTAATCCAATGATTGAGGAATCGCCCGTTCTAATTCAATCTATGAATTGGACAAATTTCACAGAAAAAAGGATAAAAGATCTTAATGTTAAAACAAAGACAATCTTAAAACAACTAGAAAAAATGACAGAAGAAAAAAAAAGGGGGTTATAACTTTAGAGATTAATTTGAATTCTACCAAAACTACTTATGATGCTAAAAGATTAGAATTACTAAAAAATAGTTTGAAAATATTAAAAAGAAGAACCGTTCGATTAATCCATAAATCCTATTTTTTTTTCAAATTTTAATGGGAAGGATATACATAGAGATCGTTTTCTCTATCACTCGTATTATTATGATGTCTGGACAATGTTTTCTTAATATTATTGAATTAACAGACAAAATTGTAAATGTATTTATTTCCATTTACAATAAAAAAATGAACAAAGAGTTCATAAAACAAATGAAAGTATAATTCCATTTATGTCGATTATAGACAAATCTTGGAATATTACAGATATGAATTCACAGAATTCTTGTGATGTATCTTCTTTGTCACAAGCCTATGTATTTTTTAAATTATCACAAGTTATTAATGGATATAAATATAAGTTAAGATCTATTTTTGAATCTCATGGAAGATCTTTGTTTCTTAAGAATGAAATAAAAGATTATTTTTTTAGAATACAAGGAGGAAGATTAAATTCCAAATTAAGACATAAGAATCGTCCCGATTCTATAATGAATCAATGGATAAATTGGTTAAAGGTTCATTACCAATATGCTTTACCTCAGAGCGGATGGTCAAAATTAGTACCACAAAAGTGGAGGAAGAGAATCCATGAACATCGCGTGGCTCAAAAGAAAGATTTAGTTGAATATGATTCATCTGAAAAAAACCAATTCATTTTTTTATGAAAAACAAAAAAAACAACAAGTAGATTTATTAGAAAAAAAAACAATATGGATATGATCTTTTCTCCTATCAATATATAAATTATGCAGATAACAAAAATCCTATATTTATGGATATAAATCACCATTGCAAGCAAACAAAAACCAAACGATTAACTACAACATACCTAAAAATAAAAAAGAATTATTTGATATAATGGGCGATAACTTTATCCAAAATTATATAGCAGAAGATGGTATTATAGATATGGATATGGAAACAATGGAAAAAAATCTGAATAGAAAGTATCTAAATTGGATGGGAAAAAGAAAAAAGAATTCCAAAACGAATAAGAAATTATTGACTCTGAAATTTGGGTTCTTTTCAAAATTAAGTGCATATAAGAAGAATCCTTGGATCTTACCAATAAATTTCTTTTTTGTGCAGTTTTATGGAAACAAAAACATTACTGATGTAGCCAAGTTAAAGTTAGAAAAGAAAGAATACGGGAAGCAAGCAGATCTCAAATCATATCTCTCAAACTATTATAGGGACACTCAGTATAGTATAACTAGATATATGAAGGATCTAAATGGCGAACGAAATTTCTTACTAGATAAATATTTTGGTTTTTATTTGCACTGTAAGACTCCCGTCCAAGAAACACTAATGGATAATATCAACTTATATTGTCTCCTGGTTAGATTGAAAAATCTAAAACAATTTTTCATAATGTCTATAAAAAAGGCAGACCTCGATTTTGAAATTACGGCGCGTCTGCAGATGAAGGACACTTGTTATACATAATGTAGGGACACAAAGGAATTGAGGGACAACCTAATGTTTTTTATTGAACCTATTCGTATTTCTATAAAAAACTATGAACAATTTTTTATATATCAAACCATAAGCATATCATTGAGGCACAAACGTAAAATTTTGAAAAGAAACTATAATTTACTTGTTCCTGAAAATCTTTTGTCCACTAGACGCCGTAGAGAATTGAGAATTCTAATTTGTTTAAACCCACAGAATAGAAATACTGTGCATAGAAACACAATAAATGACACTGAGAAAAAACGAAATAATTCTTCTAAAGTTTTGACTCAAAATGATGATATTGATACGATACAAAAAAACTAATGACTTTAAAATTCTTTCTTTGGTCAAATTATCGATTAGAAGATTTAGCTTGTATGAACCGCTATTGGTTTGATACACATTTTGATACACATAATGGAAGCCGTTTCAGTATATTAAGAATACATATGTATCCTCGATTGAAAATCTAGATTTTTGTTCTATTTATCATTATCATAATATTTCATATATATATATATATATATATATATATATATATATATATATATATATATATATATATATATATATATATATATATATATATATATATATATATATATATATATATATATATATATATATATATATATATATATATATATATATATATATATATATATATATATATATATATATATATATATATATATATATATATATATATATATATATATATATATATATATATATATATATATATATATATATATATATAATTGATAATTGCAATAAATAAAATAAACACGCACACGCATTGTGGGATTGATACGACTTCAATGATGTCTCCATTAGATAGAAATAAATCAATAGAAAAATGAATAAATCAAAATTGTCTTTTTTTTTATTTTTTAAATACAAGACAATAGAATTTTTTATTTTTTGAATACATAAATATAGTATTTATTCTCTATTTGAATTACATTCCTTAATAAGGAATTTGAAAAAAAAAATTTCAGAATTGTGAAAATTGTTAAATAAATTAAGGTAAAATTTGATATAAAAAATTCAAAATGAGTGTCATTACTATTACTGATCAATAAAAATATCTACCAAAAAAGAGGGGGAAAGAAAAGCTTTCATTTTATGATAAAAAATTCATTTATACCTATTATTTCACAACAAAAAAAGAAGAAGAAAACCTGAGATCGGTTGAATTTCAAGTATTCAACTTCACGAATAAAATACAAAGACTTACTTCACATTTTAAATTACACCCAAAAGACGATTTATCTCAAGGAGGTTTACGTATAATCCTGGGAAAACGGAAACGACTATTGTCGTATTTGTCAAAGAAAAACAAAATACGTTATCAAAATTTAATAAATCAGTTGGGTATTCGGGATTCACAAATTAGGTAATTTAAAGAATCATTTTCAATTATTCGATTTATTAGATACTAAATTTTGATGAAATTTTTTTTTGAACGATTCATGGAAGAGTGAATCGAGGAAAAACCTATGAATATCTCAGCTACAAGAAAAGACTTCATGATAGTAAATATGGGGCCTCAACACCCATTGATGCATGGTGTTCTTCGACTTATTGTTACTCTGGATGGTGAAGATGTTATTGATTGTGAACCAATATTGGGTTATTTACACATAGGTATGGAAAAATAGCGGAAAACCGAACAATTATACAATATCTGCCTTATGTAACATGTTGGGATTATTTAGCGACTATGTTCACAGAAGCAATAACTGTAAACGGTCCGGAACAATTGGGAAATATTCAAGTAACTAAAAGAGCCAGCTATATACGAGTAATTATGTTGGAGTTAAGTCGTATAACTTCTCATCTACTATGGTTGGGACCTTTTATGGCAGATATTGGTGCACAAACCCCTTTTTTCTATATTTTTAGAGAAAGAGAATTAATATATGATCTATTCGAAGCTGCGACAGGTATGAGAATGATGCATAATTTTTTTCGTATTGGGTGGTAGTCGCTGATCTACCTTATGGTTGGATAGATAAATGTTTTGATTTCTACAATTATTTTTTAGCAAGGGTTATTAAATATCAAAAACTTATTACGCGAAATCCAATTTTTTTAGAACGGGTTGAAGGAGTAGGTTTTGTTGGTAGAGGGGAAGTTATAAATTGGGGGTTATCAGGACCGATGCTTCGGGCTTCCGAAATACAATGGAATCTACGTGAAGTTGATAATTATGAGTGTTACGAGGAATTGGATTAGGAAGTTCAATGGAAAAAAGAAGGAGATTCATTAGCTCGTTATTTAGTTCGAATTGGTGAAATGGTGGAATCTATAAAAATAATTCAACAGGCTTTGGAAGGAATTCCAGGGGGGCCTTATGAAAATTTTGAAATCCGCTGCTTTGATAGAGAAAAGAAGCCAGAATGGAAAGATTTTGAATATCGATTCATTGGTAAACAATTGTCTCCTACTTTTGAATTGCCGAAACAAGAACTTTATGTGAGAGTTGAGGCCCCCAAGGGAGAATTAGGAATTTTTCTAATAGGAGATCAGAATGGTTTTCCTTGGAGATGGAAAATTCGTCCACCTGGTTTTATCAATTTGCAAATTCTTCCTCAATTAGTTAAAAGAATGAAATTGGCTGATATTATGACAATACTAGGTAGCATAGATATCATTATGGGAGAAGTTGGTCGTTGAAATGAGAATTGATACAACGGAAGTCCAAGATATAAACTCCTTTTCCGGATTGGAATCTTTCAAAGAGGTCTATGGAATTCTATGGATACTTGTACCAATTTTGATTCTTATCTTACGAATCACAATAAGTGTACTAGCAATTGTATGGTTAGAAAGAGAAATATCAGCAGGGGTACAGCGTATTGGACCTGAATACGCTGGTCCTTTTGGAATTCTTCAAGCTCTAGCAGATGAAACAAAACTTCTATTCAAAGAGAATCTTATTCCATCTAGGGGAGATATTCGTTTATTCAGTATTGGACCATCCATATCAATAATATCAATTCTAATAAGTTATTCAGTAATTCCCTTTGGCTATAACTTTGTTTTATCTGATTTCAAGATAGGTGTTTTTTTATGGATTGCTATTTCGAGTATTGCTCCCATTGGACTTCTTATGTCAGGATATGGCTCAAATAATAAATATTCCTTTTTGGGTGGTCTACGAGCTGCTGCTCAATCGATTAGTTATGAAATACCATTAACTCTATGTGTCTTATCAATATCTCTACGTGCGATTCGTTGAAACCAAAAAAGTTATTCGATGCTATTGCTATGCTCCTCTCTTTATAGTACTATATAGGAAAGGAGGCGAATCAATTGAATAGAAACCTTCATTATCTTTATTTTTCTCTGATTGAAGAACTAAATTAGATAGTTATATAAGTGAAATAAAACAGCTTATATTGAATATAATTTCAGAATACTTTATTACTTCTAGTTAATAGATAGTATGATGATTTTTAATGGCAGTAAAAATATTGAGTCTCATTTTCTATGTATAAGAATGAAATAAAATTATAAATAGAAGAGGCCATTTAACCCAAGATTGGATAATTTGTCATCTTGTTTTGAAGCGGGCTCTAAAGACCAACCTTATTGAGTTTTAGTTACTATTTTTATGAATTCTCATAGATATATTAAAATAAATAAGGGGGATTAATAAAAAAGAGTGGATGGTTAGAAACACCAAGATACACAAAGGATTAGTAACACAAATTTTGTAAATTATCCAAAAGACAATTTACGCAGAATATAAAAAGAATACTAATTGGGGCTTTAAGTTGGTAGAAAAAAATAAAGCAGTACTCCCCACAACTCCGATCCAGAGTATGCTTCCATCCACTCATTAAATAAATTACTATCAGGAACGAAAAAATCCTTTAAAAAATTTTAAGTCCCTTTTTTCATAGCACAAAAAAGAAGAATAGGAACGGGAAAAAAACATAAGAAATCAAAAACGAAAGAGAAATCTATTTTTCATTTTTGATTTCTTATATCCATATCCATATTCATGGAGATCAAATCATAATTAATAAACGAATGTTTAATTCTTTTTCGTAATTCAAAATCATGAGGGCTATTGAGAATTATAAAAGAGTATTTTATTGAAGAATTCAGTTATTACTCAACAAATTTTTATTTTTGAGGGATGAGATCAATTCAGAAGTGCCTTACATTGGATCTTTTATTAAAATATATTTCTCTTTCTTATTTCGTTATTCCTAGAACAGACAGAATTGAATTGGTCTAATTCAGAACCATTCGATCTATTTTCATCTTCGATATCTTAGGGATATAGGAAGAGAGAAATAATTGACCGGTCCTTAGATTTACTTAAGGCTTTCCAGGAGCCGTATGAGGTGAAAATTTCATGTACGATTCTATAATAGAGATGGGAACAATAATGTTATCACCGACTAGGATTATCTAACAGTTTAAGTACAGTTGATATAGTTGATGCGCAAGCAAAATATGGTTTTTGGGGTTGGAATTTGTGGCGTCAACCTATGGGTTTCATCGTTTTTCTAATTTCTTCGCTAGCTGAATGTGAAAGATTACCTTTTGATTTACCAGAAGCAGAAGAAGAATTCGTAGCTGGTTATCAAACAAAATACTCAGGTATTAGATTTGGTTTATTTTACGTTGCTTCCTATTTAAACCTTTTAATTTCTTCATTATTTTTAACATTTCTTTACTTGGGCGGTTCAAATATCTTTATTCCGTACATATTTGTTTCTGAATTTTTTGAAATAAATAAAACATACAGAGTTTTTGGAACTACAATTGATCTCTTTATTACATTAGCTAAAAGCTATTTTTTCTTATTTGTTTCTATCATAACAAGATGGTCTTTTCCTAGGTTAAGAATGGATCAATTATTAAATCTTGGATGGGAATTTCTTTCACCTATTTCTCTCGGTAATCTATTATTAACAACTTCGTCTCAATTGTTTTCGCTGTAAAAGATGGATCTTCTATATTCATTACTTGTCTCAAATAAGAGAAAGAAATAAAACAAAACTATTTGTAGATATTTACGATATGTTCCTTATGGTAACTGGGTTCATGAATTATGGTCAACAAACAGTCCGAGCTGCAAGGTACATTGGTCAAACTTTCATGATTATCTTATCTCACGCAAATCGTTTACCTGTAACTATTCAATATCCTTATGAAAAATTAATCACATCAGAACGTTTCCGCGATCGAATCCATTTTGAATTTGATAAATGCATTGCTTGTGAAGTATGTGTTCGTGTATGTCCTATAGATTTACCCGTTGTTGATTGGAAAATGGAAACGGATATTAGAAAGAAACGATTGCTAAATTACAGTATTGATTTCAGAATCTGTATTTTTTGTGGTAACTGTATTGAGTATTGTCCAACAAATTGTTTATCAATGACTGAAGAATATGAACTTTCAACTTATGATCATCATGAATTGAATTATAATCAAAATATTTTCAACTTATGATCGTCAAAATATAGAAATAATCAAAATAAAATATTTTCAAAAATTGTATAAAAAATGAATCATATAATCGATATTGGATTAGAAATATTCTCTAATTATTAGAGAAATATATTCTTAAATAGAATAGAGAAATATATTATCAAAATTTGAAATATTCTTTAATTTAAAGACTATTTCAAATGGTTATATATGTTCTATCTACCTTTATACTTTAGTTTTAATATCATTTCAAACTACTCTTTCGTATAAAGAGTAGTTTAAGTGGAATGACATTGATTATATAACCGTAACTATATCAATTTAAACTACTTAGGTTTTATCAATGCAAAGAAAAATTTAAGTATATAACAATTTTTTCCTGGTCATATCAATAAGGTCATGAAATCTCGATTTCTGTCTTTTTTTATACATATAATGGATTTGCCTGAAATGCTGCATGATTTTCTTTTAGTCTTTCTGGGATCGGGTCTTATATTAGGAAGTTTAGGAGTAGTATTACTTACCAACCCCATTTTTTCTGCTTTTTTGTTGGGACTGATTCTTGTTTGTATCTCTTTCTTATATATTTTAGCAAACTCGCATTTTGTATCTGCATCACAACTACTTAGTTACGTGGGAGCTATTAACATTTTAATCATATTTGATGTGATGTTCATGAATAGTTCCAAATATTACCAAGATTTTAATCTTTGGACCATAGGGGATGGAATTACTTTGATAGTTTGTACAAGTATTTTTGTTTCACTAATAACTATTATTTCAGATACATCATGGTACAGAATTATTTGGACTACAAGACCAAATCAGATTATTGAACAAGATTTGATAAGTACTAGTCAACAAATTGGAATTCATTTATCAACATATTTTTTTCTTCCATTTGAACTAATTTCAATAATTCTTTTAGTTTCTTTGATAGGAGCAATTGTCGTAGCTCGCCAGTAAGAAATCTTTAGAGAACTATATATATATATATATATATATATATATATATATATATATATATATATATATATATATATATATATATATATATATATATATATATATATATATATATATATATATATATATATATATATATATATATATATATATATATATATATATATATATATATATATATATATATATATATATATATATATATATATATATATATATATATATATATATATATATATATATATATATATATATATATATATATATATATATATATATATATATATATTTTTTTTTTTTTTTTTTTTTCAATGTGAAGTGAAAGAGTTTTTAGGTAGAAATTCTTTTTTTTATTGCCAATATATTCTTTTGTTGCAGACTTGTTATATTTTTTAGTCAATTGAATATGTTGAATTGTTGTTCATATTGAAATGAATCAAAATTGATAAGGAGTTGGTCAATGATGCTCAAACATGTACTTGTTTTGAGTGCCTATTTATTTTCTATTGGTATCTATGGATCGATCACGAGCCGAAATATGGTTAGAGCCCTTATGTGTCTTGAACTTATATTGAATGCAGTGAATATAAATCTAGTCACTTTTTCTAATTTTTTTGATAATCGCCAATTAAAAGGAAATATTTTTTTAATTTTTGTTATAGCTATTGCAGCCGCTGAAGCGGCTATCGGACTGGCTATTGTTTCCTCAATTGCTCGTAACAGAAAATCAACCCGTATTAATCAATCGAATTTGTTGAATAAATAACATGAATCATATCATAATTAATAAAAAAGAAACAAAGTAGAATTTCAAATAGTGTAATATTAATCAATTCATTTTAGTATTTATTCGACACAACTTATGATCATATCATGTTTGCATTCCCTAAATCACAAGAAATCAAAGTATCCTGGTCCTCTTCTATTTCCTCTTCTAAATTTATCTAGACGCCTTTTTTATTAACAGTTAACAATATTATCACAAATCATTGATTCATCTGGTATATAAATATATGATTCATTTACGAGTTTACTAGATCGATAATTTTCATTTTTGAACATAAAAAATTACTATAGATATAATGTCACATTCAGTAAAGATTTATGATACATGTATAGGATGTACTCAATGTGTTTGAGCCTTTCCCACAGATGTATTAGAAATGATACCTTGGGATGGATGTAAAGCTAAGAAAATAGCTCTTGCCCCAAGAACAGAGGACTGTGTTGGTTGTAAGAGGTGTGAGTCTGCTTGTTCGACAGATTTCTTAAGTATTCGAGTTTATTTATGGCATGAAACAACTCGAAGTATGGGTCTAGCTTATTGATACGTTTCAAAAAACACCACACAAATACGTTTTTTACTGGCAAAAACTCGTGCTCAAAATAAAATAGAATATTTTCTATTTTATTTTGAGCACGGGCTTTTCTGGCCCAAGTGTATCTTGTTTTTATCACGAATGATTTTCCTTGGTTAACAATAGTTATTATTTTCCCAATAGCCGCAAATTCCTTCATTTTCTTATTTCCTCATAAGGGAAATAAGGTAATTAGGTGGTATATCATTTGTATATGCTTAATCGATCTCCTTCTAACAACCTATGCATTTTGTTATCATTTCCAATTGGATGATCCACTAATTCAACTGACAGAGAATTCTAAATGGATCATTTTTATTTTATTTTTACTGGAGATTAGGAATAAATGGACTCTCTATAGGACCTATTTTACTGACGGGATTTATAACTACTTTAGCCACTTTAGCGGCTCAGCCGATTACTCGAGAATACCAATTATTCTATTTCCTGATGTTAGCAATGTATAGCGGTCAAATCAGACCATTTTTTTCTCGAGACATTTTACTTTTTTTTTCATCATGTGGGAATTGGAATTAATTCCCGATTATCTACTTTTATCCATGTGGGGGGGAAAGAAACATTTGTATTCAACTACAAAGTTTATTTTGTACACTTGAGGAGCTTCTATTTTTTTATTAATGGGAATTCTGGGTATCGGTTTATATGGCTCTAATGAACCAACATTAAATTTTGAAACATTAATTAATCAATCGTATCCCGTGGCACTAGAAATAATATTATATACGGCATTTCTTATTGCTTTTGCTGTCAAATCGCCGATTATACCCTTACATACATGGTTAACAAATACCCACGGAGAGGCACATTACAACACTTGTATGCTTTTAGCCGGAATCTTATTAAAAATGGGAGCGTATGGGTTGGTTCGAATTAATATGGAATTTTTTTCCCACACTCATTCCATATTTTCCCCCTGGTTAATGATATTAGGTTGTATTCAAATAATCTATGTCGCTTCAACATCTTTTGGTCAACGTAATTTAAAAAAAAGAATAGCTTATTCTTCGGTATCTCATATGGGTTTTATAATTATAGGAATAAATTCTATAAGTGATACTGGTCTCAACGGGGCCATTTTACAAATAATATTTCATGGATTTATTGGTGCTGCCCTTTTTTTCTTGGCAGGAACTAGTTATGATAGATTGCGTCTTCTTTATCTTGACGAAATGGGCGGAATGGCTATCCCAATGCCTAAAATATTCACTATTTTCACTATCTTATCAATGGCTTCTCTTGCATTGCCTGGCATGAGCGGTTTTGTTGCAGAATTGATAGTTTTTTTTTGGAATAATTACTAGTCAAAAATATCTTTTCATGATGAAAATACTAATTACTTTTGTAACAACAATTGGAATTATATTAACTCCTATTTATTTATTTATTATCTATCTTACAGCAGATGTTCTATGGATACAAATTTTTTAATACACCAAACTCTTATTTTTTTGATTCAGGGCCCAGAGAATTATTTATTTCGATTTCAATTCTTATACCCATAATAGGTATTGGTATTTATCCAGATTTCATTTTCTCATTTTCGGTTGACAAGGTTGAAGCTATTCTATCTAATTTTTGATAGATGATTTTTGTGAATAAATGAATCAAAAAGATAAAAAAAAAAAAGATTTTTCCGTTAGATTCACTTCAAAATTTGAAACGATAATCGAATATGTTTGTTGTTTGTGAGAACCCCTTGAATCATTACATTACTTGATTGAAAGGGTTCTCAACGATTTATGGAACGTATATATTTATATGCTTTCCATATTTTTCTTTCTCAGGTTCTTTACTCATTTTTAGTCAATTAGATGTAAATGAACCATAACCATGTAGTCCTATTCCTAATAGATTGATCCCCAAATAAATTATCCAAATTATAAGAAATCATATAGCCACTATTGAAGAATTTACACCTTCTAATTTTTTATTTTTTCTAGTATGTAAATAAATCGCGAATATGGTCCAAGTAATAAAGGCTCAAGTTTCCTTTGGATCTCAATTCCAATAGGAACCCCATGCCTCGTTAGCCCATACTGCTCCTGAAAGAATACCTATCGTTAAAAAGAGAAAACCCAGACTAATAATACGATAACCCCAACAATCCAATTGTTGAATAAATTGAGACCTGTAATAATTTATAGAAGAAGAAAAAGAAGTTTTTCGTAAAACATTGTTTCTTTCATTCCTATTCATGTATTTGATTTCAACAAAAGCAAGAATTTGGATGACTTCTTGAAACATAATGACTAAAATAGCCACTGATAATAATGATCTACATAAAAGAGCTGCATAGCCCAGTATAATCATACTTACGTGCATCATTAGCCAATGGGATTGTAGAGCGGGTACTAATATTACGGATTGATGCATTTTGGTTAAACGACTCGAAGTCGCAAAGCCTTGGGTAAAAATAACACTTGGTGCAATTATTTTACTTAAAAGGTTTTTCTCCTTTTTAAAAAAAGGAACCATATGAAAAATTGAAAAACCCCATGAAAGAAAGATTAGGGATTCATATAAATCACTAAATGGTAAATGTCCCGAAAAAAACCAACGAGTAATTAACAATCTCGTTACACAGAAAAAACTTATTATCATGGCTTTTTTGGACAAATCATATAATCCTACGATTTCATTGCCTAATAAGGTTATCAAATGAATTGAAATAACAATTGATATCATCACGGAAAATGATATATGAGTTAATATATGCTCTAAAGTTGTAAATATCATATATATAATGAAAATAAAAATATCTATAATGAAACTAAAAAAGGTATGAATTGATGTTGGTGTGCATCTTACATAGTTAATGATACAGAACTTTTTCAGTTCATCCTATTGGCTCGTCCAAAATAAGTATAGCTCCATCCAATTTTGGAATCTCAATTAATCCCTATATTATTGTCTTTTTTATTTCTCAATTTTCTTATTTATACCATCCTAATCTAGAATAAGATTAGGAATGAAACCTCAATAATTCTGTCTAATCTATAAGAAAAAGCAAATGTACATACAAATATTTCTTTAATATCTGGGGTTGTCGAAGTTCAGATTACTTTCTGATTTTTATCATTTAGTGAGCATCTTGTATTTCATAAAAATTGGGGGCGATATAATCTTTACGCAAAGGCCATCCTATCCAACTTTCGGGCATTAAAATACATTTCAGACGCGGATGATTATCATAATAGATTCCTAACATATCATAAGATTCCCTTTCTTGAAAATCTTCACTTTTCCAAACCCAGAAAATAGAAGGAATTCTCGGATTTTGCCTTGGGGTAAATACTTTGATGCATACCTCTTCGGGTTGATCTAGACTATACTCTATTCTCGTAAGATCATAGACACTCACTAATAGGCACATTGGGAACGTAGATAATTGTAACCATATACCTATAAAATAACAGTAATTGAATTCCAATCCTCGGGCTTTATTTGTAAAGTCTCTATTCCTTAATAATCAAAACCTAAAGATCTATGAACTATTCCGTGTTTGACTAGCCAAGCAGACAAATTACCTTGCATTTTTTTACTTCTCTGGAGTTTTTTATAAGAATGGTATAAGTATTTACCATTTATTTACATTACAATGAAATTTTTGAAGATTGACTTGCTTGCTATTTCTTATTGTATTTTGTACAAAAGGATCATGTTTAATTCACTTTTTCGTTCGTCGGAGGATACTGAACTTTTTTATATTTCAAAAATGTGTCAGAGGTTATCTCTGAAATAGATGATGGTTGATAGAATAATCCTTGATTATAATTGCCGGTATGAGTACCGCGTCCAACATAAAATGTGTGGTTGGTAGTAAAACACATATTCTCTCGTTGATAACTAAATTGATCTTAATAGATTTCTCGAGATATTTTCTTACGAAGTTTTGTTATAGCATCTATAACGGCTCCCGGTTTAGGTGGACAGCCCGAAAAATATACATCCACAGGAATTAGCTTATCCATGCCTCGAACAGTACTATAAGAATCGGTACTGAACATACCTCCTGTAATTGTACAGGCTCCCATAGCAATAACATATTTTGGTTCGGGCATTTGCTCATATAATCGAACTAAAGAAGGAGCCATTTTCATAGTTACGGTGCCTGCTGTTAAAATGAGGTCTGCCTGCCTAGGACTAGAGCGTGGTACCAGTCCATAAAGATCAAAGTCAAATTGCGATCCTATTAATGAAGCAAATTCAATGAAGCAACAACTAGTACCATAGAGAAGCAGCCATAAACTAGATAGTCTTGACCAATTTGAAAGATCATTTAATGTAGTAGAAATAACTGAATTTTTGGTTTTTTGATCAAGTAAAGGAAACTCAATGAAATTTATAACTGTCTCAATGTTTTGTTTAATTGTCTAAATATTCAAGAATTAAGACCATTCTAATGCTCCCTTTCGCCATGCATAAACTAAACCAACAATTAGGATAAGCACGAAGATGAAAGCTTCTATAAATACGGATACCCCCAATACATCAAAACTCATTGCCCACGGGTAAAGAAAGACTGTTTCAACATCAAAAACAACAAAAACTAGAGCAAACATATAATAACGGATTTGAAATTGTAACCAAGCATCGCCCATCGGTTCTATTCCGGATTCATAACTAGAAAGTTTTTCTGGCCCTTTCCTAATTGGAGCTAAAATTCCAGAAATTAGAAATGCCAAAATAGGAATAAAGATCGATATTATTAGAAATGTCCAAAAAATATCATATTCATAAAGCAAAAACATAAATGTACTCCTAGGAATGGGGAAAATATATTGGATTCATATTAATTCTGAGTCGATTTGAATTGAAATTTTCAAATTCTTAGATTCATTAATAGAATCTAAATAGAAATGCTTTGTATTTTCTTAAGTTTACATTTTTTCTAATAAAATTGAGATTATTATCTGAGTATACTAATACTCATATTATTCTATCCACTATTAATCTATTCGAATAGAAATTACTTTATTCATTCTTTCTATTACAAAAAGTATTGAAAGTATATTTATACTAGTAGTATTACTAGTATGGAGTATTTAGTATTCAATATAGTACTAATCTAGTACATATAGTATTAGTACATATATATTTGTAATGGCAGATATTAGATAAGAAATCTAAATCTGAGTAGTATCGGTAGTAATATTAGGGCTATACGGACTCGAACCGTAGACCTTCTCGGTAAAACACATCAAACTATTATTTATTATTATCAAAATGATTTGAATTGTTTGAAAGACCCAACGTGCATTTTTTTTGCATTGGGCTTTTTCATTAACTGATAGAAATATTAATTAGTCTACCATCTTTTTTCTTTACACAAAGAAAAAGGAAATGACTCCCTGTGCTCTGATTTCCTATTTAGATCAAAATCTAAGAGCACTACCAAAGTTTTTCAAAGAAGAAGGTTATCCTGATGTAGGTCTGCTTCTGGCCTGGATCAACTTAAGTTAAATGGACTCTCTATCAACCTACTTCAATAAAAATATCAAATAGGAAATGAAACTTCATACACCTTAAAGTTCATAAGATAGGAAGAAAAGAGATTTCTTTTGAGGTCCCTAGACTCATTGCCTAACATTGAATAGATTAAGTATTCACCGTATCAATATCTCAAATCCATTATGGATTCCATTTGACGTTTAAATCCTTTGTCAGGCTATTGTTCTCTTATTTTGTTCCAGGAGTAAGACATTGATTTATCAATTAAGATCAACTCTTTTAATTACATGACGGACTCCTATGAAAAAACATTGGCGCATGTGTAAACGAGGTGCTCTACCTAACTGAACTATAGCCCATGTGCTTTAGATACATATTTTATCATATTCGATAAATAAATTCTTGTCAAGATAAATATGACATGATCCAATCTCTTTGATTTATATTGCGTTTGTATTGGTTATAAGTAATATAACATTTATAATCCATTGATCTAATAGACAGCTACTTTTTTTATTTAGGATGATAAATGACCTACTTAACTCAGTGGTTAGAGTATTGCTTTCATACGGCAAGAGTCATTGGTTCAAATCCAATAGTAGGTAAGGTATTGGTAGAACTTATTAGATACCATTAATTCCGGTATCTAATAAGTTTTTCTACTAACCATTATTTTATTGTAATTTTCTATCTTTTTTCTATTTTTTGGCTGCACCAACTTGTTACGAGATTATATTGATAGCCTCTACTCGTGTCCTAGCTCGCCGGAGAGCTAGATTCGCTTCAATTGTTTGTCTCTTGCCTTCAGCCTTATTCAAGTTAGCTTCTGCTATTTTAAGAGTTTGTTGTGCTTCTTGTGGATTAATGTCACTACCCCTATCTGCATCATTTACTAAAATAGGGATCTCATTATTTCCTATTCTAGCAAAACCGCCCATCAGAGCCATCGTTAACCATCGGTCGTTAAGGCGTATTCTCAAAATACCAATATCTAAAGATATGGCAATAGGCGCATGATTTTTTAATACCCCAATTTGTCCACTATTAGTAGATAAAATAATTTCTTTCACTTCTGAATCCCAAACAATTCGATTGGGGGTCAGTATACAAAGATTTAAAGTCATTTCTTAAATTTGTTCTCCATTTCTAAGTTAAGTTCATAGCCTTCGCAGTAGCTTCATCGATATTACCCACCAAATAAAAGGCTTGTTCAGGAAGACTATATAATTCTCCAGAAAGAATCAATTTAAATCCTCGAATTGTTTCTGCTAGACCAACATATTTCCCTGGGGAACTGGTAAATACTTCTGCTACGAAAAAAGGTTGTGATAAGAAACGTTCAATTTTTCGCGCTCTTGCTACGGTTAAGCGATCTTCTTCGGATAATTCGTCTAACCCAAGAATATCTATAATGTCCTGAAGTTCTTTGTAACGTTGTAACGTTTGTTTCACTCTTTGCGCAGTTTCATAATGTTCTTCATCGACGATGCGAGGTTGGAGCATGGTTGACGTTGAATCTAAAGGATCTACTGTTGGATAGATACCTTTGGCAGCTAATCCTCTTGATAGTACAGTAGTTGCATCTAAATGTGTAAATGTCGTGGCAGGAGCAGGATCAGTCAAATCGTCTACAGGTACATAAACTGCTTGAATAGAAGTTATAGACCCTTCTTTGGTAGAAGTAATTCTTTCTTGTAAAGTACCCATTTCAGTACCCAGGGTGGGTTGATAACCCACAGCGGAAGGCATTCGGCCCAATAAGGCAGATACTTCAGATCCGGCTTGGACAAAACGGAAGATATTGTCGATAAATAGAAGGACGTCCTGCTCATTGACATCTCGGAAATATTTTGCCATAGTTAGGGCAGTTAAACCAACTCTCATACGAGCTCCGGGCGGTTCATTCATTTTATCGTAGACTAGAGCTACTTTTGATTCTGCAATATTTTTTTCATTAATTACTCCGGATTCTTTCATTTCCATATAAAGATCATTTCCCTCACGAGTACGCTCACCTACTCTGCCAAATACGGATACACCTCCATGAGCTTTGGCAATGTTATTGATCAATTCCATAATGAGAACTGTTTTACCTACCCCAGCTCCACCGAAAATTCCTATTTTTCTGCCCCGGCGATAAGGAGCTAAAAGATCGACTACTTTAATTCCTGTTTCAAAAATGGATAATTGTGTATCTAACTGTATAAAGGCAGGTGCAGATCCATGAATAGGAGATGTTGTGCGAGTATCTACAGGACCCAAATTATCAATAGGCTCTCCAAGCACGTTGAAAATTCGACCTAGGGTTGCTCCACCGACTGGAACACTTAGAGCAACTCCCGTGTCAATCACTTCCATTCCTCTATTTAGACCATCTGTAGCACTCATAGCTACAACTCTAATTCTATTATTTCCTAATAATAGTTGTACTTCACACGTTACATTAATTTGTTGGCCAACCGTATCTCGACCTTGAACTATCAGAGCGTTGTAAATATAAGGCATCTTCCCTGGTGGAAAAACTACATGGAGTACCGGACCGATTATTTGCGTGATACGCCCCTGTTTTTTTTTCAAGTGCAGAAACCTCAGTATCAGAAGGAGGAGGAGTTATTGTCATATTAAAAAATATCCATTTTTTTGAAAAAAAATTGTAATTAAGAAAAAACTGTTTGATAACAAAGCAAGTTGATCGGTTAATATTATTAATATTCTTAATATTTAATAATATATAAAATAATAAATGTAAGTTAATAATCGATTTTCTTGGTACCATCCAACCAATTCAATTATTTTTAAATTTCAATGAGTGAATTTTCAAGGTCAACCCAGTCATTATGAAAATTTTAATTGGATGAAATCTTTTGAAAGTCTTTCATTTGTTTATCATTATAGATTATAGACAATACTATCTATATTATCTATGTAATTCGAACCTGAACTTTGTTTGTTTATGATTCCATTTTTCTATCTCATTGGTCCTTCTTTTTTCTTTCCTCAGCATATGATTTATACTATGAAGATTCTTTTTACCAATTTTTCTTTTTATTGGGCAAATTCTGCCGATTTTGACATCTAGGATTTACATATACAAATATATCACTGTCAAGGTCAAGAGTATATTTTTTATTATTTAGATTAGAAAATGAGATTCCAAAATTAAAAAAAAAAAATAAGAGACTAAAAAAAACGGTTGGGTTGCGCCATACATATGAAATAGTATAGAATAATGATGTATTTTCCAAATCAAATATCATGGTAAAATTGAACAATGACCCATTCAGATTAATTGATAATATTAGTTGATGGATCATTTGTAAAAAGGTTTTCTTAACTCCTAAGTTATGTCGAGTAGACCTTGTTCTTGCTATAATTCTTAATTCATGCGTTGTAGGGGGGAGGGGGAATTTATGTCACCACAAACAGAAACTAAAGAAAAGGTTGGGTTCAAAGCTGGTGTTAAAGATTATAAATTGACTTATTATACTCCTAAATATCAAACCAAAGATACTGATATCTTGGCAGCATTCTGAGTAACTCCTCAACCAGGAGTTCCGGCTGAAGAAGCAGGTGCAGCGGTAGCTGCAGAATCTTCCACTGGTACATGGACAACTGTGTGGACCGATGGACTTACCAGCCTTGATCATTATAAAGGATGTTGCTGCGAGATAGAGCCTGTTCCTGGAGAAGATAATCAATTTATTGCTTATGTAGCTTATCCCTTAGACCTTTTTGAAGAAGGTTCTGTTACTAACATGTTTACCTCCATTGTAGGTAATGTATTTGGGTTCAAGGCTTTACGCGCTCTACATCTGGAAGATTTGCGAATCCCTAATGCTTATGTTAAAACATTCCAAGGTCCTCCTCACGGAATCCAAGTTGAGAGAGATAAATTGAACAAGTATGGACGTCCCCTATTGGGATGTACTATTAAACCAAAATTGGGTTTATCCGTTAAGAATTATGGTAGAGCAGTTTATGAATGTCTCCGCGGGGGACTTGATTTTACCAAAGATGATGAAAATGTGAACTCCCAACCATTTATGCGTTGGAGAGACCGTTTCTTATTTTGTGCCGAAGCAATTTATAAATCACAGGCCGAAACAGGTGAAATCAAAGGACATTATTTGAATGCTACTGCGGGTACATGTGAAGAAATGCTAAAAAAATTGCTAGAGAATTGGGCGTTCCTATCGTAATGCATGACTACTTAACAGGTGGATTCACTGCAAATACTACCCTGTCTCACTATTGTCGCGATAATGGTCTACTTCTTCATATCCACCGTGCTATGCATGCAGTTATCGATAGACAAAAAAGTCATGGTATGCACTTTCGTGTATTAGCTAAAGCCTTACGTATGTCTGGTGGAGATCATATTCACGCTGGTACTGTAGTAGGTAAACTTGAAGGAGAGAGGGAGATTACGTTAGGTTTTGTTGATTTACTACGTGATGATTATATTGAAAAAGATAGAAGTCGCGGTATTTATTTCACTCAGGATTGGGTTTCTTTACCAGGTGTTATCCCTGTTGCTTTAGGGGGTATTCACGTTTGGCATATGCCTGCTCTGACCGAGATATTTGGAGATGATTCTGTACTCCAATTTGGTGGAGGAACTTTAGGACACCCTTGGGGAAATGCACCTGGTGCCGTAGCGAATCGAGTAGCTCTGGAAGCATGTGTACAAGCTCGAAATGAGGGACGTGATCTTGCTCGCGAGGGTAATGCAATTATCCGTGAAGCTTGCAAATGGAGTCCTGAATTAGCCGCTGCTTGTGAAGTCTTGAAGGAAATCAAACTTGAATTCCCAGTAATGGATACTTTGTAATCCAGTAATAATCATTCATTCTATTAATTTCCATTAAACTTGGCCCAATCTTTTACTAAAAGGATTGAGCCAAATACAATACACAATACAAAAATACTTGTTGTATCTAGAATGAATCTTATATATCTTTCGGATTGATCTATTTTTTTCTAGTTCATTCTTCTTTTTTGATTTGGAATAGAATGAATTAAAATAGAAATATTTTCTATTTAAAAATGAGAATAGAAATATTTTTTTATTTGTTTTCTCGATTGTATTGTTTTTTTCAACACTAATATTGACAACAGTGTATCAAACAAATATAATCTGATCGTGAATCAATGGATGGATTGATTCATGTCACATAGGTTTTTTACTTCATCAAATGGTGGATTCATTGTATTTTGATTTTGTTTGATACAAACAAGAAGTTTTTTTTCTTCACAGTGAAATAGAAATATGAAAAAAATAAAATAAAACAATACTAATTTAAAACTATATTAATAGACAAATAACTACAGTACTGTACTAAACAAGTCGTCTATCATTTTTTATTCTCATTTTTTCTTTTTTTCATTGTATTGTAATATAATGTAATATGTAACATTTGATTCTATTATTTATAGAATTCCATTTTTTTATTGCGATTGGATATACAGATCCTTGTTTGTAATTTTATTAGGGTTGCTAACTCAATGGTAGAGTACTCGGCTTTTAAGTACGACTCCATTTTTTACACATTTCTATGAACTAATTGGTTCATCCATACCATCGGTAGGGTTTGTAAGACCACGACTGATCCAGAAAGGAATGAATGGAAAAAGCAGCATGTCGTATCAACGGTGAATTCAAAAAAAAATTCATTCATATTGGATCCGACTAATCTTTTTCTTTGAATTGTTGGCTGGGAACAAATGAATTCCGTTGGGTTGAATTAATAAAGGGATAGAGGTTAGTTGCTCGAATTATAGGGAAAGAAAAAGCAACGAGCTTTCACTTTTTATTGGAATGATTACCACATCTAGTTATACGTTAAAAAAGGATTAGTGCTTGTTGTGGAAAAAGTTTTTCCCACGAATGGACTAAGGATTTTTGTTATGAGTCCTAATTATTAGCTATTCCCCATTATGTTATGGGGTAGCAAGAAATGTGTAGAAGAAAGAGTATATTGATAAAGATATTTTTTTCCAAAATCAAAAGAGCGATTGGTCCGCAAAAAATAAAGGATTTCTAACTAGCTTGTTGTCCTAGAAAAATTAGAAGGAACAAGCGAGGGGAGATAGTCCATTAATGTGTTTTAAATCGTTTTGACTGTATCGCACTATGTATCATTTGATAATCCAATGAATCTCTGATCCTTTGACCAAATATCATTTTTAAAATGAAGGAATATAAAGTCTATTTAGAACGAGCTAGATCTCGCCAACAACACTTCCTATACCCACTTATTTTTAGGGAGTATATTTATGGACTTGCTTATAGTCATAATTTGAATAGATCCATTTTTGTGGAAAATATAGGTTATGACAAGAAATATAGTTTACTAATTGTAAAACGGTTAATTACTCGAATGTATCAACAGAATCATTTAATCATTTGGGCTAATGATTCTAAGTAAAATCCATTTTGGGGGTATAATAATAATTTTTATTCTCAAATAATATCAGAGGGTTTTTCCATCATCGTGGAAATTACATTTTTCCTACAATTAAGCTCTTCCTTAGAGGAGGAAGAAATCATCAAATCTTATAAAAATTTGAGATCAATTCATTCCATTTTTCCCTTTTTGGAGGATAAATTGACATATTTTAATTATGTGTCAGATATACGAATACCCTATCCTATCCATCTGGAAATCTTAGTTCAAATCCTTCGATACTGGGTGAAAGATGCCCCTTTTTTCATTTATTACGGCTGTTTCTTTGGAATTGGAATAGTTTTATTACTACCAAAAAAATCAATTTCTACTTTTTCAAAAAGTCATCAAAGATTCTTCTTGTTCCTCTATAATTTTTATGTATGTGAATATGAATCTATCTTCGTTTTTCTATGTAATAAATCCTCTCATTTACGATTAAAATCTTTTAGCGTTTTTTTAGCGGATTTTTTTTATGCAAAAAGAGAGCATCTTGTCAAAGTTTTTGCTAAAGATTTTTCGTATACTTTAACATTCTTTAAGGATCCTAACATTCATTATGTTCGATATCAAGGAAAATGCATTCTGGCTTCAAAGAATGCGCCTTTTTTGATGAATAAATGGAAACACTTTTTATCCATTTATGGCAATGTTTTTTTGATGTTTGGTCTCAACCCAGAATGATCAATATAAACCCATTATCCGAACATTCATTTCAGCTGTTAGGCTATTTTTCAAATGTGCGACTAAATCGTTCAGTGGTACGGAGTCAAATGCTGCAAAATACATTTCTAATAGAAATTGTTATCAAAAAACTTGATATAATAATTCCAATTATTCCTCTAATTAGATCATTGGCTAAAGCGAAATTTTGTAATGTATTAGGGCAACCCATTAGTAAGCCGGTCTGGGCCGATTCATCTGATTTTGATATTATTGACCGATTTTTGGGAATATGCAGAAATCTTTCTCATTATTATAATGGATCCTCAAAAAAAAAGTTTGTATCGAATAAAGTATATACTTCGGCTTTCTTGTATTAAAACTTTGGCTTGTAAACATAAAAGTATTGTACGCGCTTTTTTGAAAAAGATCAGGTTCAGAAGAATTCTTACAAGAATTCTTTACAGAGGAAGAAGAGATTCTTGCTTTTCTTTTTCCAAGAGATTCCTCTACTTTGCAGCGGTTACATAGAAATTGCATTTGGTATTTGGATATTCTTTTCGGTAACGATCTGGTCCATGATGAATGATTGGTTATGTTATGATACTTAAATATATATATTTCAATACATATATAGAAAGGATTTTGAAATGTTCATGTAGTTTAGAGTTGAGTTTCAAGATTCCTCTGAAGTAACTCAGGTTTAGATGTATACATAGGGAAAGCCGTGTGCAATGCAAAATGCATGCACGACTTGGGGAGGGATTTTTTATTGTTTTATTTGATTAAACAATGAATTTTCTACTCCATCCGACTAGTTCCAGGTTTGAGTCCCGGGCAACCCATTATAATGAATAGATAAATTGTACTTAATATAGCGAAATAATGAATCTATCACTATTACATATCATAGCGAAGTCATATCTAGAGAATATAGAAAACTTTTTTTCTTTTTTTTGAATGAATGGTGAAATGAGGTAAAAAAATACAATTTGTCTGAATCTAGATCAATAACAGGATCCAGTGGATAGTGGTATTGGTTGACACCTGTATATAAGTCATGTTATACTGTTTTATAACAATCCCTTAATTCTATAGTTCTAGAGAATTCGTGTACTTGGGAGTCCCTGATAATTAAATTTCAATAAACCCAAGATTTTACCATGACTACAATTTTAGAGAGACGCGATAGCGAAAACCTATGGGGTCGCTTTTGTAACTGGATAACCAGCACTGAAAACCTCTTTACATTGGATGGTTTGGTGTTTTGATGATCCCTACCTTATTGACCGCATCTTCTGTATTTATTATCGCTTTCATTGCTGGCCCTCCAATAGATATTGATGGTATTCGTGAGCCTGTTTCTGGATCTCTACTTTACGGAAACAATATTATTTTTGGTGCCATTATTCCTACTTCTGCGGCTATCGGTTTGCACTTTTACCCGATATGGGAAGCTGCATCCGTTGATGAATGGTTATACAATGGTGGTCCTTATGAACTAATTGTTCTACACTTCATACTTGGTGTAGCTTGTTACATGGGTCGTGAGTGGGAACTTAGTTTTCGTCTGGGTATGCGCCCTTGGATTGCTGTTGCATATTCAACTCCCGTCGCAGCTGCTATTGTAGTTTTCTTGATCTACCCAATTGGTCAAGGAAGCTTTTCAGATGGTATGCCTCTAGGAATCTCTGGTACTTTCAACTTTATGATTGTATTTCAGGATGAGCATAATATTCTTATGCACCCATTTCACATGTTAGGTGTAGCTGGTGTATTCGGCGGCTCCCTATTCAGTGCTATGCACGGTTCCTTGGTAACTTCTAGTTTGATCAGGGAAACCACGGAAAATGAATCTGCTAAGGAAGGTTACAGATTTGGTCAAGAGGAAGAAACCTATAATATTGTAGCTGCTCACGGTTATTTTGGCCGATTAATCTTCCAATATGCTAGTTTCAACAATTCTCGCTCTTTACATTTCTTCCTAGCTGCTTGGCCTGTAGTAGGTATCTGGTTTACCGCGTTAGGTATCAGCACCATGGCTTTCAATTTAAATGGTTTCAATTTTAACCAATTTGTAGTTGAAGTCAAGGTCGTGTACTTAATACCTGGGTTGATATTATTAACCGTGCTAACCTTGGTATGGAAGTTATGCATGAACGCAATGCTCATAATTTCCCTCTAGACCTAGCTGCGGTCGAGGCTCCATCTATAATGGGATAATAGTTTGGTTTAAGGATACGAGCTTTTGAAAGTAAGGGAGTATTATCAACATTGTGGATATTACTCCCTTACTTTTAGTATTCTTTTTCAGTCTACACATACAAAAATTAATAAATAATTTATTAACTTCCATATTCTTTAGAATTAGCATTCTTTATTTCAACAAAATCAATTTGTAAATTTTGAGTTTTATTATTATTATTTTTTTGATAAATAAATGAATGTTTTCTTATTTTCTAATATTTTAGAAGATTCGTAAGAACTTAGAAGAAAAGAATAATGAAAAGGTATAAAAAGTTATGTAATTTAGACATAGTGTAATTTAGCCATACTTATAGGGCGGATGTAGCCAAGTGGATCAAGGCAGTGGATTGTGAATCCACCATGCGCGGGTTCAATTCTTGTCATTCGCCCACGAATCTCTTAAAACAAAAAAGAGAAAAGAATTTATAATATACTCCTGTTGCAGCTGCTACGGCAGCTTTCGTGATTTACCCGAAGCTTTTTAGATGAGACCTTCATAAACAACTCTACCATAAGTCTTAGCGGATAATCCCCATTTATGTTGAATAGTATAGTACAGTAGATTTTCCTATGTTCCATAATTTGATTATGGAAATAGATATATATAATAACAAATTAGTAAAAAGATTAGTACAAAAAAGAAAATATACGAAGAAATTCGCCCCCTCCCACATATTTGATAGCCTCTCCTATAAAAAAATTGGAAATACCAACTCCATTCGGAATTCCATCAATTAGTTGTCTATAAAAAAATAATTGAATTTAGCTAACTTTCTTACACTCGCAATTAAAGATACTTCAAAAAATATGACCAATCATATAGAATATTGATTATTTTATCAGAAATAATTTTTTTGGGAACATTTTTTTGAAATAAATTAAATAAGTTCAAATTTTGTAAAGAAGAAAAAACCGGTTTATAGAAAAAAGACGCTATAAATAGTCTGAAAAAAGCTATACTTACCGAAAAAGTGCATTTATAAAAAATTCATACCAATCCACAGAATTCTTTGTATTTTGATGTAAAAGATCTATAGACGGAATTAACAATTTAGATAATATATCCAAATCTATTCCTTCTTGGCTGAAAGAAATTCCAATGGACCCAACAAAGAAATTAAATAGTACTAATACTAGCATAGAAAAGAGCATAGTATTGTCTGATTCATGAGGATACAAAAAAGGAAGATTTTTAGTACCAAAATGGGTACTATCAAGAAAAAGCCGTCTTATGCTTTTGACATTTCGATTTATTCGATGTGAATATGTCCTCTCCCGAAAAAAAGAAGTCCTTTCATTATTATTCATTGTTAAGAAACCTAATAAATGAATTTTCTTTTTTAATTTTTTTCTTCTTTGCCCCATAAAGATATTGAATAGAAGGAACTATTTTTCTTTCCATTGAAATTTTGAAAATGAACGTTTAAATATCCTTCAAAAACAAGTAAATAAATTCGAAACATATAAAATGCAGTTAATCCTGCGGTGGAACAAGCTATTATTGCGAAAATTGGTGAATACAACCAACTATCATTAAGAATCTCATCCTTGGACCAAAAACAAGCAAAAGGTGGGATACCACAAAGAGAAAGTGTACCTATTAAAAAAGACATTTTTGTAATTGGCGCATGTTTTGTTAAACCGCCCATAAGAACCATATTTTGACTTTTATCTGGAGAATATCCAACAATAGCTTCCATTGAATGAATAATGGATCCAGATCCTAAAAACAACAATGCTTTTGAATAAGCATGAGTAATCAAATGAAATAAAGCGGCTCGATAAGAGCCCATACCTAAAGCTAACATCATATAACCCAATTGAGACATTGTAGAATAGGCTAAATTTTTCTTAATATCTTTTTGAGCAATAGCTAAAGTAGCTCCTAATACTACTGTTATTATACCTATCAAAGCTATTCCACTCATTATCGAGGGTATAACTATGAAAAGAGGAAGAAGTCAAGCTACAAGAAAAATTCCCGCTGCTACCATAGTAGCAGCATGTATAAGAGCAGAAATAGGAGTAGGACCTTCCATAGCATTGGTAACCATACATGAAGAGGGAATTGGGCAGATTTTGCAACTGAACCACAAAATAACAAGAGGGCACACAAAGTAACAAAAAGAATATTTACCTCATTCTTATAAATTAAGTTCTTGAATATTTGAAATAAATTCCTAAATTCCAAACTACCGGTTATCCAATAAAAACCTAAAATTCCTAATAATAAACCAACGTCCCCTACACGATTTGTTACAAACGCTTTTTGACAAGCATTTGCCGCAATAGGACGTGTGAACCAAAAACCTATTAATAGATAAGAACACATTCCAACCAATTCCCAAAAAATATAAACTTGTATCAAATTTGAACTAGTAACTAATCCTAACATTGAAGTATTAAAGAAACTCATATAAGTAAAAAATCTCAAATACCCTTGATCATGAGACATGTAACTATCACTATAAATTAGAACCAGAATACCAACAGTAGTGATTAATATTGACATAATAGAAGTAAGTGAATCGATCAAGTAGCCAAACTCTAAAGAAAGATCATTATTTATAGTCCAAAACCATACATATTGATAGATAGAACTATTCTCGATTTGCTGAATAGATAAATCGATCGAAAAAATCATAACTATGGTTAACAAGAAAATACTAGGAAAAGCCCACATACGGCGAAGATTTTTTATTGCCGTGGGAAAAAGTAGAAGTCCTACCCCTATTAAAATAGGAACTGGAAGAGGGATGAAAGGTATGATCCATGAAGATTGATGTGTATATTCCATACAAAAAGAAAGAATAAAAAATATTTAGATTCTTGATGAATTTTGTTTCTTATTCGTTTGTTTTATATCTTTTGTAAAGGGGCTCGGTTAATAAAAAAGTGGATTTAGAAATAGAATTGGATATTCTTAATTGTTCTGAATCTTTGCACAATGGTCCCCATATTGGAAAGTACAAAGTCAAAACTGGCCAATAACAAAATTCCTAGTGAAAAAAATAAATAATTATTATTATTTTCAGTATTTAAGTAATATATTCATTAATTAATATTACTATTAATTCCTATGTTAGGTTAGTTATTTTTTAATATATATATATATATATATATATTAAGAAAAATGACTATTAATAATTGTAAAATAAATTTTTTTATCTCTTATCTATAGAGCGAGGATGAGGATAAATCAGTACACCAAAACTAACAACATTTGTTTATTTTGATATACATTAGAAAAATAATATAATATAAAATATAACTTTTTTTATTCAGAAACATTAGTTCCTTTTTGAACTAATTGATTCTTTTACATTACAATAAAAAGAGATCCATATATATCTATTATCTATGAAAATTTTGGAAAAGGTTTATAATATTCAATGTTTTTACTTTACCTTTCGATGGAAAAAATAAGAAAGAGTTAATTTAGATAGATAAGACATACGGCTAATTACAGAATAATTCGTTTTCATTTACAAAACAAATGTCTTTCACATCAAACTATAGCAACGAAAAAACTATACTAATTGTATGCCAGTTCCAAAAAAATGCACTTCTATATCAAAAAAAAAATCGTAAGAATTTTTGGAAAAAAAAAGGATATAAGGCAGCATTGAAAGCCTTTTCATTAGCTCACTCTATTTTGACAGGTACCTCAAAAAGTTATCGTATTGTAATAAATACAAAACCTACCCTTTTTTGCCACGTAATAAAAAAAAAGTTGTGTTATTGTAAGAAATACAAATGTTGGACGAGAATAATATGAATTAGCTCGATTCAAAGAGTATTCTTTAATAGTCATTTTATACTAATACTATTATAGAATATGAAACATATATAAACATATATTTAGAATATATTCTATATTATAGAATATAGAATATATTCTAAATATATCTATAATCTCATTTTTTTTTAATGATTCATAAGCAACTACAAAAAAAAAATTCTTTTTCATTACTGGATTGAGTTCAGAGCTAGATAGTTCTAGTTTCAACAGTGCTTTTTTTTATTTGAAAAAGTCTAAACTACAAAAAAAACCCATTCCCCGTCGTTGTTAAATTTGAAAACGAACACTGCATAGGAAAAAAAAGAAATGAATATAGAAATATATGATATATGCAATCATTTTCAATTTAAGTAAAAGAAGTTTTGATTTCTATATTCATTTCTATTATATATTAGAAAAAATAGAAATTGCTTTTTATTATCAATTTAGTTTTATTATCAATTGATAATAAATGTTTAGTAAATAGTAAAGAAATGTACTCAATAAATATTGGACTTCACTTTATTCAATCTCGACGATTGACTATTGACTTTGACTAAATAATTGGTTATTATGATTTCGAGTCAGCTGCTATGGTGGAATTGGTAGACACGCTGCTCTTAGGAAGCAGTGCTAGAGCATCTCGGTTCAAGGAAAAATTAATTAGAGTAGGGAAATGTAAAGGAATAGATCAATCTTGAAATGAAAGTCTTTTCACTCCACTACTATTGTAGTGTCCGTCTACTGATTGGGTCTTGAATTAGATTGGATAAGGATAGGTAGGACAAGGAATATAATTCCATTTTTAGTTGGCGAAGGGATTGAAGAAAAACCGTCTATACAAACGTATGTAAAATATATGAACGCTTCTACATTTTTTCCATATTTGTTAGATTAATGAAATTGAATATCTAATTCGATTTCTTTTTTTATTTATTTATTGAATTTATTTATTTATTGAATTTAATGATATTCATATTTTTTTTTACTATGAATTTCATTTTCATTTCATCCAATTCAAAAAAAATTCCATTCCATTTGATTTCATTTCCATTCTAAGAAAAAGAAAACTCTTTCTTTTGGGTAATCGATAGTAAAAGAATTTAATAGGCTGTTTTCCAATTGTTTTAGAGAACGAATCGGGATACAATAAGGAATATTAGATCAAATTGAACTAAGAGATACAAAATAAGAGTATGCAAAGGAATCTATCTTGATTCTCTATTAGTATGATTCATTACCTTACTACTTCTAAGGATATTTTTTATTTATGCTGAAAATTTCTCAATTCTACTCCGAATCTGATAAGAACTTGCTAGATGTTCTAATTGGATGTTTCATCAATGGTGTTATGACGAAATGGAATACTTTTTTGACTCTGTACTAGCGATTCCACTATTATTATAAGATATTATCAAATTTTTAGTGAAAAATAAAAACAAAAAGAATACAAGAAAAATTAGTAAACAATAAAAAAAGAATTAATAAAAGAATTTCTTCATATTGATATAGATAGGAGACATAATTTACATGGATATAGTAAGTCTTACTTGGGCTGCTTTAATGGTAGTTTTTACCTTTTCCCTTTCCCTTGTAGTATGGGGAATAAGTGGACTCTAACGGTAATACTCATTGAGTTAAGGGATCAAATTGTCTCAATTGTTTTCTAGCTGGGTTCTTCCAGTTTTGAACTATTTTAGTTATTTTATTAATACTAATTAATCAAAATTCTATCTGGATTTAGAAATTCTATTGTATTCCAGTGGTTTACTATATTCCATGTATAAGAGAATATTGAAGAAAAAAATTTAATTGTTGCCATTTTGATGTCCTGGGAATACAGATAATTGGGAAATGGATTACTATTCCAAACCAAATTCTTTTTAATATTTCTATTCAATTAAATCAATTTGAATTTTGGAATACTCAAAAGATTATTTCTTTTTATTTATTAGTTACCGGGATTCTGAAAAGAATCTGAAAACAAAAAATTAAAATAACAAGAATAAAAATTGCGTTGCTTTTTAATTATTTCAGATTGACTGGAACCAATACAAATAGAATAGATTTAGATGAAATCAAGAAAAATGTGGACGCCATGGAATTGACATTCCATATCTATAGATAGATATCCATCTATCCATATGAAAACAAAATTCTAGATTGGTTCCTCCATATTAAACCTCTTTTTTTTTAGTAAAACATTCTAGTTCTACTGTAATAGATAATATAGTAGAAAGAAATAGATTTGATTTCTTTCTACTATACTAGGATTTAATAGAATTATGCTGGTTGTAGTCTGATCATTTTCTTAAAAAACAAAAGACCCGAAATAGAAATTCTTTTTTCATTTTTTTCTTCAATCATTGCATTGATAAGAAATAAGAAGTCATGTTTCAGTAAAATTTAGTCACTTTGACTTACCGTTTTTACATAAATTATAAGTAAAAAGGCAGTAGGAACTAAAATGAAGAGTGCAGTAGCTATAAATGTGAGAATATTTACTTCCATAATCTCTATGTTTTATTTCTCTTTAATTTCTAATAAATACTTCGGGATTTAATCCCATAGAAATGAAAAATCTTTCGTCACTAAATTCAATGGGATAAATTGGATCTCGATGATATCAAATCGGATCAATATCACGAATAACAATATCTGAGCTATCACATCAATAATTCGTGGTCGAGAATTTCATAGTATAACATCGGAAGATGTTTTATCCATACCAAACCAAATAAGAAAATGACTTGCTGATGCAATCAAAAAGTCCTTTTTCTTTCTTTGTCCGAACCTTTCCCTTAAACTAAAAAAGAAAGAAAAAGGGGGATACCTGTTTAAAATGATATTTTTTTATTTTTATTCCCTTATCATACACGAAATCAATTGATATTTTTTGGATTTGTATCCATCGGGACTGACGAGACTCGAACCCGCAGCTTTCGCCTTGACAGGGCGGTGCTCTGACCAATTGAACTACAATCCCAGGGAAAAAGTTGTCTAGTATACACACATATTCTTACAATTTCATTCTAACTCTTTGTTTTTCTATTTGAGATTCGAGAACGCCTCTTTTAAAGGCGAACTTCTATATATATATATATATATATATATATATATATATATATATATATTCATATTTTTATGGGTCTGCGCTTTAGCGACACGGATGACTGGAAATCCGTTCGTTATTGCCAACTTGATTAAAAAATCAATCAATCAAGGAAACAAAAAAGACTATTTTTTTTCTTTTTTGACTTGAACCCTTTCCTTCGACTTTATACTTACAGATCCCAATAGGTGTTTTGCAAAATCCGAATTTGTGGGAAAAAATATGTAAGTAATTTGGAAAAAAGACATATGACTCAAGATTATAATCTTATGTATGCGAACCCATTGGTGATTTTTAGAGAACACCAAATCGGTTATATCATTTCATGGTGGATCCAAAAATATTTTTGGGCCGAGCTGGATTTGAACCAGCGTAGACATATTGCCAACGAATTTACAGTCTATCCCCATTAACCGCTCGGGCATCGACCCAGGAAGAATTCATTTTAGTCTTTCTTGATAATCCCTCTTCCATTTCCTTTCGTAGTACCCTACCCTAGGGGAAGTCGAATCCCCGTTGCCTCCTTGAAAGAGAGATATCCTAAACCGCTAGACGATGGGGGCCTCCTTGCCCGATTTCCATTCTACTATGTTCATAGTATGAACAGTTTTTTGAAATTGTCAATATAATGGAATGATATGATTCGATCAAAAGGATCTTCCCATCTTTCAGAATTCCGTACAATTTTTTGATTCATCCTTTTGATTTCTAAATTGTTCATTCCAATCACCAATCTATATAATTCAATAAAATAGAAAATAAAACGAAGTAATGCGAAAGAAACCAAAATAAACATAGAATACTTTGTGGAAAGAATTGATTTGCTGGAACAGGGGGACATTAACACCTTATTTCTTCACTTTCATTCAGTGTTAAGAAGATGAAATTGGGTATATTTGTATTTCACACTAAGTTGGGAAATAAAAAAATGCGAATGAATCCGAAAATTGAGTAAAAAAGGATGAAGATCAATAAGAATTGAGTTGAGGGAAAGGATAAAATCCATTTATCAAAGATTCAGAAATATTGGAATTAGGGGTCCATGTATCAATGAAATGAATTTCGTGTTATGATGAAGATGACTTCAATTCAAATCGGTTTTTAAAAATTTTATTCCTATTTATCAAATCCAATATGAATTCATTCTTTTTTCACTATACTTGTAAATCCAATTTTTTGTTCGTTAATGAGTTGCTATGTACAAAAAATAGATCTATGTATATACCAATTTTGTATATATCTATTTTGTATATCTATCTATAATAATAGATATAGAATAAGTATATGCAGTAACAAATAGATGTACTAAACTCATCTTCATATTGGCTGATTTCGTATTGCGAAATTTACTCAAATGCCGCCCTTTTAACTCAGTGGTAGAGTAATGCCATTGTAAGGCGTAAGTCATCGGTTCAAATCCGATAAGGGGCTTTTTGTATCAAAAAATGATAACAGTAGTATTCCTATTTGAAGGAAGATATAGAAATATTCTTGATATTTGTAAGAAGTTTCTGTTTGTAATAAAAAAAAACTAATTAATAGTTGAATTTCATTAAAAAATCGAATTTCAACTCTATTAAGTTCTTGTTATCATTCGAATAGAGTAAACTCATTCGAGTTAGAAAGTAAAATGGTATTCTTTTCTATATATATATATATATATTTTTTTAGAATATGATATTTTCTTGAATCAAAAAAGGAAAAGATTCTAAAAAAAAGTAAGTGGACCTAAGCTATTGAATCATAACTATATCCACTATTCTGATATTCAAATTGGATAGAAATGAAATTTGAACGGTGGATCTTTTTTTCTTTTTAATACCTTTTTGGTTCTAACTCTTCAAGAATCTGCGATATTTCGGATAAAATCATATTGTTCGTAGGAATGAATTTCTACTCCTCTCCTCCAGTGGAAGGGCTTATTTTATTCTAAGGTCCAACATACAAGTCATTTGACTTAAAAATCTATTTTTTCCGAATACAAGAAAAGATCAAATTTGATTTCTATTATTTCGTGAAAATATGTCTATCAAAATAATAGAAAAATCCATAAAATCATGATTTTGAGTATCAAACATTTGGTTTTGATTCTATGCATACGAGATTTTTAAGGTAATTAATGGACGAAACTTTCACTTAGAATCTATTATTATTACTAAAATTCCCTAGAATATTCAAAGAGTATGACAGATAGATAAAAAAAGAAATAGAGAAAAAGATTTTAAAAAAGAAAGAAATGTAAAATAGAAAGTCATATATAGGATCCTCTAGTAGTTTTTTAGACATACAAATTCGAAGAATATAGAAAACTCTTTTTTTTATTTCACGAACAAGATTCAAGAAGAATCTTATTTAATAAAAGCAGAGTAGTATGTCTAGGGATCTGCTGGTAACGAGAGTAATAAAAGCAACCGATCATTTGTTTATGGAATAGTTCTTTAAAAAATTTATTTTTATGATTTATGAGTCATAAGACAACTTGCGAGTTATGACTTAGGGAATTTTTTTAGAATATAAAGAATAAGCCAATTGATTTGACCTAGATAAGATATCCATTGACAAAAAAAGAATTTTTCTATTCGAAACCCAGTAGAAAAGAGGGGACAGTCTACGAGAAATCATATCATATATAAAATGAAAAAAGCCTCGAAGGTTGCATCCCTGAAAATACTAGTAGGTGTTCGGAAATGGTTTGAAGTAGTTGAATAGGAGGATCACTATGACTATAGTTCTTGGTAAATTTACCAAAGATCAAAATGATTTATTTGATATTATGGATGACTGGTTACAGAGGGACCATTTTGTTTTTGTGGGTTGGTCCGGTCTATTGCTCTTTCCTTGCGCCTATTTTTCCGTGGGGGGTTGGTTCACAGGTACCACCTTTGTAACTTCATGGTATACTCATGGATTGGCAAGTTCCTATCTGGAAGGTTGTAACTTCTTAACTGCAGCAGTCTCTACTCCTGCTAATAGTTTAGCACACTCTTTGTTGTTACTGTGGGGTCCTGAAGCACATGGAGATTTTACCCGTTGATGTCAATTAGGTGGTTTGTGGACTTTTGTTGCTCTTCACAGTGCTTTCGGATTAATAGGTTTTATGTTACGTCAATTTGAACTTGCTCGATCTGTTCAATTGCGGCCTTATAATGCAATCGCATTCTCCGGTCCAATTGTTGTTTTTGTTTCTGTCTTCCTGATTTATCCACTGGGCCAGTCTGGTTGGTTCTTTGCGCCTAGTTTTGGTGTAGCAGCTATATTTCGATTCATTCTCTTTTTCCAAGGGTTTCATAATTGGACATTGAACCCTTTTCATATGATGGGAGTTGCTGGTGTATTGGGCGCTACCCTACTATGTGCTATTCACGGTGCTACCGTAGAAAATACCTTATTTGAAGATGGTGATGGCGCAAATACATTTTGTGCTTTTAACCCAACCCAAGCAGAAGAGACTTATTCAATGGTTACTGCTAACCTCTTTTGGTCCCAAATCTTTGGGGTTGCATTTTCCAATAAACGTTGGTTACATTTCTTTATGTTATTTGTACCAGTAACTGGTTTATGAATGAGTGCTCTTGGAGTAGTCGGTCTGGCCCTGAACCTGCATGCTTATGACTTTGTTTTTCAAGAAATCCGCGCAGCAGAAGATCCTGAATTTGAGACTTTCTACACCAAAAATATGCTTTTAAACGAAGGTATTCGTGCGTGGATGGCAGCTCAAGATCAGCCTCATGAAAACCTTATATTCCCTGAGGAGGTTCTACCACGTGGAAACACTCTTTAATGGAACTTTAGCTTTAACTGGTCGTGACCAAGAAACTACTAGTTTCGCTTGGTGGGCAGGGAATGGCCGACTTATCAATTTATCCGGTAAACTATTAGGGGCCCATGTAGCCCATGCCGGATTAATAGTATTCTGGGCCGGAGCAATGAACCTATTTAAAGTTGCTCATTTCGTACCCGAGAAGCCCATGTATGAATAAGGCTTAATTTTACTTCCCCATCTAGCTACTCTCGGTTGGGGGGTTGGTCCAGGAGAGGAAGTTATCGATACCTTTCCATACTTTGTGTCTGGAGTACTTCACTTAATTTCCTCTGCAGTATTGGGCTTTGGCGGTATTTATCATGCACTTTTGAGACCTGAGACTCTTGAAGAATCTTTTCCATTCTTTGGTTATGTATGGAAAGAGAAATAAAATGACTACTATTTTAGGTATTCACTTAATTTTGTTAGGTATAGGGGCTTTTCTTTTAGTATTTAAGGCTTTTTATTCTGGAGGTCTATATGATACCTGGGCTCCAGGAGGGGGAGATGTAAGAAAAATTACCAACTTAACCCTTAGTCCAAGCATTATATTTGGTTATTTACTAAAATCGCCTTTTGGGGGAGAAGGTTGGATTGTTAGTGTAGACGATTTGGAAGATATAATTGGGGGACATGTATGGTTGGGTTCCATTTGTATACTTGGTGGAATCTGGCATATCTTAACCAAACCTTTCGCATGGGCTCGGCATGCACTAGTATGGTCTGGAGAAGCTTACTTATCTTATAGTTTAGATGCTTTAGCCGTTTTTGGTTTTATAGCTTGTTGCTTTGTCTGGTTTAATAATACTGCTTATCCTAGTGAGTTTTATGGTCCCACTGGACCGGAAGCTTCTCAAGCTCAAGCATTTACTTTTCTAGTTAGAGACCAACATCTTGGAGCTAATGTAGGCTCCGCTCAAGGGCCTACCGGTTTAGGTAAATATCTAATGCGTTCTCCGACCGGAGAAGTCATTTTTGGAGGAGAAACTATGCATTTTTGGGATCTGCGTGCTCCCTGGTTAGAACCTCTAAGAGGTCCTAATTGTTTGGACTCGAGTAGACTGAAAAAAGACATACAGCCTTGGCAAGAACGTCGTTCCGCAGAAGTTGGTTAGCTACTTCTCATTTTGTTCTAGGATTCTTCCTATTCATAGGTCATTTATGGTACGCGGGACGAGCTCGCGCAGCTGCCGCATGATTGGAAAAAGGAATTGATAGAGATTTTGAACCTGTTCTTTCCATAACTCCTCTTAATTGAGACATGAAATCCAATGCTTGACGTAAGAATCACTTTGATTTTAGTATACATATTGGGTTGAGTCGAGCAGATCATATTGAAAAAATATTTTGTTTTTCAATTCATTTATATCTAATCTTTTTTCGGGCTCGGCTATATCACCACTTAGCCGAGCCCAAAAAACTGAGCCAACCTAAATCAAGAATCAATAAAATAAAAAAATCCATTCGCCAAGAAAAAGGAGAGAGGGGGATTCGAACCCTCGATAGTTCTTTGTTTCAAACTATACCGGTTTTCAAGACCGGAGCTATCAACTACTCAGCCATCTCTCCAAAAGCTAATTTCTATTTTATCTTTATTTCACTCAAGAGAACACGACCATACGAATTCATACCCTGTTATCTATCTATGAGAAAGATATCTAGTGTGAATCTATTGGTCTAGTTCTCTATCTGTATATATTATATATACATGATCCAGCATGCTCTTTTGTGAAATAAAAAAAACTACCCCTCGATCCATGCCTCAATAAGGGGTGTTATCTAAAATCAATGGATTCATAAAAAAAACCTCCATAATGATAAGGTGTTTTTTATTTCTTTTTTGAAAGGGGTCAAAAAAAGGGGTTGGGGGATCAAATGGTATAGTTCTTTTGTTGGTCAATTAGAAGATTGTAAACATGACTATTGCTTTTCAATTAGCTATTTTTGCATTAATTGTTACTTCATCCATTTTATTAATTAGTGTACCTGTTGTATTTGCTTCTCCTGATGGTTGGTCAAGTAACAAAAATGTTGTATTTTCCGGTACATCAATTAAGGATTGGATTAGTATTTCTAGTGGGTATTCTTAATTCTCTCATCTCTTGAAACTATTCATTCTAGATCAAAAACGAAATGACCCCTCCCCCCAAATTCTTTCGGGTTGTGAGGCACATTAAAATGGAATATATAAGACCCCACACAGAAAGAAAACTAAAACATTTTTATTATTAATGGGAGGGGTCAAACTTCTTCTATTGGAAAAAGCTTATATCTTATCCTGAATATGATATATAGTAAAACGAAATTATTGATATTGTTTTTTTAATATAGAATATACTAATTTGAATTCTATTCTAGAAAAAAATAAGAATAGAATATTAAGAATTCTTAATAGAAACGAATATTAATAGAAAATCGTATATTTCGAATAGAAAGATATAGATATTTCATAATCTATTATCTATAAAATATATGTGGATTTCGACTTTTCTTGATCACTCCTAATAGATATCAAACACCGCTCTGCACAAATCAAATTGATATGATATATCAAGTAAAAAGTACAATATAGAAAGTATAAAGTACAATAAAAAGAAAAACATGGATATAGTTTAATGGTATAATTTCTCTTTGCCAAGGAGAAGGCGCGGGTTCAATTCCCGCTATCCGCAGTTGCTTATGTATTGAATAGTACATTTATCTATCTATTTCAAAAATAGAAAATAGTGAATTCCAATTTTTATCAAAAATGTTGCGGAGACAGGATTTGAACCTGTGACCTCAAGGTTATGAGCCTTGCAAGTTACCAAGTTGCTCTACTCCGCCATAAGAAGAACAAATGACAATGAATCGAAAACAGAGATTGAATGTACCCCTCCACCATATCTGTACAAATAGAATAAACCATTGATACAAAATGGTAAAGGGACCGTCCTATGATCGCGGATAATCAAAATGAAAAAAAAAATGAAGATGATGTTTTATTCTTACCAAGTCGATCTTGTTGCACCGGGCAACAAACATTTGTGAACCATTTCATGAAGTACGTGTCCAGATAATCCAAAGTGTCGATAATTACCTCGTGGTCTTCCGGTCGCAAAACAACGTCGATGAAGACGTGTAGGTGCACTATTACGCGGTAGTACTTCCAACTTTCCCTGAATTTCCCATTTCTCACTTAACGATTGAGCTTTGCTCATTTCTTTTTTTGGTGATCGTCGAATCAAATGATATTTTTGTTCCAATGTTTTCCTCTTCTTCTCCCTCTCAATTACACTTTTCTTTGCCATGCTGATTCATTTCCTGTATCAATGATAGAAGTCAGATCCTAAGATGTTGAAAATTGAAGAAGGTGGTTTCCCTTCTTCATACAAATAGATTCAATTTTTGCAGATACAATAAAGAATCAAATTAACCAAATTAACCAAATTTACCGGATGTAGAGGCAATCAAGAAAGCTGCATAAGTAAATATATAACCTACCGAAAAGTGGACTAATCCAACTAATCTTGCTTGGATAATGGAAAGAGCCACAGGTTTATCTCTCCATCGAATCAAATTCGCCAAAGGTGTGCGTTCATGAACCCCTGCTAAAGTTTCAATCAATTCCTGCCAATATCCGCGCCATGAGATTAAGAACATAAATCCAATAGCCTAAACAAGATGTCCAAATAAGAACATCCACGCCCAGACGGATAAACTATTCATACCAAAGGGGTTATATCCATTGATAAGTTGTGAAGAATTTAACCATAGATAATCTCTTAACCATCCCATCAAATAGGTTGAAGATTCATTAAATTGTGAAACATTACCCTGCCATAATGTAATGTGCTTCCAATGCCAATAAAAAGTAACCCATCCAATGGTATTTAATATCCAGAAAACAGCCAAATAAAATGCGTCCCAAGCAGAAATATCATAAGTACCACCTCGTCCCGGACCATCGCAAGGAAAACTATAACCAAAATCCTTATTATCCGGCATTAACTTGGAACCACGTGCATCTAAAGCACCTTTTACTAAGATCAATGTAGTTGTATGTAAACCAAGAGCAATAGCATGATGAACCAAGAAGTCTCCAGGCTCTATTGTTAAGAATAGAGAATTACTATTCTCATTAATAGCATTTAACCAACCCGGTAACCATATGCTTCGCCCCGCATTGAGCGCCGGACTATTCATTGAAGATAAAAGTACATCGAAACCATATGAAGTTTTACCATGAGCAGATTGTATCCATTAGGCAAATATAGGTTCAATCAAGATTTGTTTCTCCGGAGTGCCAAAAGCAAGCATGACATCATTATGGATATAAAGTCCCAAAGTATGGAACCCCAGAAATAGGTTGGCCCAACTTAAATGGGATATGATAGCTTCTTTGTGCTCTAACATTCTTGCCAATACATTATCCTCATTCTGTTCAGGATTGTAATCTCTAATAAAAAAGATAGCTCCATGAGCAAAAGCCCCTGTCATAATAAATCCTGCAATGTATTGATGATGAGTATATAACGCAGCTTGAGTAGTAAAGTCTTGTGCTATAAATGCATAAGCAGGTAAAGAGTACATGTGTTGAGCTACCAAAGAAGTAATGACCCCTAACGAGGCTAGAGCAAGGCCTAATTGAAAATGAATTGAATTATTGATTGTGTCATAAAGACCCTTATGTCCACGCCCCAATCTACCATCCAGAGGAATATGCGCTTCTAAAATATCTTTTATATTGTGCCTAATACCGAAGTTAGTTCTATACATATGACCAGCAATGAGAAAAAGAATTGCAATAGCTAAATGATGATGGGCCATATCGGTAAGCCATAAACTTTGCGTTTAAGGATGGAATCCCCCGAGAAGTGTTAGAATGGCAGTTCCCGTGCCTTGCGAAGTACTAAATAAATGATTACTAGAATCAGGGTTTTGAGCATAAAGATTCCACTGACCCGTCAAAAGTGGCCCTAATCCTTGAGGAGTGGGGCAACACACTTAAGAAATTATTCCATCGAACATATTCTCCTCTGGATCCTGGAATAGCCACATGGTCTAAATGCCCTTCCCAAGCTAAGGAGCTGACTCCAAATAGTCCTGACAAATGATGATTGAGGCGCGATTCAGCATTTTTAAACCATGAAACGCTCGGTTTCCATTTTGGTTGTAGGTGTAACCAGCCCACTAATAAGGATATGAAAGAAAGAAATAATAGAAAAATAGCTCCAGTATAAAGATCCTCATTAGTACGTAAACCAATTGTATACCACCACTGATAAACACCAGAATAGGCAATATTCACTGGGCCAAGAGCACCCCCCTCAAGTAAAAGCTTCTACAGCCGGTTGACCAAAATGGGGATCCCAAATTGCATGATCAATAGGTCTTACATGTAAAGGATCCTGTACCCATGCCTCAAAATTTCCTTGCCAAGCTACATGGAAGAGATTCCCGGAAGTCCACAGAAAAATTATTGCTAATTGTCCAAAATGAGAAGCAAAAATATTCTGATAAAGACGTTCCTCAGTAATATCATCATGACTCTCGAAGTCATGTGCGGTAGCAATACCAAACCAAATACGACGAGTAGTGGGGTCTTGAGCTAAGACTTGGCTAAACCTTGGAAATCTTAATGCCATAATGCTTTTCAAATCCTCCTAGCCATTATCCTACTGCAATAATTCTTGCTAAGAAGACACGTTGTGGCAATTCCACCCAGAAGGTAATGTGTTACTCCTACAGCATGTCCCTATACAATGCTCAAGGCTCTAGGCTGAGTAGCAGGAGCAACTTTTAATTTATTATGAGCCAAAAAGATGGATTCAATAAGTTCTTGCCAATAACCACGCCCGCTGAATAGAAACATTAAACTAAAAGCCCATATGCCGATAATGAGGAACCATAAGACTGAATTACATGGGATGCCTGCGCCCATAAGAAATCGCGAAGCCACCCATTAATGGTAATCGAACTCTGGGAAAAGTTTCCTCCTGTGATATGAGTTACTACTCCTTGATCATTTATACTTCCCCAAACATCTGACTGCATTTTCCAACTGAAATGGAATATTACTACAGAAGTTGCATTGTACATCCAAAATAATCCTAGGAAGACATGATCCCAAGAAGATACTTGGCATGTCCCCCTCTTCCAGGGCCATCACAAGGGAACCGAAAACCGAGATTTGCTTTATCCGGTATCAATCGTGAGCTACGAGCAAATAGAACACCTTTTAGGAGTATCAATATTGTTACATGAATAGTAAATGCATGAATATGATGTACCAAAAAATATGCAGTTCCTAATGGAATAGGTAACAAAGCTACTTTACCGCCCACTGCCACTAAATCACCACCGCCCCAAGTCAAATAGATGCTTGTTGTTGCACCAGGGGCTGTTGTGCCAGGTGCTAAAGCATGAGTATTTTGTATCCATTGAGCAAAGACAGGTTGTAATTGTATAGCAATATCTGAAAACATATCTTGAGGGCGCCCTAAAGCACTCATGGTATCATTATGAATATACAACCCAAAACTATGAAAGCCTAAAAATATACACACCCAGTTGAGATGTGATATGATTGCATCACGATGTCTAAGAACACGATTTAATAGATTGTTGTATCGAGTAGTTGGATCATAGTCTCTTACCATAAAAATAGCTGCATGTGCAGCAGCACCAACTATGAGAAAGCCCCCAATCCACATGTGATGTGTGAACAATGACAGTTGTGTACCATAGTCAGTATCTAGGTATGGATAAGGAGGCATAGCATACATATGGTGAGCTACAATAATGGTCAAAGAGCCTAACATAGCTAGGTTAATAGATAATTGAGCATGCCATGACGTTGTTAGGATCTCATATAGACCTTTATGACCCTGGCCTATAAATGGACCTTTATGGGCTTCTAAAATATCTTTTATACCATGACCAATACCCCAGTTAGTTCGATACATATGACCAGCAATGAGAAAAAGAATTGCAATAGCTAAATGATGATGTGCAATATCAGTCAGCCATAGACCACCAGTTAGTGGGTCTAATCCTCCATCAAAAGTAAGAAAGTCCGCGTATTTTGACCAATTCAAGGTAAAAAACGGGGTTGCTCCCTCAGTAAAACTTGGATAAAGTTGAGCCAAAAGATCCCGATTCAAGAGAAATTCATGAGGAAGTGGGATCTCTTTGGGTTCTACTCCAGCATTTAGAAATTGGTTAATTGGTAAAGATACATGTACTTGATGCCCCGCCCAAGAAAGAGATCCAAGTCCTAGTAGACCTGCCAAATGGTGATTCAACATGGATTCTACATCTTGAAACCAAGCCAATTTTGGAGCTTTGTGATAATGAAACCAACCAGCAAAACGCATTAAGGCTGCAAAGACCAACGCACCAATTGCAGTACAATATAGTTGTAATTCACTAGTTATTCCAGATGCTCGCCAAATCTGAAAAAACCAGAGGTTATTTGTATTCCGCAGAAACCTCCGCCTACATAACCATTCAATATTTCTTGGCCCACTATTGGCCAAACCACCTGGGCACTAGGTCGAATCTGAGTAGGATCATTTAGCCAAGCTTCATAATTGGAAAAACAAGCACCATGGAAATACATGCCACTCAGCCAAAGAAAGATAATAGAGAGTTGGCCGAAATGAGCACTAAATACTTTTCGGGAAATTTCCTCTAAATCACTAGTATGGCTATCAAAATCATGAGCATCAGCATGTAGGTTCCATATCCAAGTAGTAGTATCAGGTCCCTTAGCTATTGTTCTTGAGAAATGACCAGGTTTTGCCCATTGCTCGAAAGAAGTTTTTATGGGATCCCTATCTACCAAAATTTTGACTTCTGGATCTACCAAAATTTTGACTTTTGATTCCGGCGAACGAATAATCATTGAGTCTCCTCTTTCCGACAACACATACAAAGAGACCCGCCAACATAAAACATAATTAATGAACTTATGAGAGATGTTTATATTGAATATCTTTATCTTCTATCTCCTATATATCTATTCTATATTTTCTTTAGTTATTCACTAGAACAATTATGATCCGGAAGTTAATCTAGGGCAAGTGTTCGGATCTATTATGACATAGCAGTGAGGTGCTCAACGGACCCTTTTATTTGATTGATGGGGGCAATAAACTCTAAAAAATTCAATATATATAATGGATTCTCTCTATATTTTATTCTCTATTAAAGAATAAAATATAGAGAATACTATTAGAATTCGAATAAAAAAAAGAAAATAATAAAAAGACTATTCTTATTCAAAACGCCCTGTGATCTTCAACCAATTCTGTGCCTCAATATAATTACCAGGGGTAAGGGCTATAGCTTGTTTCCAATATTCAGCAGCTTGATCAAACCAAGATTCTGAAATTTCAGAATCTCCCTGTCGAATGGCCTGTTCTCCGCGGTCGGAATAGGTGAGTAAAATCCTTCCCTTAGAACGGTACTTGAGAGTTTCCTGGCTCATACGGCTCAACAGTCAATTCTTTTGATCTTCTATTTTTTCTGGAGTTAATAACAAGAAAAGAGGTTAATTACATGAGTTTTAAACTTGAATTTGGATTAATAATTCAATTTAACCCTTTGTTTTTAGTTTTATCTTTTTTCCTACCTTCTGATGAATAAAGCATCGACATTCACACTAACGTTCTTATTCGAATTTTCTGAAAGGTAACTATCTCGATTTCGTATATCATTTCATATATTTCATATATTTCATATATTTCATATATTTCATATATTTCATATATGATATATATATTTCTATAGAATCCTTGAGAAAAAATTTTCTTCATAAGAAAAGAGTTACTCTCTTTGGGATCTGATACTACATCGCTGCTCAAAACCTTAGGGGATCCACTTTATTACATAAGTCGATTCCTAATCTATCATCATATAAGTAAGCAGTTCTTGTTGTATCGGCCAAAAACCCCGTGAATTGATCTTTACGGTGCTTCCTCTATCAATTAGATCTTTTATCCATAGAAAAAAGTATCTAGGCATATATATTCTATATCTTCATATTTTTACTTCTATGAAGTTTCTTTCTTTGCTACAGCTTATAAAAAGTGTTGTTTCAAACGGATATATATGTAGAAAGCCTATTTTTCTTTTTTTGTCTAGTATTTCTTACTATTAGTGGAGGCTCTTTTCTTTTTTCTTTCTATAGTGGAGATAGTCACATGTAATGACAGATCACAGCCATATTGTTAAAAGCTTGAGGTAAGAAAGGGTTTCGTTCGAGTGCCCGAAAATAGTATTCCAAAGCTTTTGTGTGTTCTCCCTTACTTGTGTGGATAAGGCCTATGTTATAAAGTATATAACTTCAATCATAGGGATCAATTTCCAGTTGTATAGCCTCATAATAATTCTGTAAAGCTTCCGCATAATTTCCTTCAGATTGAGACGACATCCGTTACGATCGTCATTCGGTTCAAAGAATCTTCGTTCTAGAACCGTACGTGAGATTTTCATCTCATACGGCTCCTCCTTTATGTGGATAATGATAAACATCCATGGAATCCAATCAAAAAAGATTGCAATATTCTCATTATCAACTGAGCGGGACTAGTGTTTTTACACGAAATCTCTAGCCAACCTTTCTGTAAAGGATCTTTTATTAACATTTAGTAAGTTATTACTGGATAATATAGTAACTTCAACAATTTATTTGTCCTCAACGCCGCTTCATTTCCCGGAATTAGTCACTTCAATAGTCTTCGATGGTTATATGGGTATCCAAAATACGGACGAGATGGATGTTTATTGTCCCAACCATTCTAGTTAGTCCCGGTCCCGATAAGAAAGGAAGGATTTTTTTTACAAAGTTTTCTCCTGTTGTTGATTCCCTAGCGTAGTGCTTCTTCCCCCATGCCGCCTATTGGTACTAGTGGAGTAGGATTAACCTAACCCCATACATAGGTATAAATAGGTATAACCTTTCACTTAATACTATACTAAAATTGAAGCATATTGAGGATGCATTAATCGGGAATACACAACAGAAGGGATTAATCGTTTTATTTCTAAACTTCACCTTCAGCAAGCGTAGGTTTTTTTTTCAATTTTTTTTTATTTCTCTCTGAAGAATGTATCTTTCTCCTAAGACTGAGATTGGTAAAAAAAAAGAATAATAATAATCAAATCGCACCATCTCTGTAATAAGTGAATGCCTCTTTTTCTCCAAAAGTTTTCGGAATTATTCGTAATAAGATATTGGCTACAATGGTAAAGGTCTTATCAATAAAATTTCCATTTATCTGAGATCTAGTCATAGGTAGCAATCCATTCTAAAATTTTATTTTTTATCGTATGATAAAATAATTCCCCAAACAGAGGAATTGTACAATACAATACGAAATAACGTAAAAATGGACTTCTTAATCAAATTACTTTATTCTACGGTAGGCCTTGAAGTAGGTTTTTTTTCAAAAAAAAAAAAACTTTCTATTTCTATTTTTTTTAGTTTCAATTGATTGTGTGCGCCTATGCAAATGGGATATAAATGCCTCACTATTCACTCAGTTTAGGGGCATAATCATTATGTAAGAGAGATGGCCGAGTGGTTCAAGGCATAGCATTGGAACTGCTATCTAGGCTTTTTGTTTATCGAGGGTTCGAATCCCTCTCTTTCCGCACCCTTACCAAGTTCATCAATGTTACTGACCTCAATGTTTGAAATAATAATAGATAATATATTTTTTTATGTAATATAGAAAATTATGGATAAAGTGGGCAAGGAATAACAATTTTCCTATACCCACTTCTATACACGAATAGGGTAAAATACTCGGATCAAAATTCTTGTTATTTGAACTAGGTTTTAGTCTGACGAGAATAATATTCTACAACCAACAATTCCTTAATTTTCAAACCGACCCATTGACTATCTATTATTTGATTGACTAATCCTTTATATTGGGATGGATCAAGAGTCAAATGGGTTGGCAATTTTTCGTGGGGGGCTGATTGAAGAGAATTTTGAATCAGAGTTCTAGATTTTTGTTCATCCTTGGCTGTAATAATATCTTCAGGTTTACAATGATAACTTGGTATATTTACTATATGACCATTAACTAAAACATGTCTTTGGTTAACTAATTGTCGGGCTTGAGGAATAGTCATAGCCATACCCAATCGAAAAAGTATGTTATCCAAACGCATTTCAAGTAATTGAAGTAAAACTTGACCGGTTGACCCTTTCGCTTTTCCAGCGATACGAACATATTTCTGCAATTGGAGTTCTGGAAGACCATAATGAAAATGCAATTTTTGTTTTTCTTCTAAACGAATATAATAGTAAGATTTTTCGCTTTTTTTTTCCCTTTTTCCCTTTTTTCCCTTTTTCCACTAGAGCGCGATTGTTCGCTTCCAACTGGAAGCTGTTTACTGGTTAGTCCTGGTAAAGCCCCCATACGGCGTATTTTTTTCAAACGAGGCCCTCTGTAACGTGACATAAACACTCCTTTTTTGTTAAATGGAAAATTTCATAAAGAAAAATTAAAACTAAACTATATGACAAAAAATATTCTAAATATAGTGTAGTACAAAGAAGAATTGGAAAGATTCTATCAGGATCCGAATTTAATTCTATTGTATATCTACATAAATAAAAAAAAGGCGGTTATTTTCTTGATTTGTTCTACAGAAAAGGAACACCCTATTTTTTTTTTTTAGATTGTCCCTTCTATCAAAAATGAAAAAAAAATAGAGAGAAAAAAGCCGGTTGTCGAAATCGAACCGATGACCATCGCATTACAAATGCGATGCTCTAACCTCTGAGCTAAGCGGGCTCTCAGAACACAAATTGTGCATTTCTCAGAATTCTTTCCTAAACTACCGGGATCCTAGTAATTAACTATTTACTATTTACTATTAGCTCTTCATAACACAATTACTATATCATAATATAATCAAATAAATACTAGAATATCAAAGAAATATAGAATATTCTATATATCTTTGATATTCTAGTATATAACATATAATCACAATCGAAATAATTTTAAGATACGGATCTCAATTATTTGAATTACCAGTTACCTAGAATACTCTTTTTTTTTCCATTTCTCTAATAATTTATAATTTCTCAAATATTTTTTGATCCATAAAAAAACTTATTTGATAAACAAGAATTTGAATTCATATATCATATAGTAAGATTCTCTTTTTTTTAGTTTAGTATAGAATCTTTCCTATTCGAAAAAATAGGAAAGATTAGATAGAACCAAATTTACAAATCACATCCAGATTTCTCTATCTCTTATATATCTAGCCAGTTTCTCTATCTCTTATATATCCAGATTTCTCTATCTCTTATATATCTAGCCGATTTCTCTATCTCTTATATATCTAGTACTTTACTTTCTCAATAAAATATAAAAGATATAAAATGTCACCATAAGTAGAGGTAGAAATATATTGATAGTGATGGTTATCATTACATAATATTCAATAGTGATAATTATATAAGAAAACGTCACATATGTTGATAACTCTTGATAGACTCTATAGATCCCCGATACATAGGTATAAAATACGAAATAATTAATTCCGAGATAGAGAAACATGTTTCGGTAGGTCAGAGACCGTCCAAAAGTCGCTAGAAAAGTATAAAAAATGATTGTATATTCCACTAAGATATACACATAGAGCTATATAAAGAAAATATACAAAACTATAATACCTTGGTGGCGAACGGAATCCAAGTTTACTTGAGAAGATCTTATTCTCTTCCGAATATATTTCAATACAAAATTTAAATACTGACTGTTTCTATAGTGCGCTCTGGTTCGCAAGACAATGTTGAATAGGACCATATAAGAAAATACATTTATTTTCTCTATGAATTCAACCAGCTTATTAAATCGAGCTCTTCCTCGTCTCTTAAGTTTATCTAAAACTGCGAGACGCTGAACCATCTTATAGTACGATCTTAGTATCTTGCGTAGTTTTGCCATCAAATCTGCTTCGTGAATTTTGAGTAAATTCCAAAAAGACATTCGGGGTTAGCCTCTAGTTTCCAATTTTTAATTCAAACCAATTTATGAAATTCCCTTTCTCTTCTCCACAACCTGAAGGATATGGAGACATCAATGAAAAATCGACCCCCTGACTAGGACTAGTTTGCTAGAAGATAATATATATTACCTCCCTTTGTCTGAATTATCAAAGGGTGCAATATTATTATACTGCAATTCTAATACAATTACAACCATGCATAGTCTGGTGCAATATTATTATACTCCAATTCTAATCCAAGTCAAGTCATTTCCAAATTCTAAGTTTCCAAATTCGAAGACTCCAATTCTAATCCAAGTCAAGTCATTTCCAAATTCTAAGTTCCCAAATTCGAAGACTCCAATTCTAATCCAAGTCAAGTCATTTCCAAATTCTAAGTTCCCAAATTCGAAGACTCCAATTCTAATCCAATTGCAACCATGCATAGTCAGGTGCAATATTATTATACTCCAATTCTAATCCAATTGCAACATAGAATACAACATCTCAAATAGAATACAACATATCAAATAGAATAAGGTACGATATAATACAATATCTACTATATAATACAGCAAGAATAGAATTCTTTCTCGACTAAATAAATATAGCTTCTAGATGAACGAAAAGCTAGTCAAAGGGTCGGTTCCAAATTGGTAGACGCTACGGACTTAATTGTATTGAGCTTTGGTATGGAAACATAGTAATGTTAAGTGAAAACATAACATAATATAATACAGCATCTACTATATAATACAACATGTACTATATAATACAGCGAGAATAGAATTCTTTCTCGACTAAATAAATATAGCTTCTAGATGAATGAAAAGCAAGTCAAACGGGGGATATGGTGAAATTGGTAGACGCTACAGACTTAATTAATTGTATTGAGCCTTGGTATGGAAACATATTAAGTGAAAACTTTCAAATTCAGAGAAACCCTGGAATTTAAAATGGGCAATCCTGAGCCAAATCCTTCTTTCCGAAAACAAAAAACTAAAAGTTCAGAAAAAAAGGATAGGTGCAGAGACTCAATGGAAGCTGTTCTAACAAATGGAGTTGACAACATTCAATTGATTAATGAAGATTTCTAACTTATATTTTTAAATTGTAACTATTTTTTTTAGTTTTGATTCGATCACAATTGGAACGAAACATTAGAATCAAATCAATTCCAACTGGAAGAAAAAATGGTGAATATTCATTGATTAAATCAGTCACTCCACCAAAATCTGATGGATCTTTTGAATAACTGATTAATCAGACGAGAATAAAGATAGAGTCCCATTCTACATGTCAATACCGACTACATCAATGAAAGTTTTAGTAATCGAAAAATCCATCGACTTTAAAAATCGTGAGGGTTCAAGTCCCTCTATCCCCAAAAGCCGATTGAATTTGCTCATTTTTATGGCCCTTTCCCTTTTTTTTATTGAGTTGACATAGACTCAAGTAATTTCCCTCAAATTAGGATGGTGCGTCAAGATTTTTATGGTCGGGATAGCTCAGTCGGTAGAGCAAAGGACTGAAAATCCTTGTGTCACCAGTTCAAATCTGGTTCCCAGCGACTCATTATGTATAAGTATCTATTCCCATATTTATTTTAAAAAATCAAATATTGGGAGGAATAGATACATATTGATTAGTGGTCTTAATAATTATACATAATTTATCTAGGCGTACAGAGATATGCTCTTTCTAGATGATAAAGGAATCGATGTATATTCTAGGAAGTATGAAAATGAATGATTCTAGTTTGTTTCGATTTTTTCTGCGATGCAATAACAAATGTTCATATATAAAAAATATTCAAATGGTTCAATTAGTTGGTTGAACGACCAAAAAGTTGAATCTAGCGGAGTTCATAGGTAAGAATAGTCAAAATTTATCAGAGATACATTATCAAAAAATCTGATCCATTTCTTTGTATTTTCTTTGATCGTACTTTTTATTTTTCGTAGCCAGATATCTACTACTCGGAATAGAAATAGGAAAATTACTTCATTATAGGACTTATTAATCTTGTAAATTTTTTAAAATATCGGGTAGGAGTCCATGCCGCTACTCAGACTCAAACCGAGATGCTCTAGCACTACTTCCTAAGAGCAGCGTGTCTACCAATTCCACCATAGCGGCTGACTCGAAATCATAATAACCAATTATTTAGTCAAAGTCAATAGTCAATCGTCGATATTGAATAAAGTGAAGTCCAATATTTGTTGAGTACATTTCTTTACTATTTACTAAACATTTATTCTCAATTGATAATAAAACTAAATTGATAATAAAAAGTAATTTAATTTTTTCTAATATATAATAGAAATGAATATAGAAATCAAAACTTCTTTTACTTAAATTGAAAATGATTGCATATATCATATATTTCTATATTCATTTCTTTTTTTTCCCATGCAGTGTTCGTTTTCAAATTTAACAACGACGTGGAACTGGTTTTTTATAGTTTAGACTTTTTCAAATAAAAAAAAAGCACTATTGAAACTAGAACTATCTAGTTCTGACTTCAATCCAGTAATGAAAAAGAATTTTTTTTTTTGTAGTTGCTTATGAATCATTCAAAAAAAATGAGATTATAGATATATTTTGAATATATTCTATATTCTATAATATAGAATATATTCTATATTCTATAATATAGAATATATTCTAAATATATGTTTCATATTCTATAATAGTATTAGTATAAAATGACTATTAAAGAATACTCTTTGGATCGAGTTAATTCATATTATTCTCGTCCAACATTTGTATTTCTTACAATAACACAACTTTTTTTTGATTACGTGGCAAAAAAGGGCGAGGTTTTGTATTTATTACAATACGATAACTTTTTGAGGTACCTATCAAAATAGAGTGAGCTAATGAAAAGGCTTTCAATGCTGCCTTATATCCTTTTTTTTCCAAAAATTCTTACGATTTTTTTTGATATAGAAGTGCGTTTTTTTGGAACTGGCATACAATTAGTATAGTTTTTTCGTTGCTATAGTTTGATGTGAAAGACATTTGTTCTGTAAATGAAAACAAATTATTCTGTAATTAGCCGTATGTCTTATCTATCTAAATTAACTCTTTCTCTTTTTTCCATCGAAAGGTAAAGTAAAAACATTGAATATTATAAACCTTTTCCAAAATTTTCATAGATAATAGATATATATGGATCTCTTTTTATTATAATGTAAAAGAAGCAATTAGTTCAAAAAGGAACTAATGTTTCTGAATAAAAAAAAGTATTATTTTATATTATATTATTTTTCTAATGTATATCAAAATAAACAAATGTTGTTAGTTTTGGTGTACTGATTTATCCTCATCCTCGCTCTATAGATAAGAGATAAAAAAATTTATTTTACAATTATTAATAGTCATTATATATATATATATATATATATATATATATATATATATATATATATATATATATATATATATATATATATATATATATATATATATATATATATATATATATATATATATATATATAAAAAATAACTAACCTAACATAGGAATTAATAGTAATATTAATTAATGAATATATTACTTAAATACTGAAAATAATAATAATTATTTATTTTTTTCACTAGGAATTTTGTTATTGGCCAATTTTGACTTTGTACTTTCCAATATGGGGACCATTGTGCAAAGATTCAGAACAATTAAGAATATCCAATTCTATTTCTATATCCACTTTTTTATTAACCGAGACCCTTTACAAAAGATATAAAACAAACGAATAAGAAACAAAATTCATCAAGAATCTAAATATTTTTTATTCTTTCTTTTTGTATGGAATATACACATCAATCTTCATGGATCATACCTTTCATCCCTCTTCCAGTTCCTATTTTAATAGGGGTAGGACTTCTACTTTTTCCCACAGCAACAAAAAACCTTCGCCGTATGTGGGCTTTTCCTAGTATTTTCTTGTTAACCATAGTTATGATTTTTTCGATCGATTTATCTATTCAGCAAATCGAGAATAGTTCTATATATCAATATGTATGGTCTTGGACTATAAATAATGATCTTTCTTTAGAGTTTGGCTACTTGATCGATTTACTTACTTCTATTATGTCAATATTAATCACTACTGTTGGTATTCTGGTTCTAATTTATAGTGATAGTTACATGTCTCATGATCAAGGGTATTTGAGATTTTTTACTTATATGAGTTTTTTTAATACTTCAATATTAGGATTAGTTACTAGTTCAAATTTGATACAAGTTTATATTTTTTGGGAATTGGTTGGAATGTGTTCTTATCTATTAATAGGTTTTTGGGTCACACGTCCTATTGCGGAAAATGCTTGTCAAAAAGCGTTTGTAACGAATCGTGTATGGGAGTTTGGTTAATTATTAGGAATTTTAGGTTTTTATTGGATAACCGGTAGTTTGGAATTTAGGGATTTATTTCAAATATTCAAGAACTTAATTTATAAGAAAGAGGTAAATATTCTTTTTGTTACTTTGTGTGCCTCTTGTTATTTTGTGGTTCAGTTGCAAAATCTGCCCAATTCCCTCTTCATGTATGGTTACCAGATGCTATGGAAGGTCCTACTCCTATTTCTGCTCTTATACATGCTACTACTATGGTAGCAGCGGGAATTTTTCTTGTAGC